>JBBPDH010000144.1:275693-298855 GCA_037974565.1 Clupeocharax schoutedeni
TTCTTGTAATGTCTGTATGTAAGTGTGATTAAATGCGATTAATTAGATTAATTAATCGCCACACCATGTAATTAATTAGATCAAACATTTTAATCGCTTAACAGCACTAATTGTATTATGTTGCATTGTATTACATTAACCTTATTAAATGTATTCTCTGTATTTCCCACCTGGTGGAAATTTTCATATATAATATCACACTTTTGGCCGTAATAGAATGCATGACATACTTTTCGTCTTTTGCGTCGTGGTTGATTTTGGCGCTACTTTGTTTGAAGTCTTTGTGGAAACAGTGGTGGGCGTTTTAGGTTCTGATCCTGGGTTGGGTGGATCTGTGGGGAAATCAGGGTCAAACATCATAAATAATCATCAATAAAAATGCATTTTCGATTTAACATGTAATTTTATTAGGAAAGATCTCCCTCGTATCTTTATATTTTTCTTGTTGGTGCAAAAATACTATTTTCTTTTTGTCTGACTATCTTATCTTTGACACATTGAGTAGATTCAGTTAAAGAAATGGGAACAAATATTTTACAGTGACAGGCTGCATAGTGCCTGAAGATAAGGAGCCTAGAAAAAGGAGTTCCTCAGAATTTAGTATCACCAGCATACTGTTCTGTTTGAATGATTCATACATAGATCACTTTGTGGTTTAATAAACAAAAAACAGGAAACTAATCAGGTTCAGGGACTGGACTGAAAATGAGTCTTTGAAAGTCATTCAGGAAGCCTGGAGAACTGTTCCTCAAGACTACATAAAAAATGTAAGAAAATCTGGTAACAACGTATGAAAAACAGTTCAAGATTTAGCAGAGTACTGTAAATAAAGAGACAAGAAAACACACACTTGTCCAGTAGGGGAAGTGACAGTGTTGAACTGCTATACTATCTTCGTCAGTGCTCCTCCTCCTCCTGAAACCATCACCACTAACCAGGTCAAACAGTGCTACCACAGAGGAGCAATCTGAGTGTTCAAGAAACTCGGCAGCGATTGCTTTACTTTCTACAGCCTTACAGCCGAGTAGATTTATTAACTTAAGCTACACAGAATTGCAACAAGTGGTAAACTGTCGTCATGTGGCAAAACAACTCCTTATATGGAAGTTCCCCAGTTTTGTGTTGATCCTCGAGATGTGAGATGTCATGCTGACTTTGTTTGGTGTTCCTGTGTCAAAGTTATTGTAATTTAATAAACATGTAATAGTAATAATAACCATAACTGGGGATTTAAAAACTGTGTCATACACGAATTAATATAAAGAACAAAAACAAATGTTTTTTTATATTTTAGGTCTTAGAAACAAATGGAAAAAACACAAGATCTTTGAACCTAGGAGAGGTTTCAGGGTAGTGGGTGGGGAAAACAAGCAGAGGTAGGGGGGTCCAGAGAGTGCAGCAAAGGGGAGGCATGCCAAGCGAAAGAGCAACAAATGTGCGAAAAGAGAACAAACACCAGTTTTAGACTGTTTTACACCATTTATATGTACTGAAATCAGATTTTACTAATGCAATGTGACCCCTGAGGTTTAAATACATACCTTTTAATGGCATACAAAGGTACGATAATTATAATATCACATATCTCTTCCACCAACAGGGTGTGTATCAGCAGCCTATGTCAGACTGTGCATACGTTGACTCGTTATAGCATGTTATGTTCTATTTTAAGTAAATGATCAAATAAAATGAATAAATAAAGGCAGATTAACTTTGCATGATGTCACATGAATGTTCAGCACTCCCAACTTAATATCCACACCAGCTTTCCTTTGAATAACTGCGGTTTGGTTCCCAGCAAAACCAAACTTTTATAATATATATGAGGCTTATTCAGAGCATTTGGGAGTATTTTCTGTAATTCACTTCTTCTACTTAATACACAAAAATAATTCAGAATAATGTCTGTTTTCCATGTCGATAATATCACATAAAATGTAATAATAGATTAATTTTAACCATAGACTGTGTTTCATTGGTGTGTGAGGTGGAATCTTTTCTTACTTTTGCTTGTCTGGGTGGTTTTGGTTGTGTTATCTGAATCAGTTGTAGTCCATTGTTCTGTTTGAAGCAAGTAATCAAATTAAATGAACAAATATAGGCAAATAACTTCGCATGACGTCACATGAATGTTCTGCATCCCCAACCTAATATCCCCACCAGGGTTGGACTGGGACAAAAAGTCTTACTGGGCATTTTGAGACCGGCCCAAATATACCAAACCGGCCCAAATTTACCATCGGCCCACCAGGCAGATGCCCAATGGCCAGTCCAACACTGATCCCCACCAGCTTTTCTCTGAATAACTGTGGTTTGGTTCCCAGCAAAGCCTATATAAACAATCACAGTCGCATTCTAAGCAGGTCACTAAGCTGCAAGTTACAAGCACTTGGTGTGTGTGGTGGAATCTTTCCTTACTTTTGCTTGTCCCGTTGGTTTTGGTTGTCATGTTAGAATCAGGTGAAGCCTGTGTGATGGCGTTGGATGTGCGATTATCTAGAGAATGCAAAGTAACATAAAAATCTATTTGGCCAAACTTTTACTGCATTTAGTGCTGGTAAATGCAGGTCAAAAGCAAGAGCGTGTGTTCATGACTAGCGTCTACATCCACGTACAATCATTGCATTGAGTAGCCCTATCTGGACCTTCACCACATCAGGTAAAGCGGCAAAGTTCTGCAGACATTACCTGGTGATGGTAAACATGTGGTGCTTGATATGGTTGAGCTTGAGCCAATATCGGCAGAACTATTCCCATCACTGACGGCTCGTGTGGTGACATTAGTCTTAGCAACACTGGCTGAAATAACACCTGGATAAAAATCACATGAAAACAAAAACACTTTCATCATTTTACAGATGATCAGTGATTTCTTAATGGTGTTAATCCAGGATTTTGTCTCTTATTTCATTTCACAAATGCTTACACACCGGCATCATCTGCATGATACATACTAAACAATAGCTTCTTCATGGCATCCATAGTCATACATCGTTTTCACCTTCATTTAAGCAATATTCTGATCTTAAATGGATATTAAATTAATACTTACCCATCACTGCAAAAAGGCAGAAGACTGCAGTTATTTTCTCCATCGTGCTCTAGCGTGTCTGAGCGTCGTATGTCGTATGAGCGTGAGAGGATGTGCGTGCTGCTCTTCGTGCAGGGATGTCCGATGAGCTAATAACCGCAAAACTTCTTCCACAGGATGCAAAAGAACGTTGCTCAAATGGGTGTAAAAGGAAGTGACAAAGACTTTTTTCTCTATTTCTTTGTAAAACCAGATGCTGTTTGAATAAAGTGTAGTGTGTAACTATTGTAACAAGGACTAATTAACGCACTAATCTTGAATACACTGCTTATGTGGAATCTGTGTGATATTATTCAAAGTACAGACAGTACAGACATTTCCATTACATAACGGCATCTTAACAATGTACCAACGCAACCTGGATATAGCACCACATTCCACCTTCTTATTAGAGCCCCCTACTTTATGAAAAAAAATGTGTGTGTTCATAAATTAAGCTGCTGAAATTTAAGTCACTATTAACCCTCTCAAGGCAGGCGTTGCTGATTTGCAACAGATTTGCAACTAACTACCTTACTACTCCAGATACATATTTTATGAGGTTTTTTTACTCAGAAGTACCACTGCAGGACTTGGTTGTCCTTTAATTACTAAAACTTAATTTGAGCCTGAAAGGGTTAACCTTGAAAGGGCAAAAATATATTCAGACAATAATAAAATAAATAGAATAAAATATGTACTTTGTTTATATGTCGGTTATGCCGCTTTAAAACCTTTATGGCAAGAAGGATTTGGCTTTCTGTGACATTGTGGCCCAATTTAGGCCCACTTCTCTTGACTGTATGACATTTCAATGATCAGTCTGTGATGAACAATGACATAATGTTTCAGTACCACCTGCAGAGTGACAGCTTCAAGTCATGATGTCATTTGCTTTCTTTTTTTGACTGAAGTTTTTTTTTTTTTTAACCCCCCCACCACCCCCCTTTTTGGAGCACAACTTTTAAATTATATTTTAAATAGTATTTACAATCACATATGTATGATATACAGAAAGGGTGGCTAATATATAACATACAGAAACAGAACTACAGAATAAGAAAAATGACAGATGTGATGAAGTATGATTGAGCACAGGACAAAGAGACAGACAAGATAGCCCAGAGTGATAGACTGTAAGAGTTACTGTTGGAGATACTGAAGTTGGTCAAAGAATAAACTGTGTTTGGTTGGATTTGGAAAAGGTTATGAATGGTTTCCTGATGTCTTCAAAGGCTGACATATACTTGCTTTGGTGTGTTCCTCCATCGCGTGTGTGATGACGTCTTCAAATGACTAGTCGACTCAAGTCTGTCCAGGCATGAACGTGTCAGATGTTTTGTATTTTTCTTTCCACACTTTTGCATTATAACGTCGGTTGGAATAACAGGGATCGTTGAGGTCTTTAGGGTTGCCTTTAGAAAGTTCCTTCAATTTCAAGCACCTCGATTTGAGGACAGGGCCACAACCATGCTGGAACAGGGAAAGGCCTTCCCCAAACTGTTGCTGCAAAGTTGGAAGCATATAATAGCCTAAAATGTCACTGTATGCTGCATCATTAACATTATCATTCACTACATTTAAGGGGTCCAAACCTTGAAAAAAATTACAATTTTGCCTCCACCAAACTTTACTACATCCAAATCCATATTCGCTACAGAGACAGTCCACTGAAAACATTTCTCATGCTGCAGTGATGTTGGGCTTTATACACTCCAGTCACTGCTTAGCACTGCACATATAATAAGCCTATAATGAAGTTTGTCTCACACACTTATGCTGGTGTCATTTGCAGGAACAGTTTGTAACTCTGTAGTGAATGATGCAACAGGACATGGGTTTTACACACATTTTCTGTGTCAGGACTCTGTGGTCTTGCTTTGTAAGTTTGTGTGGTCTGCCACTGGTTGCCTGAGCTGTTGATTCTAAATTCTTACATTTGACAATTGCAGTCACCCTTGTCTTGCACTGATATAGACTTGTGGCAGAGGTGGCACCCTGTGTCTGTGCCATGTTTAAAGTCACCGACCTCTTCTTTACAACCAATGCTAAAACCAGTGTTTGCATGGGGATGTGCATAAAACCTTTAGCAATGATTGTGCTACTAAAGGAAACAACTAAACTCTATAATTATGAGGGAAATATATATATGTGACCCAATCTGCTGTAATGAGTCGGATGTCGGCTTTCTATTTATTTAGAGACGGGCCGATTAAGTTAAAAAGCATCAAAAATATCAATTTTTCTTTTATTGGTCTTATATGAATAAAAGTAATCTCCCAAAGTTTCATCATGGAAATAATAGTGAAAATGTACTTAAGTGGCTGTTTTAATTCAGTTGCAGCTCTCAAATCTCACAAAAATATTAATTATTTGATGAAGTATTTAATAAATATTTTGAAATAATAGAGACTTCTGTCTGATTTAATGTATTTTTCTAAGTATCTAAATGCCTGTAGTAAAATGTTGTTGTTGAATGCTGGGTGCATCTCTTTGAATCCGATGGATTGTTAAAGATATAAACAAAAACTGACAAAAATCTTTAAAAGTGATTTTTCAGTTGGAAAATGGTGCTGCGAGACCATAATAAAACGATTGTAACTTGACAACAGCTTTGGCCAATATATAATTTTAAAGCATATTCTTTCATCTTTTGATTGATGCCAACATTTTTGACTCTTTTTGCCGGACAAGGTAACATATATAGTTAATTATTAATTAATTTTTAAAATGTAAAAATCCACAAAATATATAAATATTTATTGATAGTATGAAATTACAGCAACCAAACATCTGAAGAATGTGAATTTCTTTGTGGGTGAGTTATTACAGACCCCTCCCTTCATTAGACATCTAATGTTAAATGCCTCAGTTGTTAGGATGAGTGAATGTGTACTGTCACATTCGACCACAAGGTGTCGCTGTGGGTAAGAGAAAAGCAGGACTGTCCAGGCCCAATTTCAAAAGTAAATCACATCAATCAGTGAAAGCTGGATGGAATTAAACTCAAAGGTTCATCCTCCCTTCTGAGCTCATTGCACAAACACATTGCACAATTTAATAACAAGATAGATCACATTTATGAACTTAATTTATACTTTAAGACGCTGCTGTTTCACCAATTTCTGCAGTATTTCTGCAAAGTAAACACGAATGTAACGGCATGTCCTGGTTAGGCTTTAGAGACGTAAATATAAACCTTGTGTGCTGATGACAGACAAGCGAAAATCTTTTTATACAGACGTCTCCTTTCAAACCTACCTTCTTAAGCTGTTTCCATGCAGGGGAAGTTAACAAGACATTTAAAAAGCTTGAAGTTCAAACATGGAACAGAAGGCCGTGTGTGTATATATGTAATAGGGAAGGGGACTGTGTGTCCTTTTGTACTGTTACTGTCCTGGTGCCAGACATAATCTATGGCAGGAGTAGTGTTTACTGCCACCCAGCCTGCAGTGTGACTGAGACAGGGTCTTCACCGGAGCTGCCCGGGTCCGGCAGGCTTAACAGCGGATGAGGCTGTGGTTCTGTCTGTGGGCCTGATGATGCAGCTCGCCCAGGAGGCCCTCTAATCATGATTCAAGATTCGGTCTTGTCGTATGACAACGTTGGTGGTTCTTGAATTCAGCGCAGATGTTGGGAGAGCGTCTACAGTAAACAGTGAAGTATGAAAGTGAAATCAACAACACGGTAAACAATGTAGTGCAAAGGTGCAAACCGAGAAGACGTCACATCTCAAGTTAGAAAACTGACCTGCGAGGGGTCACTATGCCAGTGCAGCAAGGAAAAGCAGTCCAGTGCATGCAAACATCCCAGTAGAGCAAAAGCTATGAGAAACAGCATCATTTTTATGGAGCTTTTGTGGAATTGGTATATAAATTTTTACAAATTACATTCATTTTATATACATACATTTCAATACACAGTGCAGTGCAAAAGTCTTAGAAACCTATGCAAATGGTTTAAGGTAATTTTTCTCAGTGTGATAAAGTGTCTTTCTGCTATAGAAGTTAAATTTTGAATAAATGCAATCAAGAAAGCTGTAAAAAGTACCCAGATTAGTTTTGTGTGTAACAGTAGTTGATACTGTGTGAGCTGGTGAGGAGAACACAGGTTCGTTTCCAGGTTTCTCTTTGGTTCTTTCAGCCGTTGTTTGGCTGGTGAAACTCCATCAGCAGCTCCTGATTTCCTTTAATGAAGGACTGATCGAGTCGAACCAGGTTTCTGACGAAACAGTAATACAGTAATACCAAACTTCCACAGGAACTCACCGATATACTGAACATACAATCGCTGTTTACTGGATACAGGAAATGAAGAATGAAGGAAAATTAATTTTTTCAGCCTTAGATTAAGGCTGATCAAGGTAAAACAGCTGAATCCTTATCAAATATGCCCCTTAAAAATTAGAACCTCCTGAATGAACCCCTTAAATGTAAGATGAAAGGGTTTCACACTCATCTAATGCCTGAAATCTAATTTTAAGGTAAAATTAAGGGACATGTTTCAAAAATTAACTGCCACTTAAATTAAATGAAGGGATTTGGTGTATTTTCAGGGGTAAAGTAAGGTAGGGTTAAGCACATAGTAAGTACATTGTGTTTTGTCGTGTTTCCAGGACCAACACCAGTGTTCCTGTGAACGGAGGCAGGGCTCTCAGGGCGTCACGTGGCTGTCAGGTCATTTTTAGTCTTGATTTACCTTTTGCACTGCATTTTGTGTTCAGTGTTGTCTAGTTGTTTGATATGAATAATGGTAATTCTGTAAAAATTACATTCACTACAAAACCAAACACCTAAATTTTACCCCTTAAAATTACCTTAATATTTACCTTAATTTCCCAAACAGGAAATGAAGGAACATTAAGGGGAACCGAGCACAGATTAAAGCTGATTAAGTGATAAAACTACTGAATTTTCCCCTTACTTTTAAAAAATGGTTCCTCCTGAATGAATGCCTTAAATGTAAGATTAAGGGGTTTCACATTCATGCCTTAAATCTAATTTTAAGGTTAAATGAGGGGGTTCTACAAATTGACAGCCACTTCATTCAGATTGTGTAGTTTGGTGTATTTTCAAGGGTAAATTAAGGCAGGATTAAACACATTTTGTACATTAAGTACATTGTTTCTTAGTGTTGTGATCTATTAATAATATGTAGCTCCACCCATCCATTCCATTTTGAAACACTTGGCCCTCTGGAAAGAAGGGAACTGAAATTCTCAAGTTCAGAATGGGGGCCATGATGAAAATAATGTCAAAATGCATTTTTTTGTAATGTTTTTATATTATGTGTACTATGAAAAATGTACTATGAAGCTATTTGAACTGGAAAGCTCTACAAACGTTTATTATTATTAATATTGTATTATTTTGGTAACAATCTTACCATTTGAAATATTACTGCTTAGCCAAAAAATAGTTTTACCATGCGAATGTCAAAACTAGAACCTCTACCTCAGAGAAAGGGGCATGATGGCCTAGTGGGTAGGATACTTGTCTCTGGACCAAGAGGTCATGGGTTCATAACCTACATTCAGCACCATCACTGGGTTCTTGAGCAAAATCCTCAACCCCAAGTTGTTCCAGAGAGACTGCCCCCTGTAGTTAGGAAATGGATGTCGCTTTGGGTAAAAGTGCCTGTTAGACGCTGTAAATGTAATAGCCAGGCCCATCTATGGGGTAAGTTGTCGTGAGGAATTTCGACTGAACTGTTAACAAGCTGAACGTCGTTCATGTTTTCATGCACTGTAGAGATCTCGCTCGTAAGAAAAGAAAACTGCATCTTGTTCAGTATTTTGTATTTGAGTTTTTAGAGAAAAGTCCAGTTGAGGCCGACTCTGGCCTCAGACTGAAGAAGGCGTGCAGTGCATACCACAGGCCGCCACATCTGAACAGGGGGCGCTAAAGCCAACCAGCCAGCCGACCAGGCCAGAGTGGATGAGCTAATCGCTTCGCTCTGAGGTGTTGGGAGAACAGAGGGAGAGAGAGAGAGGGAGAGAGGGAGGGAGTGAGAGAGAGAGAGAGAAAGGCAGAGGAGAGAGAGAGGGAGAGGAGACAGAGAGGGAGAGGAGACCACCCACCCGGCGGATTCAAGATTCAGGAGGCCCAGACGCCGCAGCAGCTCCATTCTGTGACCCTCTGTGCCGCCCCGAGCTCCAAGCTGGACCCTTCGCAATTGAGCCCCCACCCCAGCACCACCCCTCCCCTAACTCCCCCATCCCACCCACCCATCCACCTCCCTCAAGCTAACAGGGAGAATGGAGGAGGAGTGGGGTGGGGGTGGTAAACAGCCTACTTGCGCTCTCTCTCTCTCTCTCTCTCCTTCATAGCACAATGCAAGGGAATGTAGTCAGGCTCTAGAGCACTTTTAGAGAGGCCAAATGTTGCAAAGGCCTGAATGCCACATCTGTGAAGGCACGTAGCCACGGGGGGAAAAGGCTATTCTGTTGTGAATCACATCACATCTACAAACCTGCATTTTTGGACTCTTTCTGCTTTCCTAGCTCCATATCGCCAGACCCCCCCTCCCCGTTTTTTATTTTAGCATTCTTGCATTGGCACACAAAGGCATACAGTATATGAATGGGTTTACAAGGGTGAGAAGTGATTTTATGTGCTTCATTGTTCTGGAGGGGGGTTCAGATCTCTGCATATGTTTTCCACAGCCGCAAGAACGAATGCATATTAGAAACTGGTGAAGAAATTTTTACGATTTTCACTGAATTGGAAATATGAAGTAAACATTCCCTTGGGAAAGAGGGAAGGGGGAGAACAAACTGGCATAAATTACAAATACGCTGCGTGTAGGTTTTAGATCTCAAACTGTTCCATATCTGTTCCGTATAATCGCATTGATTGCTACAAAATTGAATGCATTTATTTCTCCCCCCCTCAAAACAGGAAAGACATTTGACTTCTTTTAATGCATGCAGATTTATTTGTGTTTGATGACAGCTTTTAAAACGATGTTCTGGCAATGTTCGCTGCTTCAAGGGGCATAAAAAATTAATAAAAATGTCGTGTTCATTTTCAGGGACCCTCAAAGAAGTCCACTGACCTTTCCACCATCACCTTTTTATTTAAAAATGCATGAAACCCAACCTCTCACACCACCGGGGCCTATAGAAATGACAACACAGACAGGACCTAAAGTTGGTGACCTCCAGAATGGACCAGCATGGACATCTGATTTCACCCTCCCTACTTCCCAGTCATTTTCCTTTAATCAATTTCCTGCCTTTAATCCAATATTGTGTGTAATTACTCACCAATAAGGTCATTTCCTTCAAGGAAGGCACTAAACGGAAATCGTGGTAAACTTAGATGAGGAGGGCCTATGTGGTTTGTCTTTGGGGGGGCAAAGTTTGTGGTGGGCCTAGGACCAAATAACACAAACCAGTACATTAATAAAGAAGCTAGGTTACCTCAGATTGAGTTTTTCAATAAAAACATATAATTGCTACTACAATCATTCAAAAATTAAATTAAACAATACATGTAGCTTAAAAATATGTTCATTCTTTGATTGAAGGCAGTAAGTGTTACCTTTTTCAAACATCCTCATTGGCCACCTCTAGGCCACACTTTGGGCAGCTTTAACCTAAATGTTAGAATCTTGTAAACCAAACCTCCAATATACTACTACATACAGTCACCTTCCTCTTGAAGTCCCTGGAGAAGAGGGTAGCCTCCAGACCTGCCATTGAATGGCCACTTCAGGCACTGGGTAATCACTGGGGTTTGAACTTACAAGGCTTCTAATGCCAAAAGGTCAAGCACTGGTGGCATTCATCCCTGTGGCCTGCAGCCTCCCTATTCTTCCACAGCCTCGCTTCTCTCCTCCCCTCTCTATACAGGCTTCACTAGGGCCGCGTTTGACATCGCGCTGCTCTAGCCGGTGCCTCGAATAAATCATCATTCATGCCGTTTCCTTTGCTCCTACATATATCCAACGGTTGAGCGTTTATCACTTAAGCGATGCAGTGTGAGTGAGAGAGAGAGGAAGAGAGAGACAGCTTCATTTGCAGGTCAGTTATTTGGGGAATTATAAATCTGCCGCTGTGTAGTCAGTGTTTTCCTTGCTAATGACGCATTGCGGTTCAAGGATGGAAAGCTCATTGTTGAATCGGCTGCTGAAAGCTGACTGACGATCGAGCAGTTCACAGCTCTCTCACAGAAGAAACCCAAAGTGACCGCTTAGATAAGTGGCTTGCTGCACTGTTTAACATACTTGCTAGCTCAAATCAGCACTTTTGCCACAAAAACATGCCACAAAGTGTTTATGAGCAAACCTTGCGAAAAGTAACTGCCTGGGCCTCTTTCAAAGAATGGCCAAGGAGATAATAACTACCTACTGACCACATAGATGAGGAACCTATACGGATCCCATCTATTTGGAAACATTGACTTCTAGTGTTACACTCTTGCTCGACCCAGTGGCATTACCACATGGAAAAATGCAGCAGAAGATTACACCATACACATTAAGCACGGCTGTGTTTAAATTCAGCTTTGCTCCTGTTATATCTTAAGCTGTCCTGCTTCCCCCCGAGATAATACCTTTGTGATATATCTGACTCTGTGGGTGAGCGGACCACCAAGACATTCGTTTGTAATTTGTGTGGGTGAAAGGTGAGAGGAATGGACCCGGGGCTGCCTGCCAAGTGCTAACGGCCTGTGGCTGCACGCGCCCAGCCAGGGCCCTTCTTGATCAATGGTATCCTGCGTCGGAGCGCCCTGTGTGGTGGGTGGTACACTCAGACTGTCGGCTGTTTGCGATGCCTGCCGTTTTACGTCACCCCACAGAGCCCCGGGACATAGACGCGGCCAGCCGAGTGCCCGGACCGGCCTAGATATTCATATCACGTCATGCGTGTCCGACTTCCAACAGGCCAAAAACTTTGACCTAGGTCGGTTCAGTGTTGTTTTCTCAGTGTTCAGCGTTGGGTTATTTGCTCCAGCATTAAAGCAGAGACGAAATTCCTTCTACATACCATTCATATTAGTTTCACACTTACTGGAAAGTAAGCCTTATAATTATGCTGTGTTCAGCTAAAGCTTGGAAAGTGGAATTTCCGACCTCCAACTGGGAAAAAACAAATGAGAACACCCCTCCAACTGGGAATTCCTAACTCAGCATAACAGGATCAACAGTAATGAAGTGTCACTTCACTGCTCTTAGACTGAGTAGGTGCTTGAATCTGTAATAATACATCTATAATCTACCTATAATCTATAACATAATAAAGTTGTGCTTGCATCATTCGAGTTATACCTTGCTGCTGGATTGCTCGTCGCTAAAAATACCTGTTTTTCACAGAAGTGGCCACAACGGCTTTTTTCTTCGACTGTTAACTTTCAGACTGATATCATTCACACATACAGCCCTTTCAGTTTCAGATTTGCTCTTCTGATATGCACTGATATGACTTTGCCACCTCGATCTAGAATCGGCTACAGTATACATTTCTGTGATAGTCCTCATAGTAAGTTATTGTAAGTAAATATCAAGGCACATTTTACTAGGATTTTGATTTGTCTTGTGTTCACACTCTCTTTGGAGAGTGTAGGATGGCCCTCCCTCTCCCCCATAACTGCGATACTATCTGTTATTAATAATCTTTACCTCAATGGCTATTCCTTGCATAGAAAACATATTAACTATGTAGTTCTCTAGCTTTGTCGACAACTGCCCACAGAAAGAAAAACTGTTTCAGATATCAGCTTTCTGACTACATTCCAATATGCCTGATGTTGGCAACCTAGCAACCTTCTCTGCAAGACATGCTCACAGTAACGGTCAGAGTAAGAATATCAGGGTCAGAAAGGTCAAAGCCAGACTGGGAAAAAATGCAGTCTACAGAGAAGTGTCACCGAACTTCAGCTGCCACACTGACCTCATAGATGACCTATGTGATCTCAAAAGAGTGAATTTTGTTGAAAGTTGAAAAACCTCTGGATCTAGTGAAACATCTGAATTATAATTGCATCTTCAGCATATCTGGAATGCAGAAAGTCTATTACCTTGTCTCCGCAGATAGGAGCTGATGTGTGCAGGTACAACATGATCTCACGACTTTTCGTGCAGCCATCAGAACAATACAATGTAATCAAAATATGTGCTGTGATCATGCTTTAGGGATTTTATCACGCTAGGAAAATGCTTCACTACCCTATGTATTTTAATGCGCACTGTGAAACATCGGCAGTACCTGCGTTAGCTGGTTACCATTAGGGTTAGGGACTTTCCCCATCTCACAGCATTTCAACCTGTTTCAACTGCTTTGCAAACAAAATCTCATTATTTTTTTCCTACTGTCCCCCAGTCACCAGTTACCACTGATACTGCCGATGTTACACAGTGCGCATTAAAATACAGGGTAGTTAAGTGTTGTCCTAGCATGAAAAACACCCTAAAGTGTGATTGCAGTGTCATTATATATTGTTACATTGTATATTGGGATGGCTGCATTAAACTAGTGCTTGTTCTCCTAGCATCAGTACAAGTGCAAGAGTAAATGTACTGAGCTGAGTTGTGTCAGGCTCACTCATTGTGCTCTGTAGCACCATGCACACATGGCTCTCCAGATAGCTATGCTTGATTGCTATGTCCAATTGGGGTCACTAAGCCACTCAGCTCCAGTGACTGATTTTAGTTTTGTTCTCCCCCCAACGGCGTTTCTCGGCAAGTCTTTTTCCTAATTATCTTCGTGAATACTGATCCCTTGAAAAAAAGGGTCTGGTTATGGGATCAGGGTATGGGGCCAGGGGAGCGGGCTGCTTTACTGTAATGGATTAGGCCTGAAAAGGTCAGGGTAAGACCTCCGCAGAGAGTCCATCTGCTTTTGAAGATGTAACCTCAGACTTTTAGAGAAAGGTTGGCCTCTTTGTTGGACATTAACTTCACCCAAAAGTGCCAACGTTACTAAATGCTGAGTGGAAAAGTAGTAGGGGCAACTGGCATCGTGCAAGTGAGATCATGCTAAACGTCGCATTAGCTTCAGTTTTTTTGTTAGGTCTCAAGGGGAGTGCACCTGGTTAGGAGCAAGAACAAGCACACAAACACACAGATAAAAGTCCACAGGAGGTATGCAGATGTTGCACTTTTGGTCTTTCGGTGCGAGGTAGGTCTTGGACTCAGACGATAGCACGCTGCATATGGCACTAATACTGCAACTGACATCATTTCCAGTCTAAAATATGTGTGGCCCAAAGACGGAGACAGCCGTATTGATCAAATGGATGCATCCCGCGCTCTCTCTCCTGAATTTTAAAGCTGCATGGCAACACATTATTAAATGTGTTCCATGTTTCAAAGGCTTGTTACAAATTTGTTTCCTTACATTTTGTAGTGTTTCTTATACAATCTTGGCACATTGATTTCGGGGGTAAGGTTTATTTTTATATAGCTTCAAGGATTTTGTTACTTTTTATACATATAACTTTTGCATATTAATGTGTTGTTTGTTTGTTGTACATGTAGATAACAGTGTGAGTGTGAGACACACGCATCAGTGAGACAAATATGAAAAAACCTTAAAATGAAAAAAATATATATATAATTTAGTTTCTCTCTAGAACTATTGAAAGTAGGAAAAAGATGATGTGATTTTGTGAATCAGCAAAACTTGACTAAGAAACGATAAAAATTGCAATGGACAGATTTTGTTTGTGAGGTTTGAGTTGATTCTGGGTTTTTTCGTGGACATCCATGCCCAGTTTTTCCCTTTCGATTGCAAACATAGATGTATCCTTTGGGATTCATTCCAAACTCCTCAAAGAAGATGTTTAGAGTCGCTGTTTGTCTTGTGTGAGCAGAGCTGGTGGTTGCAACCATGGATGTGATGCATGGCCTGCTTGTGTGTGTGTGTGTTATGATCAAATCCACTAATGACTGATTCACCATCACCAGTGCAGGATTCCACCATAATTACTGAGTGGTCCAAAGACGCCGGGTTGCTTGATGTGCTCTCAGCTTGTTTCCCTCCACCAGCCCACCAAACCACCCTGAATGAGCTTATAAATCACGGCGGCACGTCCATAACGCCGCCACCAACCTTTAGGCTGGAAGAATCCCTGCATGCAAGCTCGCACCACTTGCAAACCTTATAAAACTTGTTTATCTCATTCTGAGCTCGTCCATAAACTGATTTTATGTGAAAGTTACCCAGATCAAAATTATTTGCTTGATTAGCCCCCCCACCATCCCTCGAGAAAGAAGCCTTTGACTTGAAAAAGGGAGCCCAAATGAGTTAATGCGTCATATACTGTAAAATAAATGACACGGTATTCCCAGCATCATGTCACAACATTCCCAATCTTGCTAATGACCACGAGATGTTTGTGTGTGTGTGTATGTGCGAGTGTGTGTGTGAGTGCTGGGTTTGGGGGGCGGTGTCCACAGCTGCGTCACCGCACCCCCGGAACGCTTTGATCTCTCCGATAAGTGCCATACCTAATCAGGTTAAAGCACCACATGGCACGGAGGAAGGAAATTCCACTCATAATGGTAACATATCTGTTCTGCTCTTATGTGTCGCATTCCTCAAGCTAATTAGGAGTAAATACCTGACCCGAGGAGCGTCCGTATTAGCCCACACCAGTGTGGTCCATCTGCTCCTTTTTTTTCCCCAATGCTAATTTGTAACACAGATGACACAAAACATAAGGAGGTCTCCATGGCCTTCTGTCTCCTTTACACTGCCTGTAAAAAGTTTGGGGACACCTATAGTTGCCTCACTAACTGCAGGCTAATTGCGTTAGTAAGGCTCTTAAAAAAGTGTAAAAGCTTGTTATACAGTTTCTAGAAACTAGAATGTAGAAAGTAGTTATGGAAGAAATTATGACTGCTTTGTGAATGCCAGTGCTGTTGTTGTATCATTTTTATAGCTCATGGTAGGTCATACTGTGTCCTGAACCGCATGGACCAGTCTATGCCACCTAAAGGAAGAGCTGGGTGCAGTTTAAGCAGATTAAAAACATTTTAGGGGTGTATTTAAGAAAATAATTGGGGTCTAGAGCATTAGATTTAACTAGTCAGTCAGCTAAGTCAAAGTCGAGTCGACTTGTCCAACACTGAGCAACTTTTATTAAAGTTCTCTGTAACATTAACAGCCCACATGACAATTAAACAAAACAAAAGAAAGGCTGATACTTTGAATTTAGGTGTACAACTCTGAGTGGGATCAGATAAAGCCACGGCAGGATGTCTCCCTGCAGTACTAGCATTAGCCATGTTAGCTAATAGAGCTGTTGTGGTCTTGTGTTTAGATTCCCCTTGTGCCGGTGGCACAGCCCCTTTTATGAAGGGACTATAATAATTGGTTAAACCAAGGAATGCGTGTCATCGTAAGCCAATCAGAGGCAGAGATTGCATTGTGTACACAAGTGAGGGCAGAGAGAGAGGAAAGAAAACACATGACTATTCGACTTCTCTCAGGGGGCGTCGACTCTTGCCTCTGTAGTCGTCTACACTTTTGTGGGGTCATTATTGATTTCTTGTGTTTGTTAGTAGTGTTAGCCTTGTTGGTATAGTTCTACCCTTAAAAAAGCAAAATTTGGACACCGGCCTTGTCTTAACTACATCTGGGTTAATTAGTTAAAAATGGTTCCTTCACTAAATATGTCTGCAACATTTGCAAAAAAGCTGAATAATGTAAAAGCCTGACAAAAGTGCTACCTTGGGAAGAATGCCAAAGTCCACACGTTACATTAACACTCATCAGTACTAAAATTTTAGGTGTTCAAACCACATTTGAGCCAAAATCTGCATGTTTATTTAACAGTAGTTTGGACAAGAAATCAGCCAAACCCCTGCTCCTCATACCAAGGAAGACACTCTGATGAATATGAAGCTGAATCTAAATTTACTCAAAGCACATAAGAAAAAAAGTTCTTGTTTAACTGAATTGTATCTTTTAAATGCAGACACAGTGTCCCAAAACTTTTGGCCTGCTGAGTACTCCTTCACTCTGTCAGTTATCTCTCTCTCTCACTCTCTCTTTCACTCTCATGCTTCTTTTGGCTTTCTTCCTTTCAGGAGAATCGGCCCTGACCATTACAGCTGGACTATCTGTTCTGCCGCAGCTCTAATGATCTCTGCCGGTGACCTGAAGGGTCAACCCAGCATGTGGCTCTCTGTGCTGCTTTTGTTCCCTCACGCCTCCCTCTCTGCGCTTTCTTTGGGCCTGCTGACTCGGAACCGAAAGTGCTGTCGGTCTTGGCCCGTGCCTGATCATCTCTGGGGCCAAGATCAGCATCAGCATCACCCCAAATCCCAGTCAGGGCTGCACGATGTGTCCTCACTATTGTAATTTTGGCCTTTGTTATCCTAGCAGACTCAGGTTTAGAAATACATATATATATATATATATTAGAGGTGGGCATAGATTAATTTTTTTAACATCGTTAATCGCATGGAATCTTGGCGTTAACGGCGATAAACACCCCAATAATAATTTTTTATCGTGCGATAAGAATCTCATGCGTTAATATATATGTATAGAGAGATAGAGAGAGAGAGAGAGAGTAATTCTGGTTTGTCTCCAAGCCTATATAGTGCTAAAGTCAATTTTTAACCATTTTTAGTTTATTATAAAATACTTTTGGAAAATTAGTACAATTGTGGGTGAAAAGACTTCTCCCTGTTGCATCACAAAAGCTGGCTGGTCAGTGTTGTCTGGAATAAGGAGAGTAAGGAGCCCACCAACACCCAGGGCTGAGAGAATCCATATATTTTACATATTTTAGCTCCAGGCTTATTTATGCATCCATTTAATATGAACTGAATATGAATTTTGGTTTTAAATCCCACACTCTTATAGAATGAAACAGCCCACTGGTGGAGAAGTTATGTTTTTCTAACTTTTCTATCTGTGGTTTAGTACTTTTTTTTTTTTTTTACGAATTAAATTTAATGGTAAAAATATTACAGAATCTGCAGGATCTTTGAGGCAGTTTTATATTTGCATCAATAATAATAATTTGCAGAGATGTCAAACATCTATTTAATTACCTGCCCAGTAATAATGCAAGCTTTTGCTCCCCTGTAGAGCTCATTTATTAGTAAAATGTACAATTGCATGAAAAGGTTTTGGGACCCCCAGTCAAATTATAGGTTTTGTTGATTTTACAGGACAAACATAATGGAAACAAGCCACAAAAGTTTTGATGTGCATTAAAATACATGCAATAAAATAATTTTAAAAAGGGTTCTCTGTAGGGAATGTGTCATTTTCACTTAGAATTTCAACACAACATGTGTTTTAACCAGGGCACCACAACTTTTACACACTACTGCAGCAAAAGAGTCTCAGTATGGTATTTAGCCCATTTTGCAGCTCCTACCCTCACCCCACCCGCTACAGTAGTTTCAATCACAACAACCTGGATAGCAACAGGAGGGAATGAAAACTTAGCTTTGATCCATTTCCTTTTTTTCCCCACATCGTAGTGTGTGTTCCAGCTATCATTCCAGAATCAATATCCCGGGCTCCTTTGTTCTCAATGCCTCTTCAAACAATGGCAGATGATCACTGAGTGCCACCCAGAGGGCTGCTGCTCACCGAGCCCTGCTAAATATGACAAGAAATTGTTTTTTAATGAGTTATAATTACGGTATCGTTTCACGAAGGAAGTGCCATTATACCTCCTTTCCCTCGTAATCTTTCTGCGCGGTCAAGGCTGTCAATGATCCATAAGAAAGGAGGACATTCCAGCGCCGTTCTCTGCCTCTCTGGTTTCAGCGCATTTCCTGACGTGTGCTGTCGGGACGCAGCTAGTGACTAGGCTCAGGGCAATGTGCTTTCAACAGTTCCCAGGCAGCGCTGTAACCGACACTTATTTCCGTAATTTAAAAAAATTTGCACAATGCCGTGCTTTTGTTTTTGGGCAAGCACCCATTTCTTGTCAGCATCTACAGCCAGAACGGAGCAACAAACAGCAAATGACTGGCCAATAAATTTTGTGTGCATTTCCATTAAGAACGACCGTGGCTGGGCCGACTCTTAGCTTAGTCATCTGACGCAAGTAAGCGGGCCTCCGGTCCGTACCACACACAGAGGGAGAGAGGAAGTGGCGCGCCTCGATACACTTGCAGTGGTTTACATTGCGACAGAGAGGCCAACGCATCGAACAGAGCTAATGATTCTGACCTGTGTGCGCAAGTGGATATCAGCCTTCCCCCACGTCCGTCCAACTGGACGCCGCTCAAAAGCAACACTGTTTGAGGCTTGGCAGGCGACTCAAAGAGTGCAACTGTGAGCCACAGTGGGTAGCAGGAATGGATGGGAGGGAGTCTGAGGCGAGTTGAAGTCACCACAGAATGATTAGCTACCCGGTGTTTACCAAGCAGTCATCTTTTATGGGGCATTCCCTAAGCCAGACGGTGCCAAATCCTGTCCTCAAGGACCCCCAGCCAGTGTCCTGTTTCAGCTTCCTCACCTGAACGAGGTACTTAAAGCTCTGTTGTGCTGATGACCTACTGCAGGCTTGCTAGCTGGAGGTCCTCCAAGGTTCGGCTGGGGAGTGCTTTCCAGGATTGCTGCAGCGCAAAGGGTTAAGGTGAGCCCCGGTTCCTTTTAGGAAACAATTCAGCACAATTCTGTACGTGATAATAGATTTACACATCCCCTACAGGGAACATGCTTAAATGTCCATGCATAAGTCAAAAAAATATATTTATTTGTAATCACCAGAAACCACAACACACTTTTCTAAACCAGCTTTCATGCTGATTCCAGATCTGCTCACTTTTTTTTTCATTCACATCAACTTTTTGAATTATGAGTAATATTAGATTTGCAGTAGACTTGCATCAAACAAGTCACTGTATCAATATTTTCAGTGTGGAGTCAGACAGGCCACACTGTGGCATATATATAATGATCAGTGTCAGTCAGCTCCCACTGTTTCTTCACAAACACACAAACACATATGAATATTATATCATCATTATACCAACCATCATGCAGCATAGAACTAGCTTCATCACCAACACTGTTCCTGCAGGAAACACTACACACAGATCTGAGATCAGCATGCAAAACACCACAGAACCAACAGAAACTGATCTCTGATGATGTTGACCTGTTGACCTGTGTGATTTATTGTATTTTTAACAAATGGGGAAAAATGGAACATAAGATATAAAACATGCCATAAGCCACGTTTATTGCCCCAGCATGTTAAATTCAGCAAAGAAGGTGCAGAAGTGTGTTCTCTGTAGAGGATGTGTTCTTAGTTATACTCAGAAAATCAAAATGTAATTTGACCAGGTGTGCCAAAACTTTTGCTACTAAATCTGTTCTTACAGCATGATTTACCGAGATGATTAATCATACCGATGTTCACCATGCCAAAGAACCACTGATGTTCAAAGGAACAATCAAGGGCAAATCAAGCTTCTCTGCCTCAAGCCTGGACTTGGATGGTGCAGAGAACCTCTGATAGAAACAGGAGGTGTTGAACACAAAGTCATTTTTAGACTTGCATTTTTAGACTTATCACCCAGTCAAACTGGCAATTACTCATACATTGATCTTCCATATAATATAACCACCATAATGTCTACATTTATCAGATGTAAATGTAGTTACTTGGCTAAGTATAGGCCAGAGGTTTTCAGTGCTGGGGTCCAGGACAACATGGTGTTTTTACCACATTGGTTACTTGCCAGGTTTAGGGGACCGTCCAAGACTAGAGCTGAACACCCATGGTCTAGGCTAGCTAACATGAACATGTAACCTAGCTACATTCATTCAGTCAACAGACACTTTTATCCAAATTTACTAACAATTTCAGGACATCAAGAAAACAAGATGAGTTTGAAGTGCTAAGACCTTTATGTGGAGAGTAGTGCAAGAAGATGGAAGAGATGCTCTCTGAATAGATGAGACTTCTGGAGATTTTTATTGATGAGAGAGATTATGTTGCTGTAGGGGATTATGTCACTTTAGGGAACCCATTCCACCTGTGGGGAACCAGAATGAGATGAGCATGGACTGAGTTTACCTTGTATGTAGGGATGGCAGAGCCAGGTGATTGTCCTCGGAGGAGTGTAGGGAGTGAGTAAGAACGCAAGCCAGGCAGTATTAAGGTAGATGGGTGTAGACCCAGATCACTCTGTTGGCAAGAGTAAGTGACTTGAATTTAATTCTGGTACCCATGGGTAGCCAATGTAGGTCAGTTAGCAGTGGGGTGACATGTGACCTTTTGGGTTGGTTGAAGACACTCGTACATTCAACGCATCGATTCATAGTGCACATGGTGAGTCCTCCCTATTTCATTCATTACGGATCAGTTTCAGACCACAGCACCACTGTTGACCAGATATTTTTTGGGTGATGGACCACTGGCATGTGTGGTAGTGTGTGCGGTGCTGGTACCCAAAACCATCCAATGTACTTGTAGCCGGAACCACTGTTTAAGGAAAAGAGGATGGCTAACACAAATTGTGTGGTCTCTGAATGTCCACCATCAGAGAGGAGTTTCTAAGTCGAATTAAATGCTTTAAATGAGGTCTGTACCTTCACTGGTAGCCAAAATAAATGAGCATTGGTGAGAAATGCAACTTCAGAAGCATGCATTATGAATAAATCTGAATAAATCTTCATTGTTAGCGATGAAGAAACATTCATTTCAACCCCTAGTCTCTGACATGAGGTTCGATTCTGAAGCTCAACAAACCGGACGTCTAACAGCTGGCTCCTGCATGAATGTTGCCTCAGTCTATTAGCCAGCCCATGTTTACTCGAAGATGGTAGTTAACTGATCAGAAAACCATATTTATTCCACTGCGGTAACCCAAAGCACTTTTCTAAGCCTTTGAAGCATTTTGCAACCCAAAACAGACCTTAAATGACATAGGAGGCATGGGATAAGGCTATTTAAAGATCACGGCTTTGTTTTCCTCGAATTGAGTTACTTTTAAAAAGGAAGTCTCATGATGCAAATTATATCCATTCAATCTGCCTTACCATGAGTTCCATGCCCCTGTGCCAGTGTATTGATTTCAGTTAGAATAATTTAAAATAACTTACATTATACACAAAGAGTTGTTGTATCCAATACATTCACTGCTTAGCCCTAACAATCCGTCTTTAAAATATACTCCATTTTTTTTTGTTTTAGGATGTGATGAAAACCATCACAGCCAGTTTCATTTTGAAGGATGAAGACGGGTGTGGAAATGATGGAAAAAATGAATTAAAAAATGAAGTATTATTTTTGGTGGATAAAACAATATTTTGATTTCCTCCTGGTGGTCCTGAGGAGGAAAAAGGAAATGCAAGAAGGATATGGACCCTTTACACAGGACTATCACAATGAACCAAAACCTTTCACTTGTTTAAGGTTAATGCTTATATTTTAACTAGAAATCCAAAGCCAGATAGGTCTGTATGTTTCTGTTTTTATATGATCACCAGCATATTCAAGAAAGATATTCAGTTCAGTACAAACACACTCATTGGTCCCACATTGCAATACGAATACCCTTGTAAAAGGTTTATAAATCATTTGTAATTTTGTTAATTAGGTTTTAGACATCTTATAGATAATTTATAAGCAATTTATAACAGTAGTCATACAGTGATGCAGGATCACTGTTTGGTAAGATCTCAGGTCTTGCTGGTTGCTAAGTTTATCTGGTCTCTTTCTCAGGCAGAATGTTAAAGTTTTAGCTTCATCGGGTCTTTGTTTATATGTAACTAAAATTAAAAGACCAGACCTTGAAAAACTTGAGCCTGCATCAAGGTATGACAACTGTTATAACTGGTTTGTAACTACTTTATGATTTATTAACCATCTAGCTATTTATAACCTGATTATAAATGTATAAACCCTGTATTAGGATAGTCTTATGGTAAAGTGTTTGCAATTCTTTAATGCTGTAACATAATACGTGACGCAATCTGCCGTAATGAGTCAGAAGTCAGCGTGCTATTTATTGAAATACAGACCGATTATGTTGAAAAACATCAAAAACGATTTTTCTTTTTTGGTCTTATATGAAATTAAAAATTAATCTCTCAAAGTTTCATCATAGAAAAATGTACTTGAATGGCTATTTAATCTGAGTTGTAGCTCTCAAATCT
>JBBPDH010000144.1:342113-353276 GCA_037974565.1 Clupeocharax schoutedeni
GTTTGTGTGTGATGACATTTTTAAAACCCCAGTAGGGATTTTTATTATTATTGCATGTTTTTTAAATGACAATAGCTTTGGTTCTATGTGACACAGGAACACCAAACAAAACTCAGCATGACACCTCGAGCATCAACACAGCCCCGGGGAACTTCCATATAAGGACTTGTCTGGTAGTATGAGGACAATTTACCATTTGTTGCACTTCAGACACAGATCCATGCAGCTCATGAGTTAAACCCTTTTATATTTTCATCCTTTTTTTTGCTGAGGACGACTTGTCGACTTCTGTTAAACGCAATAAAACAAACATCAGCAGTTATACAACCCCTAAACAATTGTTTTAAACCTCTCCATGGGTGCTCATTGGAGTGCCATTATGGTTCCTCGACAAGCTTTTAGGCCTCTGAGTCAGTGTATTGCTGTGGGTGTCTGTAAACGAAAGCTACAGCAGTCTGTGACTTTAAAGAAGCATTTCTCACAAAATACATGGCTGACGATAAACAAAAGTGTCAAAATCTATTCACATAAGGGTAACTGATCCCAAATAGTTTTGTTCATTTTTTTTTAGTCTTGTTTGTAACCATGTTGTACGATGCTGCACATAAAAAACCGCAGGCATCAATTACCGAATTGGTGAGCCGGCCACATCAGAGCTTGGTGCTTGGCACATGATTGCTTCACCATACCCCCCAACCCCCGCTTATTTTCCTTCCCTGTCCTCTCTACTCATGTCCCGTTCACTCCTTTCTGCTCTTGTCTTCTCCTCTCCTGTCCCCTATTTTTCTCCCTTCTCCTCTTTTCGTCTCTCCTCTTCGCCCACAGCTGCCTCCCATATGTTCGTAGCCCAATCAGCACGGACAGGGCTGATCTCAGACCTGGCTGAGGCGCAGCTTACAAAGACCCTAATATTGATTCCTATTCATTACATATATTTATACATATATAATAAATAAGAATAAATATTGAGTGCTTTTGAGAAAAATATTGAGAAAAAATCACTCAATATTTGTTCCTATTCATTACATATATTTATACACACACACACACAAACACATGCATAAATAAATACATTATATATATATGTGTGTGAGTGTGTGTGTGTGTGTGTGTGTGTGTGTGTTTAAATATATGTAATGAACAGTAACCGTAATAGTGTGTGTGTGTGTCTGTGTGTAATGAATAGGGATAAATATTGAATGTTTTTCTCTCTTTATTACTTTTTCTCCTCAAATTGTAAGTTACTTTGGATAAAGGCATATGCCACATAAATGTAATGTAAAGTAATGAATGGACCAGTAGAAAGGGTCCAAAAACTTGCGGGTCCTACGAGGCTCTGTGTTATTAGCTGATGATTTGTTAAACAGCCTTGATTAAGTAAACTGAAAGGTTCAATTGTGTTGATGCAATATGTATTCAATTATTTATAATTCCATCAATCACTTTTGTCCCAGTGTAACTCATTTTTTCCTCCCTTCTACTGCAGTAGCAGTGTCCCAATATACTTCTTTAACATTTGGTCATCAAGGAACAGCGTTTTGAGTGTAGTTTCTTCGCCAGGGAAGTGCTGTGAGCTGTTTCCATCATTGCCCAGCAGGCCAATCACTGTGGATTCCTGCAGCTCCTGATCTGTGGAGATAAGCAGTCAGAGTTCTGGTCAGGGTTAGACCCCCCAAGGAAGAGCAGGTGTGGTAATAGAGCTGATCTGAGGTCTGCGATTCTCTCTTTCTTTCTTTCTTTTTTTTTTTTGCCTAGGACATTCACCTATGGGCCGGCAATCTGTAGATCTCTCTGAAGACGAGAAGAAAAGAGGACTTGTCCCGCGTTTGGCTCTGTCTTATCTCGGAGCCTTCTGAAGAACAGAAATACCAGGCATTCTAACATCCCCACTAGCGTAATAGCGTAGCATGTTTTAATCAGCTGAGACTGTCCTGCTGTGGCCTCCTGATTAGCCCTGGAAGAGTTTGTTTGCACTTAATGACCAAAAAACGTTAAAGGGCAGATAAAGAATTCCATTATCTCATTCCCTTGGGTATGCTAGGCCTCGTTCCAGCATCTAAATCAGCGAAAAATGCTTCAATGAGTTGGCCAAACTGTCCCCGACACCATGGACATTTCATGGAAAGGACACCACTGCCAAATGATATTTCTATTTATTTACTTAATTTTTTTTTTACTTTATGTATTCCTAGTGGCCATATGAAACAAAAATTTCTAGCTAATAGAGAGCAGACGCACTGTATGGTGAGTGACATTTGCATGACAGCATGTTAGGGGAAATGGGGCCAATGACGAACCCCAAATTACCATGGCAAGCAAGGCGACTTATTTAAGGAAACAAGTAAGGGAGCTCATATAGGGGAAGAATTATGGGGGGCTTCATATAAGGGTTCAAGCAACTTCATATGAAACAACTTTATGTAAGTAAGGAGTAAGATGTAAAGACATAAGAAGTAAGGGGACTTCACTTGAGGGAACAACCAAAGGAACTTTATTTAAGGGAACAAGTAAGGAGACTTCAAATAAGGGAACGAGTAAGGGAGCTTTACATGAGGGAATGAGTAAATGGGGTTTCATTTTAGGGGCAGGTAAGAGGACTTCATAGAAGGGAACAGGTAAGGGGACTTTCCATTAATTAGCAAGTCAGAGGGCTTCATAAAAAATAAGTAAGGCACAACAAACAAGGCGGCTTCATTAAGTGGAACAACTAAGGGGACTGTATTTAAGAGAACATGTAAAGGGGGCATCCAATAAGGGAGCATCAAAAAAGGGGGCATCAAATAAGGGAACAAGTAAAGGGACTTCATATGAAGGAACAAGAAAGGAATCTTGATATATGAAAATAGCTAAAAGAGACTTTATTCAAGGGACAAAGTGATCTCATACAAAAGAACAAACAAGGGGACATTTTAAATAGTGCTCAAGTAGAAGGGAACATCTAATGGGGCTTAATATAAGGGATCAAGCAAGAAGGGATCATATGAAAGAAAAATAAGGAGACTTCATATAAGGGATTGTGTATGTGGACTTTAAATATGGGAACAAGCAAAAGGGGATCAACAGTGTGGCTTCATATAAAGGAAAAAGTAAATCGACTTTATATAGGGGAACAACAGGGCGACTTCTTATGCAGGAACAGGTAGGGAGGTATTATATATAAGGAACACCCTTATATAAGGGAACAAACAGAAGAATATCATATAAATGAACAAATATAGGGGTTTTATATAAGGGAATAAATTATATATTAGTTAGTTATATATTGTGCTATATTATGACCTGCAATTAATAATGACTGAAATACCCTTCCCTGGGGAAATGGCTCTGACTGCATATCCCACATTCTATTCCGCGTTAGTGGAAATGGGTCTGACCACACACTGTGTCCAGTTATGGAAAACAGCTCCAAGCCTGCACGTTTGGGTGCTCTCTGTGCTCCAAACACACCTGACTCCAGTCATCAGCTCCCTCCCAGGCTCGGGCTGGGTGTGTTAGAGCCGGGAAAACACCAGCACGGCTGCTCTGGGATCAGGAGTGGAAAGCCCTAGGCTACCCCAGAGAAACGTCCTGCCCCAACAGGTAGCCTCTCTCTCTCTCTCTCTCTCTCTCTCTCTCACGCCTGCGCACGTCATCCCTTGCTCTTCTCGCGCGCTGGTTAAAAAGAAGGTGGAAAAGTCCGAGCGCCATGTGAGCGCGCACTGAACGCGCTGCTGCTGCTCCTCTCGCACCCAGAGCTCAAACGGGGGATTTACAGGAACACGCTCCAGGAGACCTGTCCTGCTTTTATTCCCTCTTCTTCAGTTTTGTACAAATGTTTGTGTTTTTTTGCTTTTCTTTTTTTCCTCTTAATCAGATCATCATCATGCAGACGCGCGTTTTTGCGTTTTTTGTCCGTGCCGTTCCATCCTAACCAGCACCACTAATTTATCTAGTATCACGTGACTGATATATATTTAAACTTTTACTTTTTTTGTTGGGAGTTGGGAATAAAAGTACCCAAACTTTAGTATTTTAGAGGAAAAAAACAGCATTTTTTCTTGCTTTCTTTGTGGGGGGTTAAAAGTGTGGTCCAGGTCCAGATCCAGGTTCAGGTCCACCACCATAAACACCACCACCACCACCACCACCATGAGGCACCTGAAGTTCGTGCTGGTTCTGGCTGTGGCTGCCAACCTGTGGGAGTGTGGCGAGGCCCGGCTGGGAGAGAAGGGAGAGCTCAGCCCGAGGAGGAGGAGATGCTACGACGGCAGTCTGCCCCGGCGCCTGAAGAAGAAGGAGCGCAAAGTGGCGCTGGATGACGCGGCCGGGTGCGCCAGGCTGTACCCGCGCGTGTCCTGCTGCCCCGTCCGGAGACCCCCCTATCAGAGCCTCCACCGGAGGGACGCCACGGTAGGTCGGACAGACTGAGCTCGTTCTTGTTCTCGATCTCATGTGCTCGGTGCTGTACCGAAGTTTGCATGCGTGCGTGCATGGCAGCCCAGCCTCGTGGGCTGCTGCAGTGTAGCGTGGGACCCTCCGTGGAGATGCACGGAGGTAAACAAGCCTTGCATGGTGCCTGGTCGTGCTCACGTGCACCATAATGCGTTTACCTTGTGTCTCTCTGTGCAACAAAACAACCTCCTCGCTACAATCAGAAGACCACATGGGCTGCATTGCATAAGAGTGATAGAGGGGGGAGAGCGAGCGAGAGAGAGAGAGAGAGTTGATAGGGACTAAAAGGCATGCTCGCGCCTGTGAATGAAATATTTCAGCAGGTAAATAGTGTATGGTCAGCGTGTGTGGTCAGGCATGCGGTCGCTGCAGCTCGGAGAGGTGCTGTTTTTGTGCCCCCCGTGTCATTATCCGAGCAAGTCATGCAGCAAACCTGGAATGCACGCTGCTCCCTGTATGCAGATTTTAGGTGTGACTGAGGTGGATCCTGTGGAAATTCAGCCATGCAAGCAAATTAAGAAAAAGAAAAAGAAAAACAGCTTCTCTCCTGAATGCCAGCCGTGCCTCTTTTCTCATGTAAAAGGCCCCGGCAAATCAACATATGTGGCTGGGTGGCATTGCACTTCGGCTTCTAACAAAAAAAGCCATATTGCATCATTTAATTTGCTCAAGTCATGCAAATGGGGGTGCGCCTGAATGGAACAAAAAGGAGTCGACATCTCCTCCTCCCCGCTACACTGCCCACACACAGAGTCCTTTTAGCTTATGGCAAAAGAATAACAACAACACCATTGTGTTTGTTGGTTTCGCTAATGGGTGAAGCCGGAGAACATCACTCTCCCAAGTCCTCGGCCCTGTCCAAGTGTTAAAGCCGTGGAGAGAGTGTTTGTCCTGCTCCCCCCACCCCCCTCACAAAACTTACACCTACTCCCAGAGGGCCAAGAGTGTTTTGCTTAAGCTGTTAAACACTCGGCCGAGTTGTATTGGGGGGGGGCTCCAGGTTAAATTGGGATTCCACCAAAAGACTCTGATCTGTGGCTGCATAACTTACTTATGCTGTTGTCATGAATCTCCAGTCACACACACACTCACACATATATATACACACACTCCTGCTTATCCATGCATGGTATGACGCAATGTGACTCCCACCATCCTGGTTGCCTCTTATGGCGTGACCTTGTGAGGCTTCGGCGGCCTCCATTGTCTGAGGGTGAATGACAAGCAATTGTTTTCAAGTGTGTCTTTGTGCATTTATATGTTTGTTCTGGTCATTTCACTGACAAAGGGAATTGTGCAAGTCTTAATAAGTAACCCTACCAGCTGCTAACACACACATCTCACTGCTCACCCATACACACACACACACACACACACACACACACACATATATATATATATATATATATATACATATATAATGCAATATCAGTTGCTGTCATATCTGGGCCATAGAATGGGTCCCATATGTTGAAACTGACCCAAACTTTTTTTTATTGGAAAATACTGTGGGTTTAATGAAAGAACCATGCTTTACAGGAATGGTGTTAACTTGGATCTGGGTGTATGAACTGGATGTAATCACTAGTGAGTAATGGAGTTAGAACATGTAAGTCATGTACTTTTGAATGCAGTTTGTGAGGAGTTATGTATGACTTCAGAAAAGGCTCCGCATGAACTGCACTGATGGCTTTTCTCCACTTTTTTGGAACCGCTGAAACCGTTTTAAAGCACATATGTAGTTCTGAGGGGGTTTTCCCCCCCTAAACCAACAAACAAAAGTCCTCTTGTTTATGGTGTGGGTGGTGGCATCACTGGAGCCCATCCCAGCAGCATATGGGCACAGGGCATGGTTGAGAGCACACAAATGCTCCTCTCCATGGACCATGCGCCAATCCATGGCTCACTAAATCAATGGCCAATTTAAAGCAGGGGTGTGGGCACTTAGAAAAGCTGAGGAACCAACCAAGAGCACCAGACTGGGAAGGGAGGAGAGCCTGGGATGCTTCTCTTTAAAAGCTCAGTTCTGCAGGGTGGTTTATGTGTGAGCTGAAGAGTCACTACCGTTCTGTGTAATCATTGTAGCAGCTTTCTTTCCTTTCCTACTTCTCTTTTCAGTGCTTATTTAACCCCTTAAACTGCCAGGCTCCTTACATCCAAAGGCTTATTACTGCGTTACTACAAGGTCTACTCTAAAAATAGTTATAGAAGTGTTTCTGATTGACACAATTTTGCACCAATTTCAAAGTTTCACCGCCTGTTTGAATGTATTATATCTGTGATTCACAAGAACCAACACATTTACATGTTTCTGCCTATTCAGCCCATAGCCATTTAGCCACACCCAGTTTTAAGGAGTCTTTTCACCTGGAATGCATTTTGAATGAGGGCATAATGCAGGGCGGCCAACCAGAACTGAGGTCATTTGCATATGCATGCATACAGTCTTAAAGGCGTAAGAACAAAAAGAGCCTGTTGAAGTATGTGGGATGGAGAAATAGGTAGGAAATGGTTTGAAGATGAGTTTTTGGTACATCATTTTTTAAAATAAAGGATGTGAGGGATAACATGTTAGGCAAGAAAAATTGAAGTAGCAGGTATGAGGCAGTTCAATTTTGTCTAATTTTACAAATGGAAAAGCTTAACTTTCTAGGGTCTACAGGCTCCTGTTGAGGGGCCGGGGGTCTGTAGACTCTGTCTGTAGACTCTGCTGCTCTAATTAACTTGGACAGACTTCTAATTTGTTGATACCAGCGGTGGAATGATGTGCCTGTCTATCTCGAAATTGGTGTTTACACACGGACCTCACACAGAGCTCGCGAGTGTGTACCAGGCGGCTGCTGCTGGGGCACGGGCGCGCGCCTGCCGAGGGGAGGCCCATTACACAGTTGTTTTATTACAGCTAATTTGTTACGTAAATAAGCCTGCTAATTTTCTCAAGCCAGATCTGTTTGCTTACATTTGTTTGGTAACGTTTCGCCGATGCTCGCTTTGCTCCATTTCACCCTGCTCCGTTAATTTTTTGGCACGGAACGATGTCGGCATGTGAGGTGTAATTACAGATTAACTCTTTGTAAGCATGTGCTAATTAATCTTAAAAGCAGAATCGGCCAAATCGGCTCCCGAGTTCAACACAAGCATGAAATGCATGAAAAATATTACAGCTAATTGAAGGAATGTTGTGGGGGAACTGTGAATTAGGGCTGTAATCAACATCATCACATCCTTTCAACTATGAATTGGTGGATTAACTTGCAACTGTTTCTCCTTCTTGGGCTCCTCGCCCTCTTCTGCTGGGATAGTTCAATCAAAGTGATTTCTTATATGATACAAAGAAAACGGCAGAAGCTATATCACCCCTGTACTTGCTGTAGTGGTCTGTTGCCTGTCTAAATGACTGTTTGTTGTATGGAAATGACACAGCCTTACGTAATGCATTGTTGACCTCAGTTTTTCCCCTACCATTGAACAGCCCCATGGCTCATCTGGTCGGAATCCTCCTAGGTTGGGTGTAATGCAGACATTATATGTGCTTTTGATTTGACCAGATACAATTCTTAATCTTCTTTTCATATGTAAATATGACCACCAATAAGAGACATTTGCAATTGTTATCCAAGCCCTAGTGATCAAGATCATATGTATTAGGATTTCTTGTAGTTTATAGTTTTGGTTTAACGAACTGTTGACTCTGTTCTAACTCATTTTTATAGATACTGTAAAGCATTTAATCACTGAAGTGACTGAAATCCTATTCGACCACATTGGCCTTTCTTAATTAAATTAATCCATGTATAGAGAGCTTCACACATGTACAGTTATTCACTGTATTTTTCATAATTATTATATGTAGTCATTCTTTTGCCCCCTATGTAAAACTTTGATGGTTGCTTTAGATTCTCTATGACCTGAACTAGAGGAAAAATGAACAAAATGTGATGTTCTTTTACGAATCAGGTCTTCTTCCACTGATGGGTTTGAGACCTTCCTCCTTCAATTTACAGAATCCGTGGACTAGTCCCGCACAGAGGGATACCCTTCTGTTTCCACATAGTAGAACCAAGCTAAGCAAGAGGCAGCTCTGAATTAAATTGTCTGTTGTGTCTGTATGGCAGTTTCATTGTGATGATTGTATCCTTTTCTTGCCTGGTCTCCTCAGATCTTTTCCACCAATAATACGGAGTGTTCCAGACTGCTGCAGGAGATAAAATGTGCCCGCTGCTCTCCTAACGCCCAAATGCTCTTCCACTCACCTGAAGAAGAGTCCTCCCGCCACCGCGAGCCTGACCTGCCCCGACTCTGCCCCGACTACTGCAGAGAGTTCTACTACACTTGCAGGGGACATGTACCAGGTAACACACAATGGCACAGAAAGGGCACCATATTTGATGCTGTGGTTTAAATGGATGCACCCCTCCAAAGAAATGTTCAGATTTTCATTTTTACTTTTTATAAGAATGCCATAAGAAAAGCAACTCCGTCTTTCTTGAGGTAGGGGCTGCTTTTGCATAGCCTCTCACTGCAAGCCCTCTACGGGGCATTTCACCATCAGAGTGGAAATTGTTGCAGATGTTTTAATAATCCAGCAAAATTTCCCTCTAAAACTCACAGATGGTTAGCAGTAGGACACTATTGGCTCTCAGTGTGGCTCTGTGTTGGGCTGTTAGTGAGCAACGAGGAGAGAAAGGGTAGGTGTGAGAACCCCTGCTGGGAAAACAATTCACACTTCTTCACAAAGACGGCCGGACACAGATATAACAGACAGCACAATTGCGGCTCTCTCAGTGTCCAAAAACAACATAAGAAAATAACGAGGTGAGAGTCCTCAGCTTTAGTCTTTAGGTAGAACTTTAAGTATAAACCGAATAGAAAAATATGCAAATTTATTGCAAGCAGCTTTAGAGAGGGAGTGCTCATACCCTAGCTGGACAATCATTAAAAGGCATTTAATAACTCAACCAAATCTGCCAGTAGTTCTGTAAGAATGTGTAAATCTTTTTTGGATGCACAAAAACTGAGATGCACCGACACAAGTAAATCAAATATTGGCATCCAAAGCGGTTCACTTATGTAATCTCAGCAAAGGCCTGATTCCACGTCAATTCCTGCGTCATGAACAGCTAAGACTACCATAAACAAGTTTGTCAAAGTGTAGTAGCCCCCCTGTGTTCTCTGCTCAGTGAGTACATGGACATTTATAGCATTCTGACTTCTGAAGCCTGCAGGAGAAGACGTCAGATATGAGCTCCTTCCAAATGTTTGAAACCGTAGTAAAGGTTAGAATACAAGGATTACCATTTCAGAGCTTGGCTGCGCAAAGACACTGTGCCATGGTATTGCCTTATCCCGCAGTACCGGCCACTGCTGTTTATGGGTCATGACTCACACCATGCACACACACACACACACACACACACACACACACGCATACACACAAATATGGTGCTGGAGGCTCCTGGCAAACCCTAACAAAGCTGAGTGATTAATTAGTCAACAGTTAAGCTCTGGCGTTCAGGGCCTACAGCCTGTCCCCCCCCCCTGCCCCCCCCCCCTACAATGCCATCCCACACAATGCTTTGGAAATGTTCTCTAAGCTCCTCCAGCACCAGGCACACTGCAGTTCAGTCCCTCCGCTGGAAGGATTATGCGAATTTCTAAATATTTCTGCCTTTTGGTACAATTTGAAATGTGGCGAAAGCCTCTTAACCAGTCACTGGATTTGTCCAGGTTGTTGAATATGCATGAGTTTATGGTCAGAAATGTAAATCCCCATGCTTGGCCATAAACCCTGAAGGGAAACCTCAAAATGGAGATTTATAAAGGGAACAAAGCTGCTGTAAAATACTCAATACACACACACACACACACACACACACACACACACACACTGAATTCTGTTTTAATGCACTGAGTGTATTAGTAGATACGCTCATGCAGCAGCTTGCTGAGATGGAATGGGATGATATATGATTCATAAAACATGCACCACCACAAATGGTTCAGTGTTTTAACTCAGCTTTAAAATCTTGAGTTGACTGGACTAATAATAATAATAGTTATAGTAATTTTTGTTTTACCCTCTGTTAACTGAACGTTCTGGTGCCATTCAGACGTTCATAGCCTACTTTAAGCGAATTGCATCTTAAGCATGACAATAGTAATTAATAAATGTATTATTTTAGACGCCATTACACTCCATTAAGACTCCATTCCCCTGATTTTACCACAGGCAATGGCTGTCATTAGTTACAATGTGGCTTCCTGCTTTAGTGAAATACCACATAAAATACCAGGGAACAATGTTTATGATTTGCTTTTGTTAAGTTTATGATAAAAAAAAATGTAAATCTTCCATTTTTTCAACCACAGCCATCAAACAAATCTCTAAAGTGTCACTTTGAAATCCTATTAGAGAACTTTGCCCGTAGTGGCGCCATCATATCTCCGCATTCGGCGCAAAACTGAACCAAGTGGTGCTCTCACACACTCCCACACACACTCTCACGTCCCAGCTGTCAGACACACACCTCAACACCCATGAGTGGACACGCCCCAAACCGACTCCCGCAATCTGGAGCTGTGAATGAATGGTTTTATGACCAGTTTCTTCCCCAAGCTTCTTTGGCAAGTGTCTGGCTTTACGTCAGTGGAGCTCACTATGATGTGTGTGTGTGTGTGTGTGTGTGTGTGTGTGTGTGTGTGTGTGTGTGTGTGTGTGTGTGTGTGTGTGTG
>JBBPDH010000144.1:493567-522569 GCA_037974565.1 Clupeocharax schoutedeni
TTTTCCCATGATGCCAAAGGAAGAGGATCTGTGTTTGTTGTGCCACCAATTTACTCAAATGGAATCCGTTAACTTATCAGAAGCGTCTTAAGCTCAGAATGGAACCATGAGTTTTCTTTTTGTTTAAAGATGCTAAAATTAGTGTATGTGTACTTCTGCCTATGATAAAAACATAAATTATCTCTATTCTGACATGCAAAAATTATTTATTGATTAAAAATAGTTTACTCTGATTTAATGTTTGACCGTAAAAGTTTTTGTGCCTTCTGAAGTGTATGTAAATATCTGGTTTCAACTGTACATACACCTGAGGTATTCTTTGCTGCTAGAGTGGTATAGAACAGTCTAGAACACTGTTACCCAAACCTGGTCCTGGATGCAGAGGGCTTTTGAGTGCTTTTGCTGCTCCTAACACTCCTGACTGAACTAATCAGCTCGTTAACGACATCTTACGAACACTTTGCTTCTGTGACCAAGGTTGGGAACTGCTGGTCAATAGTGTAATCATGTGGCTAATGATTTCAATTTTAAATATTTTGTAAAATGTGCATGCTCTCAAGAGACCAAGTTAACATGGAATGCTAAAGATGGGATGGCATAAATGGTGCATCTATTTGATTATTAATTAAATGTAATTTGCCTGGGGTGTCCTAACTTTGGGATATAACTGAGATACAGTTGTGCTGCTGGTAAATAAGGACTTGCCCCATTAGTAGATCATGGTTTATTGGTGTATGATGGTGAGGTTTCATACCAGTGATTGATGCCAGTAATACAACCGGAGGCAATAGGTATCAGTCGGGTCTTAATTTGTGTCACATTGTTCTGTTATGGATCATCCTCCATATACATCATCATAGAGAAATATATGGCACTGTGTTTTCATCTAACATCAAAACAAAAGTGAATGGGAACAGCACAGGAGGCCCAGATGTGAGATCCATATAATCCCTCAATTACCTTTCAGCTCCTCCACAGCACGGTGGTCGACACATCCGTGGCGTTCCCCCACCGGCTGGGTCCGCCGCACAAGAGAGAACTCAGCAGCCTGACGGCAGAACACCTCAGGAGGATAATCCAAGAGAGCGGTAGGTTCAGCCAATTAAATCATTCGCTCTGTTAAACCCGTCTTTAATCGAGCGTGTGACTGAGGCCTGTTCAAACCAGGATCTGCGGTATCCCTTGTGTATATGAAGAAATCACGTCACTGTACATTGTGCTTTACCTGCTTCTTATTGTCCTTAGGTCTAAGAATCATTAATTTAATATACATATACTATAGGAAACCCATAGTTGAAGGTAGTTGATAGGTTTATGGTAATATGAAAAATTCTATGGTACTTGGACATTATGATCATGTTAACAGAAAGCTAATTTATAAATAGTTACTGGAGAAAAACATAATTTCACTGACACTTACACAAAAGGTGTAACTGCTTTGGATATCATAAATGTTGGTGAACATAGAATTAAAAGTCTTGCCCAAGGACTCTTATTAGTGTGGTGTTGCCCAGCTTAGGAGTTGAAACCCACTCTACTGCTACTAACCAACCAACCACACTAACAGTGTAAAAAATTAAGGAATAACACTTACAGCTTCAGTACAATGCCTTCCATTGTTTATACCACAGCATATTAACAGTAGAGCACAATGGATGAATGTAGAACTGTGGCAGTGGGAGCAGTATTATTGCCGAGGCGCATTAAATCTCTTGTCATACAGTGGTTGTGAACCTTCCGACAAAGTCGAGGCCTTGGCTGTTTTGTATGTGGTTCGGGTTGAAGAAATGAACTTTTGAGAGGTTACCATAAGGCGCCTATATATACAGTAGACAAGAAGCTATTATACATACACATAGTGGACCGGGCAGGTACCATTCCAGCATGCTGGATCTGAGTCTATGAGGGCAAAGAACCCACAAATCTACTGCATTTCTATCTTGAAGCTTCATGCATCCGTCCTGGTGACCCCCTGCACCTTGTTTACCCCATCCTGCTCATATGACACAGCCAATAGGAAGCTTGGTTCATAAGATGAACAAGGTGTGCTAGATGAAACAAAGGGCGTCACTGGGATTGGAAATGCCTGGCATAGTGTTTGATTAAAATATCTCACCTTAATGCTTAGCTATGCTAAGTGTGTTTTTTGTGTTTTTGCTTTGTCACAGCGCAGGGGCACGACTCCCGGGAGGACTCTGTAGCTTGTATGGAGCTCATGCTGTGGAAGGTGAAGGAGGACGCGAAAGGGAAAAGATGGTGACCTTCTCAATAAAGCCAGTCACTATTGTCCTCATGTAAAAAAAAAAAAAATGTAGAAACTGCTTGAGTTATGCTTCTTCTCCTAAAGATCTTCATATGTTATTTGTTTTGGGGACGGCTGGCCTTGTAAGCATGTAAATAGTGAATTCTGATCAGTTTTTGTTGTCTATGATTATTTTTTCCACCTTTTTATGATTTATGAAAAAGCAAATGCCTTTGTACTTCTCTGTTGATTAAATAAAATAAGGTGTGGGGGGCATGTGCACAATGGGAGACGAGCACTTATGGAATCTGGGCAACTGATAGTAAATACACTGCAGTGATCCTTGTGTTGTGAGACTTATTTGAAATATCTGCAGTACTTCTGTGCATGCTGGCACTAGCTGTGCTATTAGCTCATTAAATAATTTGCTGATTGATTAATTGGCTTCAAAGCAAGAGTCGTTGCAGGGAAGCCGATATCTGACCCTGGTCTAGTTTGGAGAAAGTTTTGCTTGGTGCCAATACCCACCTTTGCTTTCTCGGAATTTCTTTCTCTCTTAAATGTTAAGGTTTGCAGTTTAACTTGTCGTCTTATACACAAAGGCTTATTAGGTTTTCGCAACGCCCTCAATTGTGAATGGAATGCAGAGACTCATGCACGTAAGCTAGGAGCACGTTTTGAGGAAAATAGAGGTCATTTTAAAGGTTAATTTGATCAGGTTTTGAAAATGTCTGCTAAATTCAAAAATACTGCTTTGGTTACTGTTTTGCTGTGAATGTATTAATGTTCATGGCCAGATCTTAGCTCTAAAATATGACTGTCTTGAATATTAACTTACATCAGTGATTGAACTGAGAACACCTGCATTAAATGCTTGGAATATGTGCATCCTATTACAACCCCATTGAGGGAGTCTAGCTCCAATTATTTGTTCCTAGAATGGGATGTTTGCTATCTTAATGACATTAATATATGCATTTTGAAAGTTGGACTTCTTTAAAAGGCATGGTGTACAATTCTCAAAACAACTCAATATTTAGGGGAGAAGCTGGTGGGCTCATGAATAGGATACTTGCCTCTGCGCCAAGCGGGCATGGGTTTGAATCCTAACTTAAGCATACCACCACTTCCTAAGCATGACCCTCAATGCCAAGCCATTCTCCAGGGAGACTGCCCCCTGTAGTTAGGGAATGGAAGTTGCTTTGGATAAAAAGTGTCTTGATAAATGATTCTGGAAAAAAGTCTACACAGCTAGATGCAAAGATTCAGTTTTTTCTCTCATCATGGCCCATACTGAAGCACGCTGTGTAAATACAGCAGCCTATCTGAATTCTTTAGTTCTATTTTGTTCCTGCTGCCAGGGGTCATGTGAAGTGCAGGTTGGAGGTCTCATGAAAAGATGTTCTCCTTTTTTTTTCTGCAGTAATACAGGTCGACAGCTTGAGTTGCTCTTGTAAAGCCTAGTACACTGTCCTCCACGAGGCTGCGAGACCACGGGCATGAATAGTTCAGGTGCTTTCCGAGATCAGCACCCCTGATCATGGAATGGCAACAACAGGGGTGTTCAGTCTTATTTGGAAAGGACTGGTGGGGTTGCAGGATTTCATTCAGTAAAGCAGAAGCTCACGTGATCGACTGTTTGAAAACTGAGACTAAATGAATTGATGAGTGGAATCCGGTGCACTCGTGCTTGACTGGAACGAAAACCTACAGCCCCCCTGGCCCTCTGCAGATAAGATACCCTTGGCCTACAAGATTAAATTGCCAGGATTAGCACCCTTGCCAGAGTGACTCTCCACCATTCCAACTGGAGCTGCTTGGATATGCCACGATTGATGCCAGATGATTACTGAAGAAACACATGCTACTACTTTGTGATCACTGATCTAGAGCATTAGTGTCCAAAGGGTGGCAGGGTTTCATTCCAACTAAACGGGAGCACCTATGATCAAGTTGAGGCCAACTGAGAAGGATCTGGTGAGCTCCAGGCTAGTCCCTTTTGAGGAGAGGATGGGATTTGGCTTGGTAGATATAAATGCTACCTCTAGTTGAACGGATGGCTCCAGATTTTAATTTCAATCAAGCAGGAACCCACCTGATCCTTCTTGTTCATTCAATTAGTCGTCTTCTGCTTTGTTGGAATGAAAACCTGCAACCAATCTTCCAGATAAAACTAGACATCCATGTGCTAAGCCATGACAGGTCTCCCCTTGTTCACCCACATGGACTTTGTGCTGCTACAGATACAACTTATCTCCTGGAGGCTTACAGGAACTGGATCCATTTGCATTACCTTTTCCTCCATTCCCCTCATCCTGGAATCATTACACAGAATTGTAACAACCATGTCCTACTGGTAGCTCTGTGTTCTACTGCCAGACTATAGTTCCCACTGTTGCTGTTTTTCCTGAAGCGCTCGCCATGGCAGCTCCCACTCTGGAAGGACTTCATGTCCCAGCTTGGGGGTTGAATGTGGCTGGATTGCTTTCAATTGGCTGCGACAGCTGGGCCAGAGCTGGACGGACTGTGAGCCTGGACAGTCTGGGAGACTATCTGGTATGTGAAATCCTTGACTGTACAGTTTATGTTGGTGCAGTGTTCAGTTTTTTTCCACCACAGTGGTCCTCAAACCAGTCCTTCACATAAAAGCACAGCTAAGAATATGGACCTCCTAGGATACTTGAAGGTGTTTAATCAAAAAGGCAGTATTATATAAAATCAATTATAAATCTGGTTATGAGTAAGATGCAAGAATTCAGTGTAGCTCTAGCTCTGTATTTATTTTTTGTAGGAAGGAATATGTTACATTTTATGAATGCAGGTGATGTAGAAGCTGGGATTTCCGGTTCTGAATGTGAAAAAAACTGCAACCCAGTGGGATCTGAGACAACATGCTGTGTTTGTATGTATGTTTTTTGTATCTGTAGCAGCACAAAGTCCATGTGGGTGAACAAGGGGAGGCCTGTCATGGCTTAGCACAGGGATGTTTAGTTTTATCTGGAAAAGATTGGTTGCAGGTTTTCATTCCAACAAAGCAGAAGAAGACTAACTGAATGAACAAGAAGGATCAGGTGGGTTCCTGCTTGATTGAAGGGGTGGAGGTAGCTCAGTGGGTAGGATACTTGCCTCTGGACCAAGAGGTCACAGGTTCAAATCGTACCTCCAGCATACCACCACTGGGTCCCTGAGCAAGACCCTTAATCCCAAGTTGCTCCAGTGAGACTGCCCCCTGTAGTTAGGGACTGGAAGTTACTTTGGATAAAATCGTCTGCTAAATGCCATAAATGTAAATGTTACGGAGTAAAGAAACTAAACATAGTAATGTATTTATATGGCTATTATTTAGTTTCCATAGAAAATGAGCTTTTCAGTGCCGAATCTCATGTGATTGTGCAGGATATTTTCAATGAGACCAAATCAAAGCCCAGTGCATCACCAATGAGGGTTTGGACTTGGACTGAACTTGGACTGAAATGAAGGATGTTCATTTTGGGACAGTGTGATAAGGTCTGCTACCTCATGATCTGAGCAGAGAAAGTCCCTCTGGTTTGGGCTTGGATTAAGATTTGGTTCTGGATCAGTGCTTGCGCCCTGACATGACATGTGAGCACCATCTCAGACCCTGTCTGACATGAGATCAGCATTATCACCCTTCGATCCTTCTGGAACTGGGACCCTGCTGGAGTTCAGTCCCGTTGCTAACTCACTCTGCTCTTTTGACAGGTGTGTGTGTGTGAGGGCTGCTGTTCCAGGCCTCTGCGGGTGCGAGCACGGGGCCAGCGTGAGCGCTGGCGGAACAGTGGTCAGACATGGCCGGGAGCGGTGCCAGGGCACTGCTGGTTCAATCCGTATGGGCTCATGCTGGACAAGCTGTGTGAACGTGGCCCATTTGGCAGATGGGCACGCCTCAGCAGCAGCAGCAGCAGCGGGCCACTGTACCAGTGGCCAGCCACACACACACACACACACACACACACACACACACACACACACACTCCACTTGGCACTGTTGAAGGAAGCCAGGTGTCTCCCCTTGAGCCAAGAGTGTGTATGTCTGGGGGTGTGTGCGTGTGATTGAGCTTTCTCTGTGATTAGCGCACAGATAACATTTTCATTTGATGTCATAATATATACTGGAATAATAAGCGTGTGACTGAGTGTTACTGTGTAGTTGTATAAGTGGACCATTTCCAGTCTGGCTGTATTGTGGTGGTTTCATGGCGAGTATCTATGGATTCCATACGCAGTCAACAAAGCTAACAAAGGCCTGGTGGCCTGTGGCATGAAAAGACATTTAGATATATGTTTTTTTCTTTTAATTTGTTTGACCCGCTCCCCTGTCAAATAAGAATTAATGACTTGGTTCACAGTGTTTTAATTGGAAGACAAATGAGCATGCAGTGCTCCTCTAATTGATGGAAGACAGGAATTCGGTTTAACTAATCGAGTGGCATAGCGAAAAATTAGTCAAGCTCAACTACTCCGGATTCTTAAAAAAAAAAACTCGATGGATGTTAATTACGCGCCTGTTGAAGTCAGTGGATCTTCACAAAATTCCGAAATTAATCTTCTATACTTTTCTATGAAGATTTTGATGAATTTTTACTTTTGGTTTTCCAGAACCATAAACGTTGCATGAAACAATTTGCTTGTTCCATTTCAATATTTTTTTTAAACATGCCATCCTGCTCTGAACACGTCCCACCCAAAGTGGCAGCATAAGTGGACAGGATTTTCCAATGAAAACACACCCTCAGCTAGATTAGCCACAGTGAGCTAACTAGCCAGACACACAAACTTTGTAATGGCAGAATGGCTTCGTATTAAATTTCACTGGGGTTTGAGAGGGAAATACGTCAGGCCACAATGATTTCTGGGCAGGTTCTGCTGCTTACATTGACCTGTGTTGACTCTTGGTCTCTCACCCCTCCAAAAATTCCCTCAACACACACTCACTTGAGCTAATAAAGCAGTGAAATGCCCTTTAAATTGGGGGGAAATGGGCCATACTGATGATGGCAAACTGTCCAGACAAGTTTGCAATGAGATTACTAGTTTAATCTTAATCCAGCCCTTGTTTAGGCCTCCCCTGATGACTCAGTTTGAATCAGTTTGGCCTTTTGCCCATCTGTAGGCATCACAGACACTGGAAAGCTTTGCTAATGCCATTGTTCATAGTGGTGGTGAATGGAAGCAGATGTCTAAAGGGTTTAAAGACACTAAAAGCTCCCTCACAGAAAGCTATGGGATGAAATGTTCATGAATACACTGTTTTATGGATGTTTTGATATAAGTTTTGGCATAAAACGTTTTTAAATCCATTCATGGTGGAAGAGTTCATGCGGGGTGAACACTAGCTAGGTGTCATTACAGAGCCCTGGTTCTTATCTTCACTCTAAATTAATTTTCACAGTGCTACGATTAAGTTACACAGAATTTTTGATTAATTGGTTTAATTCCTCGCTGGTTGTACTTTATATATGTAACATATTTACTACAATGATTTGGCACCTGTGTGAGCCTGAGCATCCTTAATGATAAGCATATTGTTCACACTGTCCTTATATTGTGATAGTGAGCACAAAACACCTGGAAATTCCCAATAAAGTGTTCTTCTTAAAATGTCCATTATTGTAACGTTACTATTCTCAGCGGGGGCTCCAATTTTTCTATTTTGTAGGGTTTGTGGAGGGAGCTGAAAAATGCACTTAAGACACAATGCTGCCACCTGTTGTTCCAGGACAATATCTACATTACATTCCTTTATTCTGAGAAGAAAAGAAGTGGGGGTCGATTCCCATCAATACTTTGGAATATTCTCAGAGCACTGAGGTACATGGAACCGGGTAGTTTCCACAACTCTCTGAACGAGTGTTTGTTTAAATATCTGGGATATAGTGAATAGGGAATGTAGGGACGGATGATTGTGCACCGATGATTGGACAAACCACACTGGTTCTAGGCCAACGTCGTGTGGACAAGCCGCCCATCAGAGACTTGTGGGTAATCCCTCTTCCACGCCGATGCCCCCTATGGCGCCTCCAGATTGACGGACCCCCTACTGAGCGGCTGTGTGGTACGGTCTCAGCCTTGTCCGCTGAGCGTGATCGCGCCACTGGGGGCAGGCTGGGGGTGGGGTCTGTCAGGTCAGATGGGGAAGAAATACGTGTCAACACACGTCCCATCAGTACCCAATTTGTCAGCCATGCTGCTTGGCTGAAGATTAGTAATCTCACGTTAAGATGCAGCACACACTCCGTGCCTCTCTGGTGCCAATTACTACATAAGCGCACACACGCAGCAGCAACATTACACTTCATTGATTGCCATGCCTTTGCTACCAGAGCAACTCCTCTGATTTCTCCTGAAGCTTCGTCCTCTTTGCTCATATGTGTTGAAAAGAAAAGAACAAAACAAACACGCACAAAAAAAAGAGACCAAACTTTCGGACTGTGGTGTTCTCTCCAAACTTAATCAATTCCAGAGCTTGGTATAAAGAAGAAAAAAATCAACCTCAGAGCAGTTCCTCTTGGAGAATGGCAGCCTCTGGCCTGAAGGTGTTGCTCTGTGTGTGTGTGTGTGTGTGTGTGTGTGTTTTCTCATCGCGGGTCTGTCTTCACTTAGCTTAGCACAACTCCCTCACACACAATCTCATACACCCATCCAACAAGAGCTCTGAGAGAGAGAGAGAGAGCCTTGGAAATATTGAGCGGCCGCAACCCAGGAGAGAGCAAGGGAGAGTGGAAAAGAACACTGGAGAAGAAGAATGGGAAATTGTGCAGAGAAAGAGAGAGAAGAGCAGGGAAGATGGAGAAGGGGTAGGGGGCAAGGAAGAGGCAGCAGGAGTGACTGAGGAAGACGAGAGTGAAGCGAGAGAGAAGACATGAAAGAGCGAGAGGAAGAGACAGAGGGAATGTCTGAGCAAGGAGAAAGAGGAGAGAAGGGGCATGGAAGATTGGGAGGAGGAAGAAAGGAGGGGCAGAGCAACATAGAAAAGGGGGCAAGGAAGAGAAGGAAAAAGAGTGAGCAACTGAGTAATGATGCATGGAGGCGGGGAGAGGGAAAAGAGAGCAAGGAGGAGGCAGAGAAGGGGTAGAGCTGGCGAAGGGGGGAGGAAGGGGCGAGAGAGACCGAGAGAAAAGCAGAGATGAGAGGAGAGTGCGGAGGGAGGGGGGCTTTACAGACAGGCTCTCCTCCTCTAAGCAGCTTTCCTCTGGAGGCGAGGTCATGCAAGGTCACGGTGGGATTACACTTTTGGCAAACAGGCGGAGGCTCCCCTCACACTGAAGCAGCAGCAGCGGAGCAGAGCCAGAGACAGCAGCTCCCCGATGACTCGAACCTGGCTGTAATAAAGCCAAGGCCGACTTGAACCTACAAACAAAAAAGCCAACAGCCTATCGATCGGCTGCCGTCGACTTTTTCGCACCCGTGTCGGGAGGTTGCCTCTGCACAGACAAGAGCGCAGCCTGAGGATGTGCCGAGAAAAACTCCCTCTTTCGCTTCCAAACCGGACACGTCTCCGCCACGGCCGGTGCAATTCTTCCCATATTAATCCCTGACCCACCGTAGCTATATTTGGGAGGAAGATACGGTCGTCTTCTTTGCATAAACAAGTCTGATCAGATGCTTCTTCCGTTCATTTCCCCCACCAAAACCCAAAGCCTGATAAGATTTTCTTTTTTTCCCTGTTTTTTTTTGTAGTTGTGTGTCCATATGACTAAATTAGCCCAGTGTGTGGCAGCGAGATACAGTGTGTGTGACCCAGTCACCCTGGAGACACACTTCTTAATCAACGTTTCCTCAGTGGCGGGGGTCAGGCGGAGTGGAGGCGCTTTCTGGCCTCCGGTGCTGCTTTGAAGTTAATTAAGATGCGTCGGAGCTCAGTGGAGAGGATTCATTAAAGCCAGAGCCAATCTGAACAGCGAGGCCATGCCGACGCTCCGTCCAGCGGGGCTTAAGCCCGGAGAAGAGCTTCCGTCTCCCAGGCCATGTCCTCCAAATGCTGGGCGGCCTTGTCACCAGCACATCAAAACCACTAGACTGCCATTCGTCTTGACAGTGACCCCGGGTTCACGCGGCCTGGACACTTCACACTGACAGGAGAAGTGTCTTCAAGCTGTCCTAACGATTTTGAATTAGCAAACAAAGTCAGAATGGCCAACGGGGGATTCCGCTGGACTTACCAGATCAGCACGGCCTTTTACATATTTATACGCATTCATGCCTGTGTCTATAGCATGCGAATATATGCACATCTCTTTGGCCTACTTAACATCATTAATATTCTCTTTAGCTGCTAAATGCAGGCCTGCTGGACTTCAGTGCAGCCCTGATTATTTATCTCCCAGCACATGGTCAACAGGCCATGCAGTCGTATGTGACAGGTTGAAGCGTCCTTGTCAAGTTACACTGTGTTGATTTCGAGTGAAGATTCTCTACATTAAACAAAATTAAAAACACTGTGCCACATTTCATTAACGTTACAAATGGTTATTGCACATTAAAACTACCAAAGCTAGCCATTTCACTGGAAACCCCTTAAAGCCTGAGCTGTAGTCAAGGCCACGTTTGTTGCCCAAAGACGTTCATGTCTGAGTCAAGGCAGAGTACAGAGTTAAGACTGGGATAAAAAAAAAGCCCACTTTGAGACTCGCTGACCTGTTTGTGATGTGTGATGCTGGAGATAGAGTATACATTCTGTGTTATTTGTAATGATCAAAAGGTGAGTGCAGTGTAACCACTATAGGATCAAATGAGGTCATACTTGAAAACATACTTGAAGTAGAGCCTTGATTCACTTGTCAAGGTCGCTTGTTTGGCCAAAATGAAGATTCTGAGTATTGAAGCATCATGTGCAGAAAGGTTTTGTCAGGCTTGGTTAAAAGGCAGTCAAAGGGAATGCTTGTTCTAGACCAGGGGTCTCAAACTCTGGTCCTGGAGGGCCAGTGTCCTCAAACACATTCACGAAACCTGACAATTAACTGGGGAGGTGAACCAGGTGTTTCTGAGCAGGGAAATCACCAAAACCTGCTGGACCATGGACTTCCAGGACTGGAGTTTGAGACTCCTGTTCTAGATGGATTCTAAAATTCTTAAACTAGTGCTTGTTTTATTAACAAGCTCTCATTGTTATTTTTTTTCTCATTTTGTTGGGGTGAGGGTTGTTTTGTTGAGGGTACTTTTGCTGACTTCATTCAGTCGATTGATGTTTTTGTGTTTTATTTGCTATGACAGCAGAGGGAGGTTGGCTGGCACGCAGAAATGTGACTTGCGGGAATACCGTTTTTAAAAGCAGCTGGACTTGGTCGAGACCAACGGCTACATTTGGCAAAACTGACGGCCAAATACGAAACAAGCTAGAGTCCAAATACTAGCAAGTCTGAGAAAAAACTCCTGTACTGCAGGGGGTACATCAGAACTGCAGCTGCTTGGAGCTCCACCTTGCTGACATGCAGTTGGGAGACTGCTGCCTCTATGTTGCTGCAGAATTTGTGCTGGCCATGTACTGGCCCTTCATCACGGGTCCGTTTCTGACTAAAATCACACCATTGATATTGGGGTGGATGGGTTATTCTACTGAGGTGTTCAAAAGCAATATTTGTTCCCATGAAACCAAACAGCCATATTGGCACTTTCATGTTAAAAATGGTCTACCACTGAAATTATATCTGGTCAGTGGTGGTCCTATGGGGGGCTTTTCCCATTAATGAATGGTGCAGGAGGAGATAAACTACAACAGGTGGAACTCCAAAGTACATCCTGGGTGGGTTTGCTGGGCAATGAGTGGCAACCTAGCCTAAAACCCATACATTTGCTGTACTTGCTACATGTCATTGTTGTAGAAAGACATATCTCAGCAGACGTGTGGTTGCATGCCTGGAGGTTTTGTACAAGCAGCCCATCTCTTGTAGCTTGATGGAAGAATCCGGCATGGGAGAAGTCCCTGTCCAAGGTGCTCCGAGGCCCCCAGGCTAAGCATGATGAATGGAGCCCCTAATGTCGCCAAACACTTTATCTCTGCTTCATCTGTTTTCATTAGGCAGCCGCAACCTTTGGCTTGGGCGAAGCGCTCCGCTGCCCGTCGGACTGCTCAAGACGAAGCAGGGGTGGCCAGCGTGTCCCTGCCTTAGGCCTAATGATAGTGCTTCCTCTCTGCTCCTGCCTGCCAGCAGGAAAATGCTTTCAAAAATAGTCTGCAGGCTAAACCAGAGGGTATTTTGTCTTTAGATCCCTATTACGCCTCCATACATTTCACCTGCCTCTGAAGAACTCCTGGAGGAGCACCAAGATATCCCAGGATTAACGTATCTACTGTACTTTTTGGACGTGTGCTGCTGGTACTCAAAAACCTCAAACGAAGAATGAAATTGATTTATGTTTAGGATTACTGATACTTTTTTAGGGAATCCTTCCTGTTCTAACAAAACCCACCTCTGAAATGGTCACTGAACTTTTGTGTACGCAAATGTAATAACTAACATATTTTGGACCATTTCTATTGGTCCATTGAGGGTGCTGTTACATTCAAATACTATTAAATAAATATAACGTGAACATGATTTTGATATGACTGTGGCATGTTATCACAATCGTGAAGTTTTGGCCTAAGAAGGTCATACTAATGACTGTGGTTTGACCATTTTAATCACTTTTGTCCACTGAATTGTCTATTGCATGTGAGCTTAAGATGTCCAAACTAGCTTGATAGAGATACTGCTACCTAGCAAGCGATATATCTTAACTCTCATCTGACAATTCCAGCTCAAATGAACAAACATTACTGTCGCCTTCTTAATGTATTAACAAACATCACCTAAATGTCACACACTGCTGCCCCTGAAGGTGTTATACATGATTAACATCATGTAAACCAATGTTGCTTATTGCCACCCTCTAAGGGCAATATTAACAAACATATAAACAAAGCTTACTCACCACTGCCCTCTAAAGGTCTAATGATCCTATATAACTTACTGCCATCCTCTAAAGGTGGTATTAATAAACATGTAAACCAACGTTGGTCACCACCACCCTCTAATGGTGTTAATAGACGCTCACACAAAAATTACTCACTGCCTCCTCTAAAGGTGTTAACAAACCTTGGTAGCCTAGATAGAGAGCGTGCCCTGTGATCAGAAAGTCATGGGTTCGAAGCCCAAGACTGCTAGTGACACCCTCACTCTGCTCCCCGGGTGTTCCTGGCTCCTCGCTGCTTCACTTGGTGACTGAGTTAAATGCAGAGGAAGAATTTCATTTCACATATTCACTACTGCCCCCTAAAGGTGTTAACATCTTGTAACACAACTTCGTTCACCACCACATGCTACAGCAGGGGTGTCGAGCTCCGGTCCTGCAGGTTTTGGTGATTTCCCTGCTCAGAAATACCAGGTTCACCTCACCAGTTAACTGTCAGGTTTAGGGAATGTGTTTGAGTACGAGAACCATCAAACTGTGATGGAGACCAGCCCTCCAGGACCAAAACTTGACAACCCTGCTCTACAGAGATAATTAATAAATATCACATAAAAACCACTGCTCTCTGCCGCCCTTTAAATCTGTTATAGCACTTTTTGTTAGACCCTTGTCACAATGTGTTTACTTTCATTTACATACATTTATCTCAACCCAGCTGTTGAAAATACAACCAGTTAACATTCCGTTTGTTACAAAACATGATTGTAAAAGTGAAGAGCTGTAGAACATGACCCTGGTTGGGTCAAATAACTGCAGTCAGTGCTCACATGATGCCATTGAAGAGTTCATTTCAGTTTAGAGAACCGTTTTAAGTTTAGAGAACCTCCATGTAATGTAAAGGTTTTTTTAGGATAATAAAGAGCCTTTATATTATATGATGTTCTTTATATTTACAGCATTTAGTGCATTTATCCGAAGCATCTTCCATTTCCAAACTACAGGGGGAAGTCCCTCTGGAGATATCTGGGGTTAAGGGTCTTGCTCAGGAACCCAGTGGTGGTCCTGACTGTAGGATTCGAACCCATGACCTCTTGGTCCAGAGGTAAGTAGGTAAGTATCCTACCCAATTGGCCACCAAAACCCTCGACCTTAACACCTCCATTCTGAGAAAGATAGTTCTTTAGAGAATTTGACATGGCAGTGATCCTCTGTTTTGATCCAGCCCTGTTAAATTCACACATGGAAGACAAAAAGCAGGACTTTAATCTGATGTAAGCTTTACTTTCAAATCCTGTTACATTTAGAACTGGCAATCTGAACATAAAGAAATGCCAAACCGAGGAGAAAGAATACAAAAACAAAAATAAAAGGTACAAATGGTCTAATTACCAGTTATTGTCACAAACAACCCTGTACAGCCTTAAGAATGAAGTAATAAAAAAAGCTTTTTACAGCACATAATTTTACTGAGTGCCAAAAAAACAACAAAATAAAACAAACAAAATGATACTTGAGCCTTATTGAGTCATAAAATACATAAAAAAATGCAACGCAAACAGACTGTGCTGGAAAAAAAAAAAAAAACGAACAAAAATACCAAGGTAAATACAAACTGAATATTTTTTTTTTCTTTTTTCTTTTTTATTAATAAGGAAGAAAAAACATAAGTGCTACGAGCTAGAAAGACAAGAGAGCAATTCCATGCATCTTTTGAAGGGCTTAAAAAAAGGTAGTCTCGCGTAACGCATAATGATGGAAGGAACTAAAACAAACGAAAAAATAATGCACTGCCGCTTTGCAATCAGGCAAAAGAAAGAGGACAAGAATAAGTGCTTAGAAACACTGGTGTCAGCAGAGGGAGGGACTTCTGTCCTCCACTGCCTGCCCATTTAATCTGACAGGGCAGTGCTGCAACCATCTTTTCACGTGGTACGTAATGTTTACGTGATGTGTCCGACCAGAAGCAGTCCTGCCTAGTGGACGTTTGATCTGAGCGAATTCCAGATGAAACGGTTCCCGAGAGTCAGTCAGACTTTCTCTCAGGGGGCATCCAGGCCACTTTTTTCAGCTGAGCAGCACTAGAGCATAAAAGAACATACTGAGTCAGAGCCTTAATAACAAGTGAAAGAGGGTCGTGGGTGGGAAAGGGGCTCGGCTTAAGATACGACGTAGCGCTTAGACTGCATGCTGATTATGTATGCAGAGGAAAATTCTTGACACGGGGCGAAAAAAGACAAAGTGATAAGGAAGATAAAGAAGAAGCCTTCTGGTAGCTGCTTTGACTTGGTCTTAATACACAACTACGCTTCAAGTCACCTTCTCCAAAGGCAAATGAAAAGGGCTCAATTAAGGATGGAACAAGTATGGGATGACCTATCCCAGGATCGTGTCTATAACAAATGCTCCAAGGGATTTAAAATTTAACCCCCAGGGAACTTGCAGGGGACATTCCACTGATTTTCCAAAATTTGGCCTAGAATGAAATAGTTCAGTTGAACACTCTGATCAGGAGTTCAAGGTGGTGGGGAACGGAAGCAGACATCTGAAGAGACGCCTCTGAAATGTGCCTCACAGAAATCAGTAACATGAAATAATAACACACAATAGACTACCTGATGCCCGAGACATCATTTGACATAGTTTTGAGAAGATTTTGGGCTAAACTATATGTATTTTTTAAACTCATTCACGGTAGAAGAGTACATGCAGAGCATTCTAAGGCAAAGTAGTTGCAAATGTAAAATTTATGGACCATCATCAATATTACGAATAAAAACAGTAGCTTCACTGGTGGGTTTAGATTGTAATTAAAACGGTTATACTTGGTTCCATTCACCACCACTGTAGTCAGTAAGCTTTACCGACAACAAACAATGTTGAATCAAATAATGGAATTTTGCTAAATATTTTGGAAAATCAATAGAGTTTTCTTTTTATGGTCTGAATAATCAGAGATTTTAATTTAAGCCCAACTGAATATAACACCGCATGGTTCTCTCGAGATAAATAAAAATAAATAAGCAAATGAATGGGCAGATGGACAGTACTATGTTTATCAGCCATCCTGATTGGGTACTAATAAATAAATATAAAAGTATAAGACCTACATAGAATAATATGTTGTCTCCTAATTTTTGAATTGACAAAGCACCTTGGGGCGGAACTAAAGGGCAATTTCCATTTCACACATTACTGTGTACTAAGGTGTTTCTATACGAATGTTTAGATTTAATCAATTGATTTGTTTGAAAAAGTGCAACTTTTACAGCACTGTGCAAAACTGGCGTCTTGAAATTTAGCCTGGTCTTTTAGCGTCCAGGTGAAAGTCTACTACACGCCTACTGTTCATCTAAATGGAGCAGTCAAATGCTGCTGATTGGCCAAAAAAAGCAAGTTTTCGAATCCTCATTATTGACCCTACTGGCGAAAGGCCGCCACTGTAGTCGGAGGAATTGGCATCAAAGAGAATTTCTTACTGGGATTAAGTGCTCTTTGTCTGAAATGTGTCAAAAATGTTAAGTGCAAGTAAAATTTAAAAGAAAAAAGAGGGAACACAGAATTCTAGTACCATGTTTGCCCGCTTCAGCGAAAGCAGCACTTCCGCAACTCCTCAGAATAACGGCTGCCTCCACATTGCACTTGAGAGCCATTTTCCAATGAGAGCTTCATAATAGCTTGTTAGTACAGGATATATATATGTATATATGTATATATTTATATATTTTACATTTCAAAGGCTCATAAAAATTAAGAAAAAAAAACAAAAACAAATGGAAAGCAACCAGAACAAAAAAAAAGAGAAACGTTAAGACACAGAAGGCCACCGATATACCACTGTTTCTCATTATCGTCACTCGACAAAGCCCAGCTACCTCTGCATCACTTTAACATTAACCAACGAAAAGTACATTCATTCAAGTCATTTTGGAACAGGTTCTCTCTCTCATTTTTTTACACAAAAAAAATACAAAAAAGCTCCAAAAAGCACCATTGAATCGGCCTTTTCATGACTGGACATGTGGGATCCCCCCCCCCAGTCACCTCATATTTCTTCTTAAATGTATAGGTGCACGTAACATACCATAGCTATGCACAGGGCGCTCGACTGGTCACTCATCTCGTGCTTACAGAAGATGGTCGGTCCACCTTTTGTTAGCTATTGGCACAATCTGTGGCAACCGATAGGTATGGCAAAGGTGGCGTTGTCCCCGAGGGCCGAATCGGTGGGCTGACAGCTCTTGTGGGGGCGGTTGGTGGTGGCTGCTATCGCCCAGGCCAACAGCACACCCTGAAAGGCTTGTGCAAACAAAAGGAAACAAACCAAATAAAAAAACGAAACAAACAAAACGGAAATAAAACACTAACTGTACTGTCATCAGCTGTGCCTGACTGGTGAAGGGCCTTCAGCCTGGTCTCGAGGCAAAATCTGTGTTTCTGGAAACCAGTCAAAGACAAGAGGCGCGGGAGGGGGAGGGGGAGGGTTACAAAACTATGTACAGTTCGATAAATAATCAAGTGCGTGGTTTGAGGCGTCGCTTTGAAAACGAGACTTGAAAAGAAAGCACTGTTCTTTTTTTTTTTGCTTTTTTTTGTCGTGCTGCAAACGCCCTGGGATATTTCATATCGAGCCCCTAAATGACATATAAAACAATTGTAACACATAGGCGAGCATGCTATCTGATGCTTTGTAAAAAGACATATTAATGCACAAAAATGTTGAGCGCTTGCACATTTGCTTCTTATTTGTCTTCTTTTTTTCGATTCTCCTTGTCGAACAAAAAAAAAAATCATAATAATAATAATAATCCTAGATAAAGCACTACTATCGCTTTCCTGGTCATTCGGAATAAAAAACAAACCCCACAAAAATAAAGAAGTAATAATTAGAACGACAGTACAAAGAAAAGTAGCTTTGATATAAATGCGTCGAGCACGTACAGCCTTTTTCCTTTGATAAACGTGTGTTTGTGTGTCTTTCCACTGTAATTCTCAAGAGCAGCGTTTCTTTCTTTCATGTTTTTTTTTTTTTGTTTTCGTTGTTTTTCCCCGGCTGCTGAAGGAAACAAAAAAATCCGACCGTTTACTCCCAACGGCCAAAGAGGTCCTCCGGGGATGTGAGTTTGAGTGAGAGACAGCGATAAAGAATGGATGGAAAGAGGAAAAGAATGCAGGAGGAGAAAGAATGGAGAGGTAGGTCAAGGTAGGTTAAAGTAATAATGGGTTTGGGGTGTCAGACGGTTTTCGCTCTTTCCGTCAGCCCCAGGTAGGCCAGGAAGGAGTGCTTGGGCGACGCAGGCAATGATGAGGGCGGGGCTTGTGAAGAGGGGCGTGGCCAGAGTCTGGAGGAGAAGGGCGAGGAGGAGCGCGATGGGGAGTGGCTGTGGAATGTGAAGCGGCGGGTGGTGAAGAGCGTGGTGAGGGGGATGAGGAGGTGCGCTGGGTCATAGTTCCTGCACTGATCGGAGTAGCGAGCGGCCAGTGAGGCCCCGTTGGCTGAGAGGTAGTGCGGGCTGGCCAGAATGCTGTCTGGGTGCTGTTTGTTGGAGATGGACAAGGCGACGGACTGCAGGGCCTGCGATGCGCTCAGGCTCATGAGCGGACTGCTGCTGCTGCTGCTGGTCCCTCCACTGCTACTCCCGCCGCCCTCCAGGAGCACCAGGGTCTCATGGCTGTCTCCACTGCCCAGACACGGTGCGCCTTGCTGGACTTCTCCCTCCTCGGCAGCCCCCTCTCCGCCCTGGTGCTTCTTGAGGTGGCGGCTGTAGACGAACGGGTGCGTGGTGGTGAAGGGGCAGCGGGCGCAGCCGAAGGTCTGCCGGGGGGCGTGTTTGAGGCGCTTGTGCAGGTTGAGGTTGTCCTTGCGCTTGCAGCTGTAGCTGCAGCGGTCGCAGTGGAAGGGCCGCTCGCCCGTGTGCACGCGCACATGCTCGATCAGCTTGTTGGCCGTCTTGGACAGGTAGCCGCACTGCTCGCAGCGGTAGTGGTTGCCCAGGCGGTGGGCGCGCGCGTGCTTCTCCAGCTCCGCCTGGCTGGCCCACGCTGCCTGGCAGATGCGGCAGCGGTGCTCCGGCTTGCAGTGCGTCTTCAGGTGGCACTCCATGGCTGCCGGCCTGTTGGTGGAGTAGACGCAGAGAGGGCACCTGGGTCACAGAAGACAAGGAGGAAATGCAAAAGGGGGGAGCATAGAAAGCACAGGGACGAGGGAGAGGGACATTTAATATCGCACGGGGGTTCTTTTGATCTTTTTTTTTTCCAAACAAAAATGGATAAAAGGAACACAGAACATACACACACATACGTACACAGAATGGACGAAGGGGAAGGGATGAAGGATGCACTTAATGTATCTGACCCTGAGTGATGTGTAGCAGCTATTGTGTGTGTGGGTACGTGTGTGTGTGTGCTATGTGTTGTTGCTGTGTGCAGTGTATTAAGTGAGAGTTTGCGGACAGGTTTGAAACAGGGGGAGGGGGTTCAGACGGAGGTAAGTGAATAAATGAGTGGCACTTACATTTAAATAGCACCTTTCATCTGCTCAGGGCCCCAAAGCGCTTCACAAACCCTGCAGAACAGAATGACCTCAGAAAGCACACCATGAAGAGCGCTTCTCTACCTCCTCGCTGCATCTCACAAACGCTACACCGCTCGCTCTCGCCCTCGCTCTCTCTGTCCCTGTCTCTCCCTCTCCGTCTCTCTCTCACAGCTGCAGTACAGCAGACCCACTCCGGGCAAAGGCTCAGAGTTCACGTAAACATTTATGGATCAATTACTCACAAAACATAAGCACTGTAGGGCCCGACTGATACACATGTCTGGTCACTGATGTCGAAATCTTAGAGATAAAAATGTAGCTGGATTTGGGTGGGCTGATCAAATATTCAACAGCTATTGGACAAAAATTGTTCAAAAATTGTCCTCTGGTTAAATTGGACAGATATACAGTTTTAGTTACGTATGTAAACGTTTTTACAGAGCTAAAATGTAGTTTCATTTGTATATTTTAGCAAAATATTCAATAGTTTTTGGTCAAAATTGACTTCTGTCTGTTAAACTTCGGAAGAAAGTTTAAAAAAGACAAAGTACACAAATCCTGTGATTAATTGAAATAAAATATACAATGTTTACATTTAAATGCAGTTAAATAAGATGTAGAAATAGTGCAAGCTATTTTTGTTATTTAACATTTCTCCTCTGGTGTCTTGAGTTCCTCCTGCAAACTCCAGGCTGTTCGAAATACTTGGGCCTGATCACAGGTGGTATAAGTGGACATTCTGTGTTCGTGCAGGACTGAACGGTGTGCTGATTGGTTTGATATATTAGTGAAAATGCTTCTTATTCTTCTGATAACATGAAAAATGTTGCTTTTTTACTCTTCAGCATCTTGTATAAAGTAGTGTGGAGAAAAGTAGGATATTTTACTGTGAACCAGTGGAGCAAATACGAACAAATACTTCATTGTTAATTGCCAGACTGTCACAGTAAACAATGGTTTTTTCTTAATGTCTTGAATGGTTATATACATATATTTCACCCAAAAAACAGCCGACAGCCACAGCACAAGAACATAAACCCACTGAAATCCCACTGATATTACAGATCTTCATTATAACAAACTCACCCACTTGTGAATATTACTGTCAACTATTTCTTTTATTGATCAATTTATATGTGTAACCTTAATATGTGCCAGTTTTAATGTATATATCAGTCTGGCCCTAGAGCTTAGTACTAATCTTTAGATATAAATCTTGGCAATACTGGTCCTTATACTTGACCATCCTTTAGATTCAACTACCTGGCTTTTATTTAGAAATGCATCAGTATACTCTATATGTCTCATCACCACTGAGGAAAATGATCTGCCTGCTATTAGTCACCCATGTGTGATTGCTAAAACAGGAGGTGGGCTCTCAAACTGGTCCTCAGGGACACCCAGACGGTCCGCATTTGTGCTCAAGCCTGGTGAGCTGCCGGTTGGGTTGGAGCAAAAAATCTGGACCGTCTGGGGATCCCTGAGGACCGGTTTGAGAGACCACTCTCTCCTGCTGTGTTTTTTTTTTTTCAGATGTGATAAATGGAAGAATACCAAGCCGAAATGAAGCTACTACTCTCCTGCCTCTCCTTGGACATAATGTGAGAAATGGCCGCACAAAAAAAAAAAAAAAGGCTCAGCAAAGGACCTGTTGATCTACAGTGACACACTGCATCTCCATTCACTCCTACTGGGCAAAAACGGTGAGCTAACGACAAGCTAATGATGCTAGCATGGGGAAAGCACAGTGATAAAGTGACAGGATGAGGCAATGGCATCTGAAATACACACGACTAAAAAAGACATGGGTTATGTATGTCACACGGCTAGACGAATACCACAGAAAAAGAGCAAAGACTGGACTGGACTATGTGCTGGAGCACTCTGTGGGAGGGGGAGGGGGGGATAAAAAAGAAATGATAGCCACAGAGGGGTTGGTGTGTGTGCTGTAGTGTGGACGGGGAGATGTGTGCTGCATGTGTTGGAGTGTTGGCCACCAGGACAGGCTGGGAAAGAACAGTGTGAACTGTAGTCTAATGGTCTTGGCAGTGGTGTGGTTTAACAGATGGAGCAGCGCTGACTAGCTCGTCATGTTTTCTTCAGATATTTCGCATGCACAACCAGCCTTCTAGCTAACATGGGATTTGGAAAGAGAAGGCTTTGTTCCTGAAAGTGCTTGAGCTTTTGGACTTCAGGTAGGAATTCAGGTATTGCCTACAGGTCTGAAGGTCTTTCGATTTGGATCCTGCACCTCTTTTATGCATGACTTTTATTTACGCATAAATAATGCAAATAAAATGGCCATTAATTATGTTGATTTTGTTTTTGCAATGGCAGCACTGACTGTGCACATTCAGGAGCTGTGTGGGAACATCTGCCCTCAAATACTGCTGGATCAGGCATCAGGAACACACTTAAAAATGGAATGTTTACTTCAATTGGCATTAATATGCAGAGATGAAGTGCTCTGAATTGTTACCAAGACATACTGCTTGATTTTAGCCGGTCGAATGGTCAATCTGGTGCTTAAAAATCACCAGACCAAGGGTCTCCAATCTCAGATATGATGAGGAAACAAATAATAGGTTTCAAATGAGGAATTTGATAATTGAGGGAAATAGAAAAACATGACCGATTCATTTTAACCCTTAGAAGTCAAGAGATTTTAAATGTTTTTAATGTCCCACCAGTTCGTTTATCGAATCACTGGGGAGTTTAATGCGCTTGGAGGAGAGTATTAAGCCCCAATTCTGTTATGTTAGGAAATAGACGCCCATGTTGGGTTGAACTGTCCTGAGTATTAGGGGGAGAGGGAGGGCCATGCTACCCACCCAGAAAGATCAAAACCCTTGTTATGTTCTCTTGGACTCTAAGCTACAAATGTCTGTGGCATCGCTATTGTAATCTCCTGACAGAGGTGAGCAATATGATGATTTTGTCTCTTTATCGTGATACACAAAACTTCTAAACATATCATGGTTGTATCAGTAACTAATGCGTGTCTTTACAAAATACCATCATTAGTCCTATTTAACTGTGTTTAGTAGTATGTTTACGTAAATAAAACCATTAAAACCATTATGTGAAATTACATCTAAATTACATCTATTTTGTTTTCAAAAGTGGTACATTTAGCACATTTTCTATGGTGTTAGAGTCATACATATTGTATAATGTGAAAATTACTCATTATATTATGATACATATTTCTATTTTGTTTGGTCATATTTTCCCCATATTGCCCACCAAGATAATTAAATTGTTCAAAAATACAGATTTTTCACAAAAAGAATTTATTATAGCTTTTCCTGAAATGTGGTATGGATTGGACCTTTACAATCCACACCGTTGCCAGATTTCTTTCACTGAGGAATAACTGATGCTTTTTCTGCTGCCATTAATAACACCAACTTCTAAGGGTTAAATGCAGAGATGCATTTGTGGCGGCCTGATCCGAAGCAGCAGCCTGGGGAGAGGCTCACTAAGGTGTGGGGTAGGGTGGGTGGTCTCAGGAAGGGGGGAGGGCAGATGGGGGGTGGGATTTCGGGGGCAGTGATGCGGTAGAGGAAGCTCGTGCTGTACTTGCTTTCCTTACTTGAGCCCTCCAGCGGGGACGGTATGGCACTTCTTGTGTTCCAGCAGCTGCTCGGGTGTCTTCATGAACTTGTGGCAGATGTCGCACTCGAACATGCGCGTGATCAGGTGGATCTGCAGGTGCCGCTCGTACATGGCCCGCGTCTTACACACAAAGTTGCAGAACACACATTCAAAGCCTTGAGGGGGGAGGAGGGGAGGAGGGAGGGAGGGCGGAGAGAGGAGATGTTTACATGTTTACATTTATGTTTGTTCGTCCTGTAGACGCTCTAATCCAAAGCAACACAAAAGCCTGCAGACAGCAGATGGTACATAACACAAGAACAGAGCAGCCACCTAAAGACCAGGACTTCTCAGTAAAGGTGCATCGCTAGTGTAAAAGACAGAAAGAGTTCATATATTAACATTAAGAGAGGAGGACATATCATATATAAAGCTTACAAACACACATACACACACACACACACACACATACACATACACACACAAACACACAAACACACACACACACATACACACACAAACACACGCACACACACACACACACACACACACACACACACACACACACACACATACATACAGTACTATGCAAAAGTCATGAGTCACCCCATTTCTTTATATTTGCTTTGAATTACCTTATGCTGCAAAAAATGCTACTTGCCTGTCACTCCGTCTTTCTTTGGCATGTTGATTAGATTAAATTAAATTATGAGGAAATAAGGAGTTGCTCAAGTCTTTTGCACAGTACTATAAGTAAAACATGAAAACCACTGTCTGGTGAAGTGCCTTGCAGTGGCACCTGGGTTGCAGTATAAAGTGAACACTCAGTTCTTGAAGCTGACGTTTTGGAAGCAGGAAAAACGTGTGGATCTGAGTCACTTTGACAAGAACAAAATTGTGAGGGCTAGCCGACTGAGTCAGAGCATCTCCAAAACATCAAGTCAGCACAAATCGTTGAAAAAGTTCATGCTGGCTATGATAGAAAGGTGTCACAACCCCATGCATCACAGCTTTCTGTCTATCCACCATCAAAAACAGCTACAATGGGGACACCAGCATCAGAGCTGAACCGTGGAGCAGTAGAAGGAGGTGGCAGGGTCTGATGAGTCACAGTTCTTTTACATCACGTGGACGACTGGGTACATAGCTTGAGCAGGTGAGGCAGCAAAGGCAATGTGATGCTCTGGGCAATGATCTGCTGGGAAAATTTGAATCCTGAACATGAATGGACCCCCTCGCTCTGCGTTTTCCCCATAACAACATTTAAGTTCTACGTGACACAGGAACACCAAACAAACCTCGTCTGACACCTCGAACATCAATAGAAAAAAGTGAAAATTCAATGTAAACAGTTGTTTGACTGTTTGATGATTATTTACTATTTGTTGGGCTTCTGGCACAGATCTGACTCACGTTCTAAGGGTAATCCTGCCACACTGCACTGTTCAGGTATGGTTTGAGAAACATGTCAAAGAGTTGATGGCGTGGACTTCCAAATTTCTAGCATCTAGACCAGGCCTATTCAACTAGTAGCCTGCGGGCCGGAAATTTTTTATGGCCCGCAAGAATGCCAGTAAATCAGTGTGTGATCCGTGTGATATTGTAAAATTATAGGTTTTGGATAATGATTGGCTGGTAGTCCCCCGCTACTTTCGCCAAGACTGGTTATCTGCTGTGTTGTATAAAATTAGCCAATCTGAGCACAGATGTTGCCATACTATTAGCCAATCGCAGCTGAAAGAGGCGGGATTTGTCTAAAGAAAAGCAGATAAAGGCTGGCAGTAATGAAAGAGAATCTGGTCACATACAAACACACACACACACACACACACACACACACACACACAGCGTGGGGAACATTAAACACAGCGAGGGGAAAATCTTTGTAGTTTTAGGTGATTCATCCACTCTACTCTAACAGTAACGACTTTAACGGTCAGAGTTCTCATTTAGAACCGGACGGCGTTAAAACAGCTATGTTTGATGGTTCAAGCAGCACTGACACAGTCCTGACAACCCCAGTGACTTTCATATCCGGCCCACTTGCTCCTGAAGTTAAATGGCCCTGATCTTGACAAACTAGTCAGATCCATGAATCTACTGGTAATGTTTGGGTGGAGATACAACAGCAGACCTTGTGTAGTCCATGGCCCAACAGTTTTGCCAGCAATAAAGCAGGTGTATGTAATTCCAGGACCACAACAAAGGCCAGTTTGGAGATGCTTTTAACGATTCTACTGCCAATCACAATGTGGCCCTTGTCAAAGTTACACTAACCCATTTTTCCTGATTCCAACACATCAGCTTCAACAACTGACTGTTCACTTACAGCCTAATGTATCCCAACCCTTGAAAAGTGCCACTGTAACAAGATCATCAGTGATAATCAATGCTCTTTCCTTCACTTGACAGTGGTTTTTAATGACCTTTGTCAGACAATGTTACAAAACAACTTAAAATATGAAATATAATTTTTTACAATGTAAACGTTCAACATTTATATTTATATGTATATATAATGGTTATTGTGGCTTGTATTTTTAAATCATTAGTATTACAATCACATTTTTTCATTAAATACGTTATGTTATAACATATGCTCCACTACAAACAGAACTCTATACAATTTATAACGAATATTCAAAACTAAATAAGGGACTGAAAAACCAGCAGAATAGAAAAGGATAAAAAGTGCCAGTGTGAAAAGACCCCCTTTAAATATTCAATATACTTTAAATTATTCAGTCCCCCACCCCTTGCATTAATGCAGCTATGCATGTTCTTGGCATGCTCTCAAACAGCTTCATGAGAAGCCACCTGGGATGCTTTTCCCACACAGTAAACAAGTTAACAAGTTCATCCGCCGATTTCACCATTTCTCTTAGGTCCTCAAATCAAAATTCAAGCGTTTAGGCTTTCGCCTCCAGACCAAACGGCATCAGAAATCAGGATCTTCTTCTTGATGTGACATGTTTCGAGTAAAATATGGGCGGGAAAAATGACAGCCGTAACAAATTTCAGAAATTATTGTTATTTCATGATTTAATCATAATACTTAATAATTGCAATCATTATTTCAGTAATTCATCGGGGCATCATTGGATTGTGCAAAGTAGGATTCAGACCTACGGAATCCCACTGGTTGTCTTGGAGACACTGAAACTACATTTGCACGTTATGCACTCATTTTATATTCTTTGCTAACAAATAGATTTACAGGATGTTCACCAACTGAGGTCCTTTATAAACCAGAAAATGTCCTATAGTTTTAACTATCACTACACAAAAAACACCTAAAAGCATCCAAAATAATTCTAACGTGGATCTCCAGACAACTGTTCGACATTTAAGGAGCTATTAAGCGCTGAAACAGTAACGAGTGCATTAAAGTTAAAGGACAGTCTAGAATTTGACTCTGCATCACCAACAACCAGTGAATAGGAGCCAGTTTTATTTCTTTTCCAGTGTTTAATAAGAATAGAAATCTGCAGTTTATGAAATGGATAATTGGTAAAAAAAAAACCTGTGATGTGCAAAACAATTTGACTGGTAGAGTGCAATACATCTTCAAGTATTTAGTATTTGGTTGGCATTTGATTTTGTTGTTAGTGTTCTGAGCGATAAAAATAGCCGAACTCTGCTCTCCAGGCTGACAGAAGTTCTGCCCGAGCCTCAGGAAGCTGTGCTGTTCTCCACTCTGATGGTCAGATGCATACTGGGCTGTTTGTTTACAAAATGTCTTTAGATGTACTGTAGCCCTGCCTGTTTACTATCAAGAGCCTGGAAATTCAATGGAAAAAGCTGGCAACGTTCAGCTAATCCCAACTGCAGTGGAGCAGCCAAGCCTATTCAGTGTCCTTCATTTGTTTCTACAGTTTATCTCAGGAGCTTTGAGGGTAATGTCACAAAACAAGAAGCAGAAGCTTAAAAATCAGCATCCTGTAAACTGCATGCCTTCATAATCCCACACGTTAGAGTAGGTCAAGGTTAGAGAGCTTTTTTGACACTGTATTCTATACTGTTACCAAGGGCTGCAAGATATAGACAAAATATTAGTATTGTGATTATTTTGCAACATATTGAGTTTGAAATGCCTTTCAGTTTACAAAAGGGACCATTTCAACGTGGCAGAGGTCAACCACTCAGGAAAAACTAGTACACACACACACACACACCCATCCACACACACACACACACACACACACACTTCCAGTATATTTCATAAACTGCAGTTTTATTTCTTGTCAAAATTTTTTAAGTTAGTGAGTGAACTATAAATAAAAATATATCAAATAAATCAAGTTTCCTTTCTAAACAGAGTCGAACTCTAGACTGTCCTTTAACTTTAAATGCACTCGTTCCTATTTCATCCCATTGGCTGTTGCTTAACAGCTCGTAAAATGTCTAACACTTGTCTGTTGATCCACATTATGATTATATCAGGGGGCTTTTCTGACTTAAAACTGAACTCAAATGATGATCATATGGTAAATTTATTTGATAAAGTAAAACATTGAGTGTATTTTTAGTAAAGATTAAGTGCATAATTTGCAAATGTGGACAATCTTAATGTGTGTAACATGCACCCACTGCAGGAAAATGGAATATAAATCCTCTAAAAACAGTATTTAATGGTTAAAAATGAAAATAATTATATTTTTGTTGCATTACATGAAGACCTCATTTCATCAAAAAATCCAGTATCTCACCTAGAGCTGTGATTGGTCACCCTGGCTAATACACTGATTGGTCATTTGCGATCTTTAGCGATATCAATATTGCAGTGATGGAGACAATGTATACCCCTCTGTTACATTTATAAATGTAGAGTCACCTCCATTTAAAGTGCAGGGATTATTGCACAACTCTGGTTTTCCAACACTATGAACGAACGTCCACCTCACCTTTTTCTGATTTCTCCTCCGTTCCTGAGCCAGAGCTTGATTGGCTGCTGGCGGAGGAAGGCGGGGCCAGCAGGCTCTTCAGTTCTTCGTTTCCCTGGGTAACGTCTCCACCCTCAGAGCTGTTCAGAGAGTCACTGAGAGCCGAGAGAGAGGAGGAGGTGCTCTTACTCTCGCTGAGGGGGCTCCGGGAGTTCACACCTGGTCAGAGCAAATAGAAAAGCTACGGGTCACAAACCACTCGCAAACCACCATAATAATAAACCTGCACTTCGCTGTGGACCAGGCTAACAGTCAGAAAAGAGGCACCATCCCGGTAAGCTTTAGCCCCCAAAGTGGAAAAAGACAAAGTGGTTCTTAAGGTTCTTTTATGACTTTTATTCCAAATAGGTCATTCTAAAAAGCCTGGAGTCAAAACATGGTGTATTGTAGCTTAAAAATATAACTGCGCTGGACTTTGGCACAATTACGTTTCCCTAACTGAAGGTACTGAAGACGTACAGTGCTTTGAATCATCCCTTATTTCATTATAATTTTGTTTGAATAACTTTGTTGGTGCAAAAATATTACAAACCGGATTCCAAAAAAGTTGAGACACTATACCAATCGTGAATAAAAACTGAATGCAATGATGTGGAGGTGCCAACTTCTAATACTTTATTCAAAATAGAACATAAATCACGGAACAAAAGTTTAAACTGAGAAAATGTATCATTTTAAGGGAAAAATATGTTGATTAAAAATTTCATGGTGTCAACAAATCCCAAAAAGGCCATTTTCACCACTGTGTGGCATCTCCCCTTCTTCTTACAACAC
>JBBPDH010000144.1:654435-668534 GCA_037974565.1 Clupeocharax schoutedeni
AAGACATCAGAATCTTTTTTTTCTTAATTTCCCTTCTCTAAAAACTGGTGCGTCTTATGGTCCGAAAAATACGGTACTTTTTTGTAATAAAAAGTGAACAAACATTTTATACAGCGAGTTGGGCTTTAGCGAGTTGATGATCAACTGTGACCGTCTCCTCCCACCTGTCCACCTTTGGTGTGCATTTTCTTTTTGTATGCAGCAGTTTGATTTATATGCATTTGTCCACAGGTGTTCTTGCTTGCCTTGATGGGTACATGAACATCGCCGTGGAGCAGACAGAGGAGTATGTCAATGGCCAGCTGAAGAATAAGTATGGAGATGCCTTTCTCAGAGGAAACAATGGTGGGTTTTTAAAAATGCCATTCGACCTGTCAGACCTGACCCTGATTGTGCCAAGGCCATGTTTGAGCTAGTTAGCACTAATTAGAATTAATTAGTAACAGCAGTAAGAGTTAGAACCCAAGACCACATGAAATCCAGTAGAATTTGTTGGTTTTATATGTTGTATGCATGAGCATTCTTATCTATTATCTGAAACTCCAGTCCTGCTTTTACTTCATGTACATACACAACACACTGATTCTTGCAAGCTCTGGGCGCTACACTGGCATACTGCTGCAATATCACACATGTTTCACACAATGTAAAGCACATTAATAGAATTATTGGGTAATGGAAATACTGATTTATAGTTATCTCCTGGGGAGCAGTGTGTGGGGACAGTGCCTTGCTCAGGGTACCTCAGAGGTGCTTATGGGTGCTTTAGCGGTGTGATCTTTGATCTTGATCTTTAACTGACCCAATATTTTCCGCTACTGTAGGAGATTACAAAGCTTGCAAATCCTTTAATGCATGCCTGTTGACATGTGTCAGATTACAGTCTCGCTATATATCTCACTCATTATTGGCCAAACAAGGACACAATATTGTAAACAGTTGGTTAGACTGTCATTCTCCTACTAAGGTATTAGCAGATTTAAGCTTGACCTGATTACGACATGTAGCGGCATCGTAGTCCAGTCCGGTATTGGCCACACACTTTATTTTGCGAGAGATTTGAACGTTTAAATGCTTAGATGGTTCCACTGGCTCTTGCACACAGAGGCTTGGTGAGATTTTGCTGCACTTTCTGCACAACCGTCCGTGTGGTTAAAGCTTTTTGAGGTTAGTGACAAAAAGCGAAAGGGCCTTGTGGGGAGGAAGAGACGTCCCTCGTGTAAATTATGTGATCAGAAAAGGACATCATTTAAATGGAATGTGGAAAGAAGCGCGGATATTTTCAGGCAGCGCATGGATGAACTCGAGTACGTCATAAAGGTGGCGTTTATTGTTGCAAAATCGAGCCGTGCTGGTGAGCATGTAAATGAGATTGAAAACAGACTTGTCTCTTATACGACTCATAAACATTATAGTCTGGTAAAGTCTAGCTAGGAGTTTAGTTGGGCTGTTGGGCACTTAGACATATTTGATGATGATTGGACTTACGACAGCTGCAATCAATTAATCTACCATGACGTTAACTGCATCCAAACTATAAGCAGTTCATAGATGGAGGCTTGCTACATGAATGAAGAAACAGACAGGGTACTATCCTGATTAAACCTCACATTGATGGAGGATAAATGATGATGGGATGTGACAAGGAATGGAACACTCACTGAGTTAATTATCTGCTTGTTACTCTCAGTGGAGGCTTTTTTTCCCCCTTTGAAAGCCTCTGATGTCCGTATTAACAAACTGCTACAGTAGTTCTGGTTAATGACTTTTTTTTTGTTTGTATTTTTATTGTATGTCATGCACACAGTTTTAACCACATGATATCTGCCTCCCATAATTAATGCATCTTTCCTCTCTGTTCTACAGTGTTATACATCAGTACCCAGAAGAGGAAGATGTAGAAGAGCTTCTGAGTTATGCGACACATTTAGGGTGTTTGTATTATGTTTTAGTTTACTGGTATTACTGGTAATGATGATTTTGTGTTTTTCAGTGACTTTTTGTAAAAAAATTGTTTCGTATTTTATGCACATTGTGCAATAAATTTTTTTTTTTTTTCCCCATTGAATGTTTCTGGTTACAATTTTATTGATTTATGATTACGTGGAATGAGTAAGCAGGCATTTAGTGGTTATTTGACACTTTATGGTAAACATCTTGTGGGTCTAAGATGGCATCACTTCTGTTTGGTTTGTGTGCTTATTGCATTTGTCAAGAACGTATGACACATCAGTGCATTTTTGAAGCATAAGAGCTGAGGGAAATGTCATTAAGATGAAGCTACACACATCACAATGACTATTGACGCCTGGTTGAAGTCAACTTAAAATCAAAATGACCCTTTTACAGCTTTATTTCCTGTCTGGTTTACACAGTGGTTGAAGGTTTGGTTCAATTTTTTTTTTTTTAAACTGCACAAATCTGATCCAAAATGCAAACCCATCTTCATCCAAGTCATAACAGATGGAGAATCTGATAAAACACAAAGCTTGTTTTTGTGCACTTCTGCTTTAGGAAACCGTTGACATCTTCAGCAAAAATACATCAACTTGTGAGGTTGAGTTTTCTTGTATGAGTGCTCCATATCGCCACATTTGAACTATGTATAGATCTTGAATTTAAAGGTAACAAAGTTTTTAAATTAATTTATTTATTTTTAACATTTTTTTTTAGTAGACTGATGGATATATCATTACCAAACTGCAATACCACTCTTCTGTTGTGCTTCATTTAATGGCTGGGTGATCTAACAGTTACATAAAAGTACTGCCACCACCATATTTCACCTTAAGGATAAGGTAACTGCTGGAACAAGTGGACTTTAGGAACCTTAAACGGGGAACAATGTTCTTGGAGATAAGTGGCTTCCACCTTGATATCCTCCAATATGCATAATTCTTATCTAATAGTGGATTCTTGAACACAGACACAAACCAGTGCAGAAGAGTCGTGTAGGTCATTAGATATTACCCTGGGATTCTCTGTGATAACCCAGAACTTTATTCATTTTGCTCTTGGAGAGTTTTGTTGGAAGGCCACTCTTGGGAATGTGGCAATGAATTTTCTGTTTGAACACTTTCTGCCTGGCAGTGGAATGGTGAAGGCCAGATTTCATAAATTGTTCTGTAACCTGTTGCAGCCTGATGAGCATTGACATGTTTTTCTGAGATCCTCAGAAGACTGGTGTGTGTTCACTAGCGAAGACCAGACTTTCATGGTCAAGCATCAGCTTGATGATTTAAAATTACGACGGCGTTACACACACTGTCATACAAATGATTAAACCGTCTCTCATAGCAATGTTTTCACTTTCACATTTTTGCAAACAAAGGTGTTTAATTTTGAACACTTTTTCAATAATTGCATCCAAAAGTGGCATTTTGGTTACAAAAGCAGATGTTACACCTCCCCACTTCATCACCCCAACCCCAGTCACCAAGAGAAAATGCCCATTATGAAGAACAATGCCTTATGATTTCTGATTCGCATTGACTTTATATATACATGAATTATGTCTTGAGTGGAATTTTAATTGTTAGTTGCAAGGGGCTTTACACAAACTGCTATGCATAAACAGCGGTTGTGATTTCATATTTACGTTTTACTGAAGCTATGTAAAATGTCCCTGCAAGCAGTCTTTAGCAGAGGTATTAGAGAGAAAAAGCAAATGTTCTGTTCCTGGCTTTCGGGCCTTTGCTGTTTTCATTGAGCTTTATTACTCGCCTGGCACTGAGGTGTAGACCGGAGCTTCTTAACATTTAGCTTAACAAACCTCAAAACAGCCTGTTTACTTCTAAAGGATAAAGAGAAGTTGGACAAAAACATAAATTAAGTGAAGAAAATGATATACTGGAGAGTATTGAATTTGTTCCTGTTAATGTTTTATACCCTGACCTTTTGGTTTCATTATCAGGTGACAGGCTGTCAGTTCTAACTAAGGAAAGCCAGAAAGTAAAGCCAAGGCTTGCAGGTCAGTGTGAGCTGTGTATCTGGTGACCCCCGTCTTCAACAGACTGGCTTATTGATGATATTTTGCACAGTTTTCAGTGCTTATTTGAAAACCTACTATCATTTTTGACTACTGCATGTCATTTTTTCCTGTTCCTTTCATCCAGAAGTAGCCTTTTACATGCGCACACACACAAACCGTTCCAGGCCGTGTGAGTGCGTTCGGTCCACGGCAGGTTTCGACACCTCTCGCTTCCTTAAGTGTGTCCAGTAATTTAGCAAATGAGCCCGAGCCCTGCGTCAGTTCATTAGACTAAGATAAGGAAACCCAATAAACATATGATTCATTAGGCTCCTAATGAGCTGTTTTGGATGCTCAGGGTTTTCTCAGGGTGGAAGGGTTTGCCAGGGACCCTTGTTTCTTCTCCTCAGCCTGTGGCTGCATACGTGTGCTCTCTGCCCTCCGAAACAGAGACAAAAGCCTGCCAAGGTCAGGCCCGAATGCAGGATGAAGGACAGTGTATTGATTAAACTCGGTCTGTAACAGGAGAGAGAGAGAAAGAAAAAGAGAGAGCGAGCTTTCAGGATCGTTATGGCGACCGTGGCAAATGTTGTTCCTACTGTAATCAAAGACCCAGCCCCCCACCACCACCACATTCCCTCCACCTCCCTCTTCACTTTGCTTCCCGGTGCTGGAAGCCTAATTAGCACTGTTTGCAGTAATGGCCCAATGGTTAAATGGACACCATCTTATTAGGGGCGCTTTAATGACCCTGTGGCGTGGCCTGCAGTGCCTTCAGTGGTCGTCTCAGATATGATCAGCTGTCCTCCTGCATTCACATTCCCCTTTTTCATTTCACTGCTACATTAATTACACGGTCAAGCTCCATGATTATGCGTCTCCTCTTTATGGCACTGACATTTTGTTCTGAATCAGCTTTTGTTGTTTTCTTTTTTTAAATTAAGCACTGTTTCAGGTGTGAATTTTCAGGTGTGTGTTCTTTGGTACTGTAAAGCTCTCGTGCAGAAACAGCCAGCTGAGCGTGAGCGGAGTGATGCAGAGTGCATGCAAGTTTAAAGTCTGCAGCTCCACCAGCAGGTAGGAACATGTAACTGCACTTTCTTTTTTACATGACCAGGGGTTGACCCACATGCCCCCACTGCAGTGGAGCATTTTGTATAACCATTAACCCTGTTTCTGATGCAGCCTGTATTCGGGACATTCTGTGAAGGAACAAACGAGCATTGATACTTGCTGTATGTACACAGATTAGGCATTAAAATCTATTGTCTAATATTGTGTAGGTCTTCCTTGTGCCAGCAAAAAAGAGAGATTTCTTGTGGTATCTTAAACACAAGGCCTGTAAGTTGTGAATCGGCACATCACACATATCTTAGACTGGACTGAGATCTGGGGAATTTTGGACGCCACCTTGAACTCTGTTTTGTTCCTCAAACCATTCCTGAACAATGTTTGTGGTGCATTATCCAGCAGAACGAGGCCACTGATAGTAGGGAATACTATTGCCATGAAGGGTGCACTTGGTCTGCAACAATGTTTAGGTAGATGTATCAAGTCAAGGTAACATCCATATGAATGCAGAACCCAAGGTTTCCCAGCAGAACATTGCCCAGAACATCACACTGCCTCTGCCGCCTCACCTGCTTCCCATAGAGCATCCTGGTACATCTGTGCTCCAGACACACCTGCCCAGCCATCTACAAGAAGTAACAGTAACCATGATTCATCAAACCAGACCTCCTTGGCCCAGCTCTGATATCCACATGCCTACTGTCTATCATAGCCATAATTAACTTCTTCAGCAGTTTGTGCTACAGGAGCTCTTCTGTCAGACCAAACAAGACGGGCTAACCTTTGCTCCCAACACGCATCAGTGAGCTTTGGGAACCTACATTCCTGTCATCAGAGGTGCTAAGAGAACACTGAGAACATCCCACATCCTGTCTCGCCATCATACTTTGGCACACATCAAAGTCGCTTAAATCCTTACGCTCGTCCATTTTTTCTGCTTCCAGCACCTCAACTTCAAGAACTGATTGTTCACTTGCTGCCCAATATCTCCCACCTTTTGACAAGTGCCACAAGATAATCAATATTGTTGCCTTCACTTGTCTGTGTTTTTAATGTCAGGGCTGATTAGTGGAGTAAAAGGCTATTTAGAGGGTTTGTACTTTTGTTCAAATGAAGAACATGAATAGCTGGTAAAGTGGGAGTTCCACCATTTTGTCCCCAAATGTCTCCATAACTCAATAAATGATAAACGTAAATGTATAAATATAAGCTCAGAGTGTGATTAATCAGAAAATTTGAATGCGAAAAGGTTCATGGTTAAGACATTTGCAGAATCTTTCTAGTGGTGGTGTGTTTAAATGCATTGTGCTACCATTTTTACTAGCACTGCCCTGCATGTACCTTGGTGTTTAAAAATGGGTCCCAAGCTTCTCTCAAAATGATAATTAACAATGTCTTAGGAATCAGACAGTGTGTTTATAACTGTCTCACATACCTTTATGGGGGAGCTTTTAGATGCTCTTCATACTCTTCAGATGTCTGGTTCCATTCACCACTACTCTCATTTCTCACCAAGCCCACTCTGAAAGACGTTTTTGACATCTTAACTGTTAATTATGCATACATTTTGAAAAAAATGATGGAATTATCCTTTAGTTTGTAGATTCCTTAATATGTAATGCTTAAATTGACCAAATACTGAATACTTATTTCTACATTACTTTATCTATTATTGTAATTCCCAACACAAGGATATGAACATTTTCTATGGAAATGGGTTTATCGAAGCATATCTTTGGTCTCTGCACAAAAGGATGAACAGGCCCTCCCTGAGAAAGCCATGCACACCCAGTCTGCAACAGCATGAGCCCTTCCCTTCGCTTCCCTTCCCTTCCCTTTTGAGAAGAAATAAAATATTCTTCTCCAGATCCTCGGCATCAACAGACTTCGCTTCTATTTACATAGCAAAGCCAGCAGAAGGAGTGTGTGCGCATGTGTCTCCATACAGGGTAAAGCCCTGGATTGCCCTGTGTGTGAACTTGAACCGGCGCGACCTGGAGATGATGTAAATGAAAAAGATCACCTTTCACTCGCTCGCTCTGCCTACCAGGTCTGGGCCGTGGAATCTTCTCCCTCATAGCTCTTTCCCTTTCCATTAGCTATGTAAACAAATGATGAAAACGGCAATAAGTCACACATACTGCGATATGAAAGTGCTCCGAGTCTGTTATGCTGCATTGCCATATGTTAGTTCTTCATAAGCTCAAAAAGAGAGAGAGAGGAGAGAAAAAAAATATCAGAGCAGTCAGGCCAAAAGCGAAGTCCACCTCAGAAGCTATTGCTGACCAGCATTCTGCCACCTCTGGGTGCTGAATTTAGATTGCGGTACTGTCACCCTTGGCCTGGAATGTACCCCCTGACCTTCCTATCTGAAAGGAGCTATTCTGGACACAGATGAGGGGCTTCGGATGATTTATCTAAAGTACATGGTAAAGCTGCTTGGCTGGAAGAAGAGCCATTCGTTTGGAGGAAAAAAGACGCCTTGCAGGGAGGTTTTACCTTGACGGACACCCTTTACCTGACTACGCCGACCTCTTGTGGCGGCTGTAAATTATTCCACTCTGGCGCGGCGGCATTACTTTAACTCGGGGGATTATGCTCGAGAGGCTGTTAATAAGTGTAGACTGAATGCCAGCCTTGTGTGCGTGTCTGCAGTAACAAGGTGTAATCGCTGTGGCTTTGTGCTGTCACCGAAGCAGAATTTCAGTTTTACTTAATACTGATACCAAGCACTCAGTAGCCTACTAAAGCTCCCCAGACACTGGCTGCACGCTGCTTCACTTGGTGAATGGGTTAAACACAGAGGAAAAGTTTCACACTGTTCACACTGTGTGCTGTGATGCGTTTGACAAAATGGTCACTTTATGACCAAGCAATGTTTGATTTCTGATTGAATCTGTCTGTCTGTTATTCATTTATTTTCTGCCCATTTTAGTCATCTCCATTTCCACCCACCAGACAGGACTTCTTCTATTATAACAGACACCCATGCTGGCTAAAATCACGCTGAGTGATGGGGAAAAGGCAGGGTCACCCTACCCACTCAGATAAAGCAACGTCAGTTGTGCGCTCTTGGATTCCTGGCCAAATTCAATATAGGGCCAATGCTTATACATAATGACAGATTAGCATTAGAAAGGCACTGTTTCATTATTATTATTATTATTATTATTTATTTTTATTATTGTTATTATTACTACTATTAGAAGAACAAGAAGATCTTCCATGTACTCCCTGAGCCAACACATGGGAGTCCGAAGTTTACTTCTTCAGTTTATAACTAATGCTATAAGGCTAATGTTGCTAACAAACACTAGAAGTTGTACAATAATGTTTTTGACAGATTAGAGGGACATCCATATAACAATAAACAAATAAATGAACGACAAATTAATGAACAAATAAAGTTGTTTCTCTCAACCACATTGCTGCTGTAATGTGGGCTAAAGGCTGAAGTATAATATTATCACAGCTCTCCATGAATCATGGGTGTAGAACTGCAATAGACCACTATGGGTGTAAAAGTAGGCTGGGTGTAGCAATATAAAGGGTCTGGTAAATGCAGCGATAGTGTTTATGTGGCATTGTTAATATGGATGAATTTATATGATGTTTGTTTGTATGGTGGTATCAATATGCTTTATTGCTTTATTTAAATTCATGTGCATAATATCCATATTCTTCTTAATGAGCTGATTTAGTCTACTACTAAACCAGTGTTCAGACCCACCTGACCATTTTTTGTAATCCTGAAGTAATTGAAAAGTTGGTACGTATACAAATGTTTATATTGTAGGTCATGCTTATGCATTTGTTTCTGAAAGAAGTGGCTCGTCAAGTTAAAACCTGTCAGTTGTTGCAGTTTATTCACGGTTAAAGGTGAATTCCAGCCATGTTAAAAATGGCATATATTAGGTAATTGAAATGTAAACAAAAGTCATCTGGAGTGGTTTGGACTGAAACACAACACTGTAGGAAAACACTGACCTGTTGAGTCTGAACTGTTCACAGTGATGGTGAATGGAAACAAACGTGTGAAGAGTTTAATGCCTGTAAAAACTCCCTCACAGAAATTTAATACATACAATATTTATGTTTTAAAATGATTGTGAGGAACTTTTTGGTCCTTTTAACCCCCATTTATGCCAGAGAGGTACATGCAAGGTATTTTAACGCAAAGTAGTCACCAAAGAGGACATTTATCCGAGTATTAGTATCCGAGTAAATAAAATTGCTATATTTGCATTGTAGACGTTGTTACCCCTGGTTACAGCACCACTATGAAGACAGTCGGTATATTTCTCTGCAATTAACCATTTGATATCAAACCCCTTTTTGCATTAAAATGAATGTCTGCTGAAACTCTACAATTGGTGGAATCCATCTTCAACATGTCTTAATCTAAATAAAATCAACACATTATTTCTTTTTTCTGAGCTAATTCATATTCTACAGGTTAAGCTTGCAAGTGAATGACTGCCATTGGAAGCCAGACCAAGGAACCGAAGCGCTCAAGACCTGGGAGAGCAGTGTGTGTCTGGTGGCGAGTGCAGCTGACGCTCCAGACCTTTTTGAGCATCTTTTTTAGATTTTGTTTATCATATTAATTATCAGACACCCCCATCTGCCAGTTTGCCTGATTTACTGGGTGAAGTGTAAGCACTGCTGGGCTATAACTTACCCCTCTCGTGTGGATCGGGGACAGGGAGTGCTCATAAAACATGCTAAAAAGGAAAAATCCGAGACAGGCTGTATTGTTTAAGTTGCTCATGAATTAAAAACGCTGGCCCGTAACTGGAAAACACATCCAAATGTTGAGATGTGACGCTTAAATCAGGCCACACATCACCACGCTGTGTTTTTTAAGGCAGTGAGGCGCTGGTGTTTTGAGCAGGTAAATCCGCTCTGCAGGCCCATCTCTCCCTGCGCGCTGGAGCCACACATGAAAAACAGACTAACCCTGCACTCAAGCAATTAGCCCCCTTCACAGCATCATTTTGACTGCCAATTTGTCTGCCATAGAACATAATGCAGAGTGTAGCTGGCAAGCGCCCAACATGCTAATGGGATTGCCAGAGCGTTTTTGTTTCTCTCCGAGTAACAGCGGCCGGCGCGCGCCGTCAAGTCGCTGTTAGGCCAGCGTAATTGAGTGCGTTCTGTTGCTCGTGCCATTAGGAATAACTGGCCACCTCTGGCCTTGCTTAAATCCCTGCCATTCTGTATCTTTATGGTGACACTGGTTCAGCGAGGACTCGAGAGCGGATGGGGCGCGGGCCGGATGCAGAGGCTGGTTTTTGGGCCTCATTTTAAAGCCTCTTTTATTGGCTTGCTTTTAAGCTCGTGGTTTTCTCGCTCTGATTGACATCTGTTTTAATAAAACTGTCCGCTCTGTCACGGTTATCAGTGCTGATGAGAATGCAGAGCGCCAGCATGCGCACAAAAGCTTACCTGTTATCTATGTAAATCAATCCGCTGACTTTTATTGTCCTAGCCTGGTTTTGACAGGGAAGGCTACTAAGAGCATTTGGCCGAAAGCGAAGGTGTTGCATCAACACATGCAAATGCTTTGCTGGACTTTCATAACCTTGGGTGACATTTCATAGTTTTGGTAGGAGATGAAGGTATTTTTTAAAGGTGTATCACTCTGCCCTTAGTTTATTAAAAACAGAAGAATAAGCCTTGGGTAAGTTGTATTCCAAAGACTTTATATATTAAAGGACTCATACAATAAAAAAATATAGTTTTTTACATAACAGAAAAAAACGAGTGTGAATTACCCCACCATATTTGGAGGGTACTAACTTCATAACACTTCTATGATCATTATCGTCCGCTACTGCGTCAATACAAATAGTTGCCACCAGGGGGGTCTGGGTCTTGATCAGGGCGTACAGTACCCCCCAATACCCCCCATAATTCGAACCATGGTTTGATGTGGTGTATTAACACTGTTTGGCCTACAGTTCTTGGGCTCCACCCCTTTCACACTGTTTCATTCTGGATCCTGAATGAGACACAATACAAGACAACCGACCATTCAGCATTAAAATGCAATAGCCAAAACAGTCTCAGGAAATGAGTAAAATGAGTTCAGAGAATATGCTTACAAAAATGAACCGTGATCATAATTGGGAAACGAAACCTCGCAAATGTCATGAATGTGCATTATGGGAAAAACACAATACAGGAAATAAACAAACATGACCCCTTTTAAACAGTGTATTCAGCAAAAAGTCTAATGCTTTGTGGAATAAATGGGGGAGTGTAAAAGTCAGAATTATGTCAGTAGGAAGATAATCGTTGGAAGTTTAACTCACATTAATTATGTTCGTACATTACTGGATTACTTTGGTCTGAAACTGAACACATTGTGATCATTTATACCCACTGCTCCTTTATTATCATAGATGTACAGTATACTTGCAGACAGCTGGTTGTTGGAGCACCAAAAAAGGGACATGCTATGGACAGATTAAGTTTGTCCATTCTGAGATTCCAGGGAGTGTTTCAGCCTGGACTGCTTTTGAAACGAGGCCCAGTACAGGGGAGCCAATCAGAACAGCTGTCATTTACATGTATCAGTTATAAAGGCGCAGTGACAATCAGTAGTACAGTACAGTACAGTAGTACAATAGTACATCTTCCTCCTGTGTATCTAATATAACTATTTACAAAGACGGAGCTTAATGCTATTCTAGTTTACATCCTGGTGCCGTTACCGGTCACACAATTGTGCTTGCAGACTTTATCTTCACCTGGAAAAGTAAATAAATCCCTAAATGGCCTTTAGTGCCTCTAGGAGCAGTTATCAAAACCACAAAACTGGAACCATCATGAACAGATTCTGTTTGGTGAGATGGAGAAATGGCCATACGGATGTTCTCAAGGAGAGCAATGGTAAAAAGAAACAAATTAGAATGAATTGTGAAAATAAAATGACCCAATTGGCTACTTTTTTATATATTTAAATATGAGTCTTTGGGATAATGTTGAAGGCCTAACTCAACAGGGCTAGAGCAGTTTCCTCCAAAGGCTCCAGATCCCTACAGTGGGAGCTAAGAACCCCAATGTGATATTTTCTCAAGGCTAAACATAGTTAGCGGAGTTGTGACTGGAGCCTGTAGGTGGCACAACAGGGCTAATACGCATTATATATTCATATTTCCCATATTCATTTTTCGTTTCTGTGAATGAAAACCTGCTTTGCTTTGCTTTACCTAACCCAACCCTAACCTTCAGCATCCAAAAACAAATCTTCAGGCCTTTCTCGCTTTTATATATAAATGTGGAACAGCCAGATGTCCTTGCGGTGTCAGAATGTTCATGTTTTCCATCATCTTGGGGACGTTTTCTCCCCATAAAGAGCTTAAGAGAAGTGAGCCTGTGTAACATGATTAGGCCGACTCGACATGGCTCTGTTTTTCATGTCAGTCGTGGCAGGGACACACAGACTCCCTTTCAGAGCCCATAAAGTACAGTAGAGGCTCGCAGAGGCTGTTAGACTGAAAGTGATCTCCAGGCTGCGCACCCCCCACCGCCTAGCCCAGGTCATTCTGACAGCTTTATCGAGGATGTTGTTGGGGGTGGGGGTGGGTGGGGGAGAAAATAGCACTCTGCTCTTACACAGATTAATTTTGTATGAATTTTGTCCACATGACACGTCAATGCAACTGGTTCCAGCAGGGGGCACCTAACCAAGTATTACTGCGTCCTGCTTCACTTTTTTATATTCTGGACAGAACTATTTAGGCCTCTGTCTTTAACCCTTTAAACCAAGTAAAGAAGAGGGCAGCTGACAATGGTGTCTGGGAGGCAGTGTGTGGAGACAGTATCTTGCTCAAGGGCACCTCAGTGGTGCCACTGGCAATCCTGGGATTCAAACCCACCAACCCAAATGCACTGTGATGCTTTATTCTGTGGGTGGTGATACGGGGGTAAAATGCTGTGATATGCTATTACTTCTTTAGAGCCTTAACTGAACATAATCAAAACTTCAGGCGTGTGAGAACCACTGACAGATCACATGACATGAGAGACTGAAAAAGTATTTTCCACCTGAACTTTGATATTTCCCACCGTGGGGGCATTATTACATATGTTTGTTATATACGTATGTACGTTTTATTCAAAGCACTAATTATGTAGTCACCAAAGAAACACATAAACTTACATTTCGATTTAAATAGCTGGGGCCAAATTGACCTCAGGCATAAATTCATGCATAACAATGAGGACTAATTATTAATTTAACTTTTTTTTATCACCTTTTATATTTTTATGTTGGTCTGAGTTAGGTATTAGGTATAATGTTGGGTATTCATTAATCAATGTGGCATTTCTTTGCTTAGGGGATTGTCAAAGTGGATTGATTCAAAGCAACAAGATATCGATGTGCTCTTCAGAACGTCAGGTGAGTTTATTGTCCCTTTTCTACACCCGTCGCACTAACCCACCCCTCTTCTCCTCTCTGCCCTTTAGGTTTTTTGAATACTTTTCCTTTTTTTTCCACAGGTCCACGGTCCACTGCTCGCACTGGCATTAGGTAAGTTGAGTTATCCGAGCTGAGCTTCAGTTCTTTCCAGACAGGCAGAATGGGAAGGGGGGGCATGAAATCTGGTGACAACAGTAATAGTTATAGGGTGTTTTGTATGAGTGATAATATTAATAATATAATATTTGAATATATTATTATTAGTGGTGGGCCGTTATCAGCGTTAACGTGCTGCGTTGGCGTGAGACTCTTATCTGGTGATTAAAAAACTATTGCCGTTAATCTATTCACAAAGTTAGGTTGGGAGCTGGGTCTGTACTGGGTCTATAGCCAGACCTTCAGACTGACTGCTGAAGGTCTGGAATTCATAGCAACTTTCTTTGGCGAAAGCCCACCCATAAGGCCGTTTGACCGACATGTCAAACAACCAATCACAGTTCGTTTCGTTTCAGGCCGTGGAAATGTCCCCACAGCAATAAAACGGCAATAAAATTCAACCAATCAGATGATGACTTCGACATTCCTGAAGTGTTTCCAGTTAAGTGTACCATATGCATCAGATGTTTA
>JBBPDH010000144.1:676938-693658 GCA_037974565.1 Clupeocharax schoutedeni
ATACCGGAAAAAAACAGACGACAGGCCCTGCCCACGAGGTGTCCCTTATTTATTTTTTAGGGAGTTGGCAACCCTAGCTCCATGTCTTGTCCTCATATTTGTGTTTTAACCCCCCCCAACAATTATCTCAGTTTATTTATTATTAGTAAGCTGAGCCCTGTCTAAACATGCGACCAGAAAGAGATTTTTCACCGTTTCTTTTGTGTACAAGTCTTTGTTTTGGCACGTGCCTAATGCTAACCGCTAATGCTAACGTTTTTTTTAAGCAATAGTTTTCAGATTCTGATTATTAAAATTGTTGTTTAAAATGAAATTAAAGTGTTCTCAGAGCATATTTGGGGGCATATTTACACTATAAAAATAGGCCTTTCTTACCAAAACACAACAACAGGTTTTTTTGCTATACACGGGTGCTCTTGGAATGTAACCCCCATGAAAAGCAGGTGATTATTGACACATCATCACTGTTTCTTTCTTTTCCTCACATGTTTCAGTTAGCATAAAGAAAGTGGATGGAAAACCCTACAGTTGCAAAATTTACAAAAAAAATTTAAGGTCATGCTACACTGTGAATATTGGTACTTGATGCCCTTCTGTACTGTAAATATACTGTGGAGACCTTTGGCCCAGTGCCAGTATCTCACAGTACATCGTGTATTATTGAACACTGAAGTGACAATCGTGAATCACCATTGGAATTTATTGTTATTGGTTGATTCTTAATCTATATATATTTTTTGTATGGACAGGCGTAACTTGTATAGCCACAGCTCATGCATATTTAAACTGTTAGTATAATAAATGCTTCAATCCCCGTCATGTTAGTAGGCTACTCCAGTGCTGCAGAAAAAATAGATATGCACTGATTTCAAACATTGCTATTTATTACAGTTACTTTTACTGTAATTTAATGTAATTTTATAGTAATAAAATACAGTAAAATCTGTGAATAATCAGCAGTAATTTTTACAGTTCACAGTTCACAAAGCAGCACGTCTTGTTCAGGGGTTTCAGGAGGAGTCGTACTGTAGAGACCCGCCGGCTCAAGCAGACACAGGACAGCGACTGAGCTCAAGAGCCTCCTTTTGATTTAATTTTAAATACTTATCATCCTGAATGGAACATGGCTGTGTCATGAGTCTACAAGGAGAGACAAGACGTGTGTTTATGCGACAGATAAATAAATAAAGATCCGGCACATTATTTGAGCAACAGTTAGTAAAAATGTGACATCCAGGGTGTTAACTTAATGTCGTCTCCCCTTGTTCACTAGTTAACCTCCCTATATAGCAAACACTATCGAAAAAGTGAGCGAGTGATCGAACACGGCTTTGGTCTGATAAACTGGTCTCAGAACAACAGCAACACCTACATTTTTTAAATTTCATTTAAGATTTTCAAAATTTGCATAAAAGAAGTGCAAAACTGACTAAAAAACTAGTAAAATCACAATTATACACTTAAGGTCATGCTATACTGTGAATATTGATACTTGATGTCACACTAGACTGTGAATATACTGTTGATACCTTTGGTCTTGTGCCCGTACCCCCATCCCAAAATGATTGCATATTGAAGTATTTTTTAAGGCTCTATATCTTAAGAACTGGTCTCAGAACAGGAGCAAACAACAGATTGTATGCCTTTTCAGCTATGAGGCACTGCTGTGTCTTCCAGATTTATGTGTGCGTGTATCTATATATAATGCTGCTGGCCGGTGTGAAGGTAATGTAAGAAAGTCTGGGGAAGAAAACAAAAGGCTTTCAGCAATGGTGCAGTGTCCTTAACAACCTGCCACAACCAGAAGGGCAAGAGCATTTAAAATCAAAAGTAGATCACCCCAGGTAGAGCTCAAAATCTCTCTCTCTCTCTCTCTCTCTCCTTACATGCCGCGTGCTGCACTAATAGGACGCAGTGTTCTTGCTTAATGGAACCTGAGTTGAAGAGAGTTTTCTGCTCAGGTATATAGGGCCCTCAAGGCAAAAAAGCATTAGCCTATTTTGAGACGGTGAATTCTAAATGATGTTATTAAGGATGAGTCTCGCCACCTTTAGCTCTCCTGCTCAAGGAAGCGAAACAGCCTCTTTTGTTCGATGACTTACACAGCCTACCTTCCCTGGAAAAAGAAGGGCTCGCAGTTATGAAGAAAGCCAATTTAACGGCTCCAAAATAAGCTTCTAGTTAGGTGTTGTTTGAAATACACTGATCTTCCAGGGCTCCCTTTTTGTGCCACCACCACTAAAAAAAGTCATACATGAGGCCGAGGTCAGCTTTCGACCCCACACTGCCATTACTGTAAGGACCATTTGGAAAGCTGTTTTCACTCTCTGGTGTGGTGACATCAGCTCGCTGTGGGTCAAATGGGCTGTTCGATCGGAAACAGACTGCGAGGCATTATCAGAATTAGATGTTGCCTGTGCATCTAATTCTGATAATGCTTGGCAGTCTGTTTCCCATCGAACAACCCATGAATGTATTCTCTCTGATCCAACCTGAGTTTACCCTTTGAGCTTGAGCTGCAAGGATCTGAAGCGCAACAATTGGTATATTGACTTCTCACAGCAAAATATCTCCTTATATGGAAGTTCCCCCAGTTTGTGTTAATGCTCAAGGTGTCAGACGCCATGCTGAGCTTTGCTTGATGCTCCCGTGTCGTGTAGAACCAAAGTTATTGTAATAATAATAACATGAAATAATAATAAACCCTCCCACTGGGATTTAGAAAATGGCACCACAGACAAATGCCCATAAAGAACCAATTTCTTTTATTTTAGGTCTTAGAAACAAACAAACCCAGGAGATCTTTAAGGATAGTCTCCGCTTATAATGGGTGGGGAAACCTGCAGTGGCAGGGGGTCCGGAGAGCGGCTGAGCGAAAGCGCAGCAATCATCAAGAGTGTAGAGCAAACACCTTTTTAGATTTTTTTTACACTGTTTATATTTGTTGAACTCAGATGTTTTACACATTGAGTTCTAAATGTTAAGAACACTAGGCTAATATGAGCTTTGGATTCTCAAATAGTAATTAAACCTGCTCCTAGACTACAGCAGTTCTTAATTGAGATTTTCCAACACTTCACTAAAAGAAGGAAAATGACTAGCGTGGCCCAAAGAGAACTACAGTAAGTTAACAGCAGGCTTCTTCTATTAATCAGTCTGAAGGCTGTTTAGCATTTCATACTAATTTGAACATTTTCATTCAACAAAAGACTATTATTATTATCTATTATTTGCATTCAAAGTGTCTGCGTGATTGGCACTGCTTCTTAGTTGCAGTTACACCGTCTTTTCAGATCAGTCTACAATTCAAGTGCAAGAAGAAACTTCGAGCTTAGGCTGGATTTGTGGGCCTGCTCCATTTTACCATACCGTTTCTGCTTTGTGGACTGTTTTCTAAAACTGCTGTGACATTTCTAAAGTTGATAAAGGTAATTAAAGACTGGCACATTTTGTGTGCGACACCTCAGATGTTTCAGTCCTTCTTTTCTTGGCTCTTTGCCGCTCATTGCTTTTGTCATGGTGAACATCAGTGAAGTTATACACGTAACAAATCACCAGTAACAGTTCCCGAGCCCCTAGCTGGAGGTTTGTGAAGTGTGCAGATGCTTTTTATCCCTCGCATGTCCAACCCGATTGGGTCTGGAAGTGCATCGGGCCTGATGTGACACCTATTGCATGGCATTATGCCTAGTTTCAGACTCTCACAGTTTCGGAAAACCAGTAAATATTTCTTCTTGTCAATAATTTAGGGCACGGAATTATTTATCTAATATGTATTTATTATTCATATTTAAACAAGGGGGCGGCCTTTTGGGACCAGGTCTCATTTTCAGTCTCTTATTTTGTAAACACACATCCAGAAAAGCGACAGTTCGGCTGATTTAAGGAGACAAGTGGGTGTTTGCGAGTTTGAGGCCTACCTTGAGCTGAAATGGAACGAGATCAATATTTAATAGTTGGCACGATTTGCATCGAGTCCCATCAGATCCTCCTTCTTCTCCCCCCCCCCTCGAAAATGGACAATGGAGTTAGGCGCTTTAGCGCTCGAAAGTGGAAAAAGCCAGCTAATGCACAAAATCCATCAGAATCACTAACACTAAGAAACTGGGCCTTTGCACTGTATGTCTATGAGTGCAAATCCTGGTAGGGCTTTTTACAGTAAGATACCATTTGTAAAAGATTCATGAGGGTTTCTTTTTTCCTCCATCTCCTCTAGATCCATGCACAGTTATGAATGCGGGGCACCATTGGCATTAATCCCTAATTAGAAATAGAGGTATACTTATACTTTTGCATTATAATGAAACATTATGTGCAGGTCTGAGACGCTGATGGGTACTAAAAAGCTACTAAATTGCATAGCCGGCGGCGATTCTCTGTTCTTTATGTGTGTTTTTGTCTGAAACTACATTCATGCCCATGTCTAGAAGACTTTCCTCAGAATTTTCCATCTCTAGACCATATGGAGGTCAACTGGCCTTAGCGCCAGTCCTTCAGGTAGAGCACAGCTTTGCCCAAATGTAGAATAAAGAAGGCTCACTGGGTTGCAGGGATCTCAGATAAAGAAGTACTGCATTTGTGTTTGTAAATTTACCTTATTGTTATGATTTGTACTGTTATTATTGTAAATATCTTGTTTTTGAGAGAAAATGAACCATTTTTAACATATTTATCATGTTTGTATCACTACCTGACTTTAAGACAAACAATAAAAGTTAAAAAGTGCAGACTCAAACCTGTCAGCACAGAGTGCGAATGGAGATCGTTGCGTAACCATCTAATAAATATGTAATTATATTTGAGCATGGCAAAACAAAAGTAATAGCTCTCAACTTCTAATGGTTCACTGATGTGCCACTCAGAAGCCCCAAATCACCCCGACTTTGGAAAGAAAAAAAAAAAGAGGTCCTTTGCAAAGTTTCAAGCTCTGGCAGATGAGCCCGCTGGCATGTAGTGAACGGGAAGCGGTTGTGGCATGTATGTGCAAACTAACCTGTGTCTCTGCGCGCGTCTCTGCCCCTTCATCATTTATTTCTCAGCGTTCTGAAGGCACCAACACAATTGCATTTCAAACAGAATAATGTTGAACAACATGTCAACTTTTTGATATATTTATATATATATTTATGTCCTTTTTTCCCCTCCTTTCGCCAACATTAAATTTAGAGGCCCGCATTCTTAAGGAGGATGTCAAAGAAAGGAAAACTGTGTTCGAACTCAAAGTCGAGGGAAAACAGACAGACTAAAGTTATGCAAATGAAGCGAACGCACAGGAATCAGAGTGAAGAATTGATGAGGACATGAAATTGAGTCTGTATTTGATGGCGGGATGGGCTGGTGGACGCATGTCGCTGAGCCTTTCAGGGGGAGGGAGTTTGCCAGCGCGATTGCTGCTGCCTCTCCACCAGCCGTGTGTCTATGTCTATCAGTGTGTGTGTGTGTGCGTGTGTGTGTGTGTGTGTGTCTGTGTGTGTGTGTGTGTATGTGCGACTCGTGGATTAATTTTAATGCCCTACTCTGCGGGTTCCGTGTCATTCTCCCTCCTGTCGGAGGACCCGTCGAGATGACATCGGAACAGGCGCTCTCCTCGGTATGAGGAGCCGGCAGAAGCCTGGGTGACGAGGAAAGTGTTTATGAAAGATTCATCACAGATGTCGCTCTAATCTGCCATGCATTGTCAGGGAGCTGTTCCAAAGCACACATTGTAAATGGATTCCCCCCGCTCTCCACCACCATCCCCCCAACACCCCCACCCCCCAGCACCACCCCAACCCACTAACTTAAGTTGTCTGTGGCTAAGAGTAGTGGATGGAGCGGAGATTGGGATGGCGGTCATGGGAGGGTTCAGTAGGAGGGTGGGGGCAAGTACATGGTGCGAGTAGATGAGGAGCACTTTATGGCCCGCATTACCGCACGTCCGCAGAGAGTCGGGGGAATCTCTAATGCACAGCCGGCTACGTTAGCCATGTCAAAAGTGACCCAACATAAAGTGACGGCGCTCTCGCTGGCCCCCATGAGGCGAGCTCGGGGGACTTTTATTTCCTTTGCATGGGAAGAGGCTTCAAACACGAGTGGCAGCGCAGCCGCTTCAGCCAGTTTATTGTGTTATCGCTCTCTGAGAAGAAAGACATTCTGGGAATGAGAAATGAGGCCAAGGGCTCTGGTCTTTTCCAGCAAAACTGAAACACAGGCCTGTGGAATCTACACACGAACAGTAATCACTTCTTCACTGCATAGCACTGACTTGACTTCCTGTTTATAGTTTTCTATTATGCAAATCTGCAAATGTAGTACCTAGACCCACTCCACTGGGGTTCCAGATAAGATGAGCAGGTACTGAAATGTGAAGTGAGCCCACTGATTGGTCAGAGAAAGTCTGATTTTGCTTTTCTGCTGTGTTTGTAGCCCTGAAGATGATGCCTTGACAGTTTCTTGTGGCATTACACAGAGTTGAGTGGAGTCGAGTCAGGCCAGTAGCACACAGAGGACAAGTATATAGTCCTTAACTATTTTAAAGTCTAGGTGTATGTGGTAACTGAAACTTCAGTATCACTGCACTGGGATGATACTAGTCTAAATATACTGAAGAGATGTCACTCTTATGTGACAAGCCTACATTCTGATCAATAAAAATGTATTTTGCATGAGGCATAAGGACCTTTTGATGACCGTTTCTTCAAAAAAATTGCTTCTGTAAAGGACCTTTTGCAGGTTTGAAAGGCCTCCACATAATATATAGGTCTGGAGAAAGAGTGCTTACATTTGTGTTCCTTTATATAATGTTTAACTTTTTCTTTTAACAAATCCCTTTGTTGAAAATATTTTTTTGAGAAATCAAAAATGACTCTTTTATGGCATTGTCAGGTGTATTGTTAGGGTCCGAATCAGATTTAGGCTTTTGTTAATTTAGTGGCCGGTCCATGCAGCAGACTAGAGTGTGTCCCCACCAGATCAAGCACCCAACATTACACCAATAATACATGGATAGGAGTTTCAGAATAAAGTTTAACTCTTAGAACATGAGCGGTACAGATTCGTGCCTAAAGTGCAACATATGGTAAATTGTCATCACACGGTAAAACAACTTCTTACAGTTCCCTGGGTTTTTGTTGATAATCGAGCCAGACATCATGTAATAATGTAATATTAACCACTACTGGGGTTTTAATAACATCATCACAGGCAAAGAACATAATAATGAACATGAAGAACAAAAATGCCAACAATTCTTTTATTTTAGGAAAAAAACAAAAAATTATGAAAAAAAAATTATGAATCTGGGAGAACTTTCATTATGGTTTCCGCCCACAAGTGGGTGGGGAAAACATGGATAGGGTGGAGCTTTGGAGAGCAGCCGAGTGACAGCGTGCCTAGAGAAAGAGCAGCAAAAGGTGAGAGTGTAGGAGAACAAACACCGGTAAATGCCGGTTGTAGACTGTTTTACACCGGTTATGTTTACTGAAATCAGAGTTTACTGATACACTCTGAGTTCTGAGGGTAAACACCGGTTCTAGACTGTCACTATTCGGAAATTAATACAGAAGTTATGTAACTGTGAGAGCGAGGAACTGATATATACCACCTCTGAGGTTCAGAAGCTGGAGTAATTCCTGACCTTCCCATTGGTCCAGTTTTCCAGGCATGGATTAAGCCTGGTCTTGGACTAAACAGCAGTAGCAATGGTGATTAAGGCTAAGGCTGTTTAATTAAATATTTTATGGAATTTTATGGAATAGTTCTGTTCAACTAATTATGAAATGTTTAAACTTATCAACATGAGGTGTTAAGATAAGGATTTGGCCCAAAATTAAATTCAGTTTTAGGCTTTAATTTGAAGAGTTGAACTGAATAGATGCATAATTAATAGCCAGTAGATCTCTTAAACACTGAATGTATCACTCAGTCATTGATCTTAAGGGCCAGCATGTGGATCTACAAAGCATCTTTACACCATCAGGATTGAGTATATATATATATTGAAGTTGTCTTTTGTGTTGCTTTAAAATATCTGCATCTTGCAAGGGCCTAGGCAGCATAAGGAGCCTCACAAAGACCTGCCCTCTGAGCCCTTGACTGCAGTGACATTAGTCTCTCCAGCTTTTAGTATTGCTTTTGAAAAATAAAATCTCGTCGAAGGGGGAAAAAGAAAAAATTGCTCCTTTCAAACACTCTTTCTTTTTTTCCCCCTGGCTTTTAACGTGGCGTCTCTCCGATTCCAGGGCCTTTCCCTCTCCATCATCGGGGTGACAATATTAAGCATGACTTATTTATATCCTGTTTTGCGAGGCCCCGAGTGATAAAAGAGAGGGAAGTGACAGCGAGGTGAATCGGACCCGTCCCAGTACCTGGAGTCAACACTCGGCACATTTTGTACCGCTTTGATCTCCGGCCCTGCGCTCTCGTCTCCTCTCTCTTCTCTCTCTCCTCTCACACTGATAAGGATTTACCATCTCATCTTCTTCCATCGCTCTTTCCCTTCTTCTTCCTATCCTGCTTCTCCTTCTCCTTCTTCTTCTTCTCCTTCCCTCATCGTGATTGTATCACAAGGGAAGTAAACAAGCCGTCTCTGCTTTAATGAGTTACTCTGACGTGCTGCTGCTTTCCCTCTCGGCCGTTTTTAAGACGCAGTGTGAGAAAGAGTGGATTCTTTCACTTTATCGCCCTCTGCCATTTGTCTCTGTGCTTTTCTTTGCTTCTTCCGCAGTAATATGTCTGAATTAGAAGGATTAGCTCAATATCTATAGCACATCTATTTGAATTAAGTCTTAATTAGACTTATTTGTATGTAAGATGAGCCCTGCATCAGATCCGTAGTAAATGTATATTAGATATGCATTAGCTCTATATTTGATCTACATTCTTATTAGTTGTACATTTGTGTTATTTCCACGTCTGTATTTTTAGAAGATCTACACTAGATTTATAAGTCCACATTTGTATCAGATCTACAGTAAATCCACATCTGTATCTGTATTGAATCTGTATTAAATTCTATTAGATTCACACTAAAACTGCATTTATTATAGATCTGCTATCGTTTTACATCTGTATTCCACATTAGATCTACACCTGCATTAGATCTGTATTAGCTCTACACTACATTAAATCTATAATCGGCCTACATCTTAAACACACATCTGCACTGACTCCATGTTAGATCTACATCTGTATTAGCCCAGCATTAGATGTACATTTGCAATATGACTAAACTAGAATCAGATTAAGAATTAGATTTATATTAACTTTACATTATATCTACATCTGTTATAGACACATCATATAACCTGCATTATAATCTGTAATACATATCTACATTGGATTTGTATTAATTCTACATTGGATCTACATCTGTAGTAGATCCACATTATCTGTCTTCAGATCTATATTTACATTAGATCTGCTTTAGATCTACATTCATCTTCCAAATTCGATCTACATCTGCATTTGATGTTTAGATTACACCTGTATTAAATCTATTTTGATTTACTGCACATCTGTAACACTTTCACATTACATCAGTGTTCCACTGATATGCCTATTAGATCGTTACTAGATCTTAGGGACAGCACAGTCTTCGGAGGGCCACACAGTGATGATCACGGAATGACACGCAAGTCTGAGCAGATGATCATCAAAGCTGTTAGCAAAGCCCACAGCGCCGGGTTTTAAAACACTTCGTTAATTATGGAAAAAGTGGTTGGGCGGTGGACTGAATCTGTGCCAATAATGTGACGTCTCGGATGTAAAACCCTGCATAAAGGCTGCGCTCAAACAGGGCAGTCACTGCACATAATGGACAGCTCTGTAATAGGAGCCACAGAGGGTTTAAACCATAAGGAACTGTGCCGCACTGTGGAACCGTGCCATACTGTGAGCAAATGTTTTTCCATTACAAATAAAGTTGCTCGTCCCTGAAACCAACTGCTCGGTGGCAGGGCCTAAATCGTAAATCAGTAACTCAGGCTGGGCAGCTGGTGGCCTAGAGGTCAAGGCATTTGTCCTGTTATCAGAAAGTCTGGGTTCAATTTCCAAGGCTGCTAGGCACCTCTGAGGTACCCTGAGCATGGTACCGTCCCCACGCACTGCACCCCAGGTGCCGTGTTTGTAGCTGCCCCCTGCTTAACTTGGTGAATGGGTTAAATGCAGAGGAAGTATTTTGTGCTGTTCACGTGTGACCAGATTGTCACTTTAACTTTTTTTTAAAACAACACTGATACAAATTAACAAGTAAGAAGTTGACAAAATACAAGCACTACTATCTGTTTGGGCTGAAGATAAATTTGAGCGAGAGTAGACTGTGCCTTTAGTTTCCATTTGTCTGTGTTTTCGATGCTCCTGCGAAGTCATGTGAGGCTGGATGATGCTAGAGTCAAAGTACATGGAACAGTCAGTCTGTGCCACAGGAGTTTCTTTTTAAGGCTTCTGTGGAAGCTTTTGTGTTCACTTTGAAGAGACACTGTAGGTCACTGTCATTGCTGTTAATCCTGATTGGAACTTGAAGGTATGAATAGGACTTTACTCAGTGATCACGGTTTAAGGAACTTCTCTCTTTTGGGACCACAAGTATACCCCCCCCCCCTCCTCCTTTTACACTGTTCTAGGATGTTCGGTCAAATTTACACTGCTCTACAAGGTTCTGCTCCCTTCCACACCGTTCTGGAATGTTTCCTGCATGTTCTCTAGATGTGATTTTTTTTCGACTACTGAGCCAAGCAAGTTTAATAGCACACTGTATGAGGAACAGGTTTGGCTTCCCGATCTTAACTTAAAAAGAAATGACAGTTACATTTACACCAATCTATAAATTATAGGGAGCTCTCCTCAGCCCAGACAGAAATACGCGGTTGTTAGAATGCACCGAGCGGTTTGGGTGCCGACTTTCATGTCAGCTTGGAGGGGGGAAGTTTGCCCTGCCAGATTTCTTGAGGTTTAAGACCTGTGACATTACTCTTAAAAGATTTAAGTAAATGACCAAAGGCATTTTCCCCCCATTAGCTGTTGGTTGGAAAAAAAACGGTGCCCAAAGTTACCTCACATCTTGTTCAAATAGGAGCTAGGTAACATAGGATCTGTGACTGGGATGCTTTACTTTGCACAGTGTCCCTGCTTTAGTTAAGATTTAGTTAGATTTGAGTTTCCACAGTTATTGAAAAGTGTTTTATACTGTAATGAAGTACCGACTGCAGAGTGTCTTTATTCTTTACTATTGCCTGTTGTGGCTCTGTGGTGTTGATTTACTGTGAGGATATTAGTACTATTGGGATTGCAAGGAGCAAGTAGGTCCAGGGTTCTTTCCATGTGGAGTTTGTATGTTCTCCTTATGACTGTGTGGGTTTCCACCAGTGCTCTGATTTTTTCCAATGATTCAAAGAAATCAAGTGAACTGGACATATGAGTCCTCCTAGGTGTGAGTATGTCTGCACCTGATTAGCTGTCCGGGGTATTTCTCTGCCTTGTGGCCCCAGCTCAGATGATCAAGTTGCTTATCATCTTCTCAGAGAGGGAAATGCTGCCCCATCTGTCTAGTCCAACTGACCTCCATTGGGGTGCCATATGACCATGTCATCCTGTATCTGCCATTGTTGGGGTCCCTTGCCCAGTTTTCACTCCTTTGGACTAACTAAGGGCAATTGCTGTTCAAAAGGTCGAGTGGAGATTGTTTCTCTTAGTGATGTGCACTAGGGACTCTAAAACTACTCCACTACTGACTCTTAACTTACTCCTTTAGCCACTGACTGCCGGCCTTTCAGCAGGGTTGAGTCTGTAGACGAAGGCCTTCCATTGTTAGTTTTCTCCTTAGAGCTGACCAGAAGAGGAGAGGTTGCCCCTTTAAGTCTTAGTTCTTCCTTAGGTTTATTCCTCAAGCTTCAGGGAGTTGTTCCTCACTTCTGTTACTCACTAGCGGCTTGGGCCTAAATTCTGTAAAGCTGCTCTATGGAAACTTGTAAAAAGAGATATGTAAATAAAATTGAATTGTCAAAGCTTTAACATTTAATTTGCCTACGAAGCTCAGAGGAATGAAGAACTACATCACCCAGTTTTACACACAGGAACTTGCCCAAAACCATCTTTGGATGTTTATTTATTGCTACCGTATTAACCTGCCTATGAAGTTCTAACAGCTTCATATTTCATAATTTGAAATGTTCTGTATTCAATATGGAGTGTAGATTTCACTGAAATGCTGTTAAAAATGAAAAATCTGGGATTTGATGGAAGATTTTCTGATGAAATTTCTAAACCAACGGCAATGTGTTTGAATTAACGAGACAGATGGAGGATTTTTGAGGAATCTAAGATTTTTTTTAAAAATGGCAAAAAATCTCTTTTTTCTTTATTTATTGTGTCTAGGCTCTAGAGTTTTATGGTTTTAGCATATTGGAGAAGTGTGGATAATGGTAAGTGTAAGAGGATAAATGGGCACTAACCACAAGATTAGAGAACATGAGTAATACGAAACAAAAAAGTTCAGTTTGGGGCTGTAATGCCAAACGTAAAACAATAAAAAATTTGCATTTCGCTGCTGCCAAAACCCACCACGGTCTTTTTCTTTTTTAAATTGATATATCAACCTTAACTTTGGATAATAAACAATTTGCTCTCCATTTTTGTGGCAAACATTTGGGCACTCATTGCTGCTGGTTTCCTCCCTTTTACAAAAAGCATTTGACTATTTACATAAAAAAGTGCTGAGAAAATTATTAGCAATGCATTTTACAAAAGTGACATTAAAATCCAGAACTTTCATAGGTCAACTCTTTTTTTGCACAGTTAAAGTGACAAGTTTGTTTGACATGTATTTTCTGAAGAGATGCTATGGGGCTAAGGTCCTACAAAAACAATACTACTCATGAGATTAACGTGAACAAACAAACAAACACAAGACAACAAAGCACATGCATGTAGTTGATAAAGTAGCAATTCCCAGTCTGTCACACTTTCTTAGGTTCAGTTCGGCAAAGGAACTATGCCGCTAACTAGCGTAAAGTTAGTCGTATCTGAAGGAGCTGAGGTTTAGCCGTCATCAGTGATGTCCTACCATGTAGCTTAATTAGCTCAACTTTTTCCTTGTTTCAAAGCTCCACTGCCTGTGTTGCGTCTTTGCCAATCACAGCCTGATTAAACTGGAAGCAGACGGACGAGTGCCTCCGCCTGTCTCTCCGCATAATCCCTCTTTCTCGCCCCAAGGCTGATTGGATGGGACACTTCTCACTCGACCTAACTCAAAGAGCACTGTTTCCTCACTTTGGCTTGAATCTAAAATTCACTTTCTCGCTCTCTCTTTCTCTCCCTCTATCTTTCGCTCTTTCTTTTTCCACTCATCTCACTGCGTGATGTGTGCATTTGCATCTCTTCGCTGCTGCTCAATTAAAGAGAAATGAGTGGGCTGTTGGGTTGGAGGGAAAAAAACAAGGAGTAAAAAAAATACACACATAATGCGGTTTGTATGTCAGGTCCAATTTACCGTGCTGACTTAAAGTTAAACAGACTCGATGAATTATTTGACAGGGAGGGGTGGAAAGAAAAAGAGCAGCAGAAGAATGAAGGGGAAGGGGGGAGATGGGGGAGAGGGAAAATGACATTGTTATTCATCTGTCTCTTTGTCACTGAGTTAGGAACCAAAAGACGCACGAAGAAAACTTCAAGCGCAGCCCCCGGTTCCCCCCGCCATTCCCCCCGGGGCACGAGCTACCATGGTTCAAACAAAGTAAACAACTCATTTTTCTCAGATGCTCACTTTAGTGTTGCTGCAGGCAAAAGTTGCCTTCCTTTGGCAGCTGGTGCGGTGGCACATTTAGCCGGAGGGGGGTTTGAGAAGGAGGGGGGTGGGGGGGTGTTGTGGGAGAAACTTGAGGCACTGGCATGCAGTCCCCGCCCCACAGACACCTGGGAAAAATGTGCCGAATGATTTGTGAGAATTTGCGCTAGTTGCTCACCTGTGTGATTAGCCATGAAGGCATCAGGTGCTGCAGAGAAAGTCATAAATGCATGTTTTACAAAATGTACCGACAAACGGCTGCTTTCCTGCCGCCGATGCATGGTGGCGTTTCGCTTTGAGTTTGTTATGTGTGCTGTATTTACCAAGGATGAGCCTTTTTACTCCCCCAGTTGCAGACAGTGCTTATGTTGTTTGAGACAAAAATGTCTTGACTTGCAGTTCTGACTTTGATAAAATGTTTTTTTCTGAACTGAAAGAGAAAAACAATCTTAGTGACTAACCTTAAGCCTACCTTAAATCACACACTGTCAATTTTATCAGCTCCATTGACCAATAGGTGCACAGACCGTAGTCCATCTTTTTATCTTCATCATTTTTTAGCCACTTTCCTTAATGGTCAGACCTCCCTGGAGCCTCCAGTCAGAGGCATAACCAAAGGGTGACAGTGCCCACCCTGCGAAATGCTCCATTTGTCCAATGAAAGTTCTAGAAAAAAAAAAACATTTGTTTTATAACTGAGCTGCTTTCCAATTGGCCCGTTTGAGTAGGGGCAAATCCCTCAGTGCTTCCTCCACTAGACAACACCATGCTTCTGCTCACCCAGCTCATGTTGCAACGAAATTTCCACGTTTTGAACCTGTTGACTAAATTTTTTCATTAAAATGAATTAAAATGAAATGTATTCAATTTGTCTTTTATTTTCTGATTGGTAACACAAAAAGCTATCTATAGGTGGCTTATTTAAAAGCAGACATCTTCAACCTCTGTTGCTCCACAAGCTGCTGGCTCCACGGTTAAGCTCAGCTCTGCTGCTATCAACACAAGCACAGTGCATGACATTCTCACACCCCTCCGGCAAATGACGCTGTACCCCCCAACATTTGTGGGGGTTACTTTCCAGAAGATGACTAAAAAAATTACTAAAAATGCCTCCAAATATGCTCCCAAAACACTTTAATTTCATTTTAAACCCAGCATAATACATTACCCTTAAAAAAATCTAAAGCTAAACCCGCATCCATACTGTATAGTTTGCTTTGAACTACTGTCTCCTGCAGCGCTAGAATGTAAAATTCTTTGTAAAATTCTTTGCTTGGATGCTACTATTTAACATTGCAGCAGTTGTCTTGACTCTGCTCTTTCTCTGTCCTTGTTTACCTTTGTCTGTCTTTGTCCTACACTGTTTGCTTCAGAGAACGCTATTTCAACTCTCTATGTACTTGTGTATGTGGCTGGGCTGACAATAAACTCTCCCAATTCTTGAATCTTGAAATATCAATGTTACCTCTATAGATACTGTACTTTAATTAATGCAAGCATGTTTTCTTCAGTATACACTGTTGTTTTTGTTACAAAATTAGTAAATTATATTTTTCTTAATTTAGCAAATGGATGAAAAATTATATATTACCATGAAAAAAGCAAAAAAATGGGCATTCAGGGAAGATAAATGTAAAAAGATAAAGCTAAACATTAACTAATTTATTTCGGAGTAAACACTCACTTGTCCTGTAGATAATATTCAGGTTAAACACTGGAAATGGATCTCCTTTAGCCTCCCTAATGACTATGTTTCTCTTCTTACTCTCATATGCTACACGCATACGTTTGACTTCACTGAATTTTACCTTGCAAATGTAGTTCTATAAATGTTCCATTGCCTCTGTTAATTTTATTGTACAATTGGAGTGAATGACATTTTTTGCTTTTGTAAGTTATATAAAACTAAGTTATTATTACTTTATTATTATTATCTGACCCCCCTACAAAAAAGGGGATGGATAGATATTTCTTGGCCCCCCAAATAAGCCAAATGCCCACCCACACATGATGTTCTGGTCACACCTCTGCTCCCAGTGAGCAGTGGATCATTCTCACACTGTTTAAATAGACATTATAGATATAGAAAAGGTGTATGCATAGGTGTGTTAATGTGTGTATTTGTGTTCGGAGGCTTGTTTTCGAGCTGATAACGCCACCGCTGTGCTCTGATACAGCAATTTACTGTACTCTTTATCATTTCCCATGTGGGACCGCTCTGTAATAAGGTTTCGTTTTACACACATACAAAACAACAATCAAATGCACCTTCCCTGAAGTGGAGGGGAAAAACGCAGCAGAAAACAAGAGAAATGCCTTGGGTGAGACTGGTGGTTTCAAACTTTAAGGCTTTATTCTCTACCTGGTCGAGAGAACATCCCCCACGTGAAAACACATCAAAGCTAACACTGCAGAAAAGCATACATTCCTGTTTGTGTGAGCTTTTTTCCTGTAGTCATGCTGTTTAACTAGAAAACCAAACGGGATTTCGTAATTTCCTATGACTCTGTTTAGCTGTCCGTCTGTAGAGTTCTGTTCATTCAAATGATTATTCAAAAAATCAACCAAACAAATAATAAATGTCATTCTTTCTGTCATTCTAAAATGAATCACATGATTAAATGCTATGTAAAGCATACAGTATGTTAAAAGGAAGCAAGAATTAATAACAGTCATAGAGCTTAATATAAAAATATTCACCAAAAATGAGTAATTTTATAAATTGAATAACATTTTTTTCCTAGGCTACATTTCTCTAAATTAGTCTTGCAAGAATTTTGCAAGAACTCTCCAAACATACCATCCACTCCCTGCTGTATGAAGCATATACACTACCGGTCAAAAGTTTTAGAACACCCCATTTTTTCTGTTTGTTTCTATTGACATTCAAGCGGTTCAGTGTCTCAATGTTCATTCGGCAGAAAGTTCTTCCCAACTCTGCAGCAGGAGTTCCCATAAGTG
>JBBPDH010000144.1:737514-749745 GCA_037974565.1 Clupeocharax schoutedeni
ATATACATAGGGAAAACACGATGCACCTGGAAGACAGACAGGAAACAGGTGGGGAACTAAAACACGTGACAACAACCCAAACAAAAGAAACACATGGCACAGGACAGAACGAAAACAAAACACGGTGGCCATACTGGGCCTCAGCCGTGACAATTTACATATGAATATGATTAAATAACTGTAACACATTAAGCAATACATGTGAGAAATAAGTATAGAATTGACATAATAACTAGATAATTTAATAGAATGCTGTCCTCTAAAAGTTGACAAGTGTCATACTTCCAGATGCCATAACACCCAGTTTGACTGATTTGTCTCCCCGCCGATACCCATAATCGTCCACTTGTTAAATCCCGTTTAGAGGTCTTTGTTCTTGGTTGTGTGGTGTTACACGGTTGTGTGTTGTGCAGGCCTCTCCTGTGGAGGAGGGTTTGGGACTTATTTTCTCTGAGTTTCTCCCCCTGTGCCCGTTGTGATGGATTTCCCCGACTGCTCTGTAGGGGAAGGCAGGGCTGATAAGGTGATTTATCTCAGCCCCACAGCTTCTAATAGATGGGCTATACAACACTGCCTGAAAGTTCATCATCACAGCCCAGCACTCACAACACAAGGTGAGAGAGAGAGAGAGAGAGAGAAAAAGAGAGAGAGAGTAGGCATGGGTGTGTGTGAGAGAGAAAGGAAGATGAAACAGAAAAGAACAGAAAAAAAGAGAAACAGAGAAGAAAGAAACAAAATAAAATAAAGAAAAGATAAAGAGAGTGAGATAGGAAAGAGGAGAAGATAGAATGTGAGAATGGAAAAAGAAAGAAGAGAAAGAAGAAATATAAAGAGAGAGAGCATATAAATGAAAGTCATAAAGAAGGAAGGAAAATTAAGAAAGAGAGAGAAAGAAAAGGCATAGATAAAATGGGGGAAGGCAGAAAGTGGGATGAAAAGGAGACGAGAGAAAGAAGCGGGAGAGCAGAAGAGACATAGGCAGATAAAGGAAAGAGATCATACGAGAAAGGTAGAAAAAAATGGAAAAGGTGATAAAGATAACATGAGAGTAGATAAAGAGATAGGAGTAAAGAGAAAGGGGAAATTGAGAAAGAGAAGAGAGAAAAAGGAAGAGAGAGAGGGAGAACAGATGAGAACTAAAAAGGGAAGGGGAAAAAAGATGGAGATGAAACAGAGAGAGACAGACAGAGAAACAGGTTGTGTCTAGTCATACTTGTTTGATTTTCAATCTATTCACTTTTTAACTTGGTAAAGCAGCAACAATAGGCAGATATTTGAGCAAGTACATACATTTTTAGGCTTATTAGATGCCCTTCTACAAACCTCTGTCATTTATTCAACTCCTTGGGCTCCCTTTAGTTGATTCGTTGAGGAACAAGAAGCTCAGTGTATCTTATTTCTGGACTATTGTGGCCTAATTCTCCTCCGCTGAGACAGGTTAAAGGAATATTTCACCCACACATGCTAATGTGGTTCATCATGAATGGAAGCTAATGAGAACCATTTAGTGTGATCTCATTTGCATAAAGCTAACTGGCTCAGTCGTTCATTATTAGGAGCATTTGTATTTGCGGGGTGAGATATTGCTATTGCTTCAAAGAGCAGCGTTAGGCCGCAAGACGCAGGCTTCAGCTGTTGATCCCCACTTTGTGTCTTCGTCTGGCAGTTTGGGTTTCCTTGAGCATAATTATCCAGCCTTCACTGCTCCTCGCTGGAGGATTTCAATTAACCCCGCTGGTAGCAGCCGCTCAGCCGCTGACTCCACCGCCTCCACGTTTTCCACTACTGGCTACACAATGGGCCGGGGGAACCCGAATCAATACGAGATCAGAATGTTTCAGCTAATGCTCATGAAGAGGAGCAAAGCTCTAATCAGCCAAGACATTGTTTACTTGAGAGAGGTTCCCATAGCGATGAAAATATATATATATAACCAGAGCTTGGAGGCGAAGCTGCAGTGAAGGGAGGAAGCTCTGAGCCTGGATTAGCACCTCTAGTAGAACATATACACTTTTATGAGCTGATGTCCTGCTGGATTCAGATCTCTTCACAACCGTATGACTTTGAATAAACATCCGTGGAGAGTAAATTATCCATCTAATGCAAATGGCTCATGATGGAATTTAAAAAAGCAATACCTGTGCAATAAACATTAATGAAGAAGTCAAGAGGACACGCAGAAACCTGCACTTTCCTGAAATGAAATGACAAACAAATTCCTCAAATATTTTTGCTATTTAATAAGTGGTTCCTAGAGTGCAAAATCAAATGTACACAATACTTTATTTGCTCTAAATGTAGCTGATCATGTCTGAAGTTTGCTCAAACTGAAGGTAATGTAAGAGGCTTGTATAGCTAATGGGATTTATAATTTTGTTTTCTGAAAAATTTGGTTTTCTTTTCATGTTCCTACATTTCTGCTTCATTAAACGGTTGCAATTTAATACAATCTGGTGTGAAATGTTACATTTTGGAGACACTTATAGAATCTAAATGGGTCAATGTTGCTTAAAGTTTAATGTTAGCTGTCACGGTGGCGGAGGCTAAGCCCCCGGGACCGAGAGCTAACTTGGGGAAAAACAAGCAGGATTCAGAAACTCCATGCAGTGACGTTTATTATGAACACAAAAACAAAAAGGAGCACGAGGGCTCAAAACAAAGGATAGTCCAAAAATGAGGTGAGGTTTCTCACAGGGTATAAAGGCTCACAAATGACGAAAAGCAGACAAAACAGGAACAGAAGACACAACCTTAAATACCCAAACCATTACACTTAAACACAGGACAGCTAGAACAGAAAACACATGGCACATGGACAGCTAATCAAGTAACTAAAGCAAACACACCCACAAACCCCACACTCCACAATAAAAGGCCCCAAAACCCAAAACAAGAACAGAAACAAAAAACTGAAAAGCAGCGGCCTCAGACGGCCGCTGACCAAACCGTGACATTAGCAAAACACACGGTTCTAAATTAGCTATGAGACAAAGTCTTCGTCTATAATGTGAGTTCGCATTTTAGATAAGTTTCTCCATAATAAAACATTTCACATTAAACCACATTGAAAATCTTGGTTTACTTTGTCCAGGTGGTCTTGATCCATTTCTAGCCCTCAAAATACATAAAGAAGTCATTTTGCAGGTTAATTCCCAAATCTAGAAGTTTGATTTCTTCATTTCCCAGAGTTTTCCTGCACTGCATTGCTATATCAGCATTTTGTGACCTCACAAACCGGAGACCCAGAACTGAGGTTCGTTTTTTGTAACTATTAATAACTAATAACTGGATGAGGATTGTTTAACTTGCTTTAACTGGTAAAAAACATGTCACTTTAGAATACTTTAGAATACTTTAGAAGTAAAATAAGTATATTTTTATTCCTAATTTAATTTCATAGATTTGAATGTGTACTTTTTCCCTTTTGATGATGGTATATGTGCTGGGTGGTGAAAAACTGTAAATATAAATATGTATAGATGACTTTTTACTCTTTTTCCGTACACAGATTCCTTCTTGTATATACCCACTTATTATTAATATTGTTTTAAAATGTCAAGACAGCTCAAAGGCCAAGAAGAAAATAAACATCACCCATGAATGTCATGTTTCATTAATTTCGTTTTATTACTAATTAACAGATATGGTAGGTTTATTGATGTCTATTTCCAGAGATGCCACGACCAGATCCACCATGTTCAAGCATTCATCGGGCACTTCACTGCACCTATGTTGGATTTCAGATAAAAATCAACTGATTGTGAATAAACATTGAGACTATTGATAAAAAATTATTAGTAATACGTATTTAAAGCATTAAATAAACTATACTATGTTACTACTGACATTACCAAAAGACTCGTAACAGTTTTAAATGTAAATGATGCCCCTTGTCATCAAAACCAGGCTAAAACTTTTTAAAAAATTGAGAAATATGAGGGTACTGATATTGATGTTCCAGAATGGAGGTTATAAACTATTGCATTTTTGGGCAAACCTGTTATTTTGCACTTTTTATGCTGTGTCCACCCAGAAACTGAAAATATAGCCAACAACAGAGACACTGATTCACTCTGACAGCAATGCAAACCTGTTTTTGCACTCTTGTCTCCTTATAGTCTACCTTGCTTTGTTCTCTGAAAAGACTTCAAAAGGCTCTGGCATAATGCAGCAGCTCCTGATGCTAAAAAAGTTAACTAAAAGTAGTTGCTGCCATTTAACGGCTAAGCTATGTTGAATTTTACTTTTACGTTTAAGGATTGTCCTTTCAACAATCTCAGATATTTGTGTTGAATTTCATACAGACTGCATAAAAGTGGACAAAAGCTTGGGCTTTGAGGTTGCCGCTAGTAGCATTTTTAGCTAAAGCTATATTTTTCTCCATTTTATTGCTGGATAAATGTCTATAACTAAACAAGCAGGGTGACCGATGGCTGACAGAGGGGAAAAATTTTGCTGAACTATTACTTTAAGCTCCGCAATAACCTGAAGCAAGTAAAAAAAAAAAAAAAAAGCCAGCGGATGATGAGGTCTGTTTGCTAAATGAGTGTGTCATGCTGAGAGGCCGTCCCCTCTGCAGCCTGAGTGACATTCACCCGTAGAGGTGACCTCTGCTGTCTCTCTAGAGCTGTAAAAAGCTGTCTGAGAGGATAGTGGCTGCGAGGCGGCCAGAGGCAGAGGCCACGAGCCCCTGAGGCAGCGATCAGGTGGAAAGCTCCTCCCTGGAATAGGTCTGCGTCCAATGGGAATAAGGCTTTTCCATTATACGTCAATCATGTCACACACTTCTTTTCTCCTGTAGCAGAATCTGTGTCTCTGTGTCGCGATTCGTTCTCTCTCCCTCCCTCTCCCTTTCTCTCCATCTCTCTCTCTCTCTGTCTGTCTCCTCTCTCTCTTGCTTGTTCACACTCTTTCTGGTTTATTTTCACTCTTCTCTTCCTTCTCCTTTTGTTTCTATTTGCTGGTGCTCTGTCACTACAACCACTCATACCCCCTCCCCTTCTTCTCTCTCCCTCTCTTTCTCTCTCTCACACTCTTCCCTCTCCTTTTGTTTCTATTCAGTTGTGGAGGTGCTCTATCACTCCAGCCACTCACCCACCCCCCACCCCCCACCCTCTCTCTCCCTCTTCTCTCCCTGGCTTTGCCTCACTCAGAGCTAAAGTGACCACACATGTGTCACCGGCCTGCCAAACAGAGGAAACCAGCAGTGATTTAGCAAACAAGCGCTCAATCAATGGTGCGCTGAGGCATGTAACACATGCCAGTCAAAACCTATTACATTCAAAAGGGCCCCTTTGAGTTCCACTTGAGTGGGCTGACCCCATGGCTGGCAGCCAGAGATGCCAAAGCTCAAAGGACAGTGTCCAGCACCAAAGACAAACAAACACAGCAACTTGCAGCAAGAGAAATTACCATTTTTTTTAGCATTTCTGTTGCCATAAATGGATTTTTCTAATAATGTGCATTTCAATATTTTGAAACAGTTAATTATACACCTTACAGTGCTCTATATATTACACTCTACTGTGCAGCTCATCACCATAGGAATAAAATCTCTAAAGAAATGAACAGAATAAGGAAAATCGTTTAGCAGTCATGAAATTTTGATACAGTGTACACAATAGTGAGCTTTATACAATTATGTAAATGTTATATATATATATATATATATAAATCATGCAAAGTACACACTGTATATACAATTGTACAGTTGCAGTTGTTTTTAAGTTTAAAGTCCTTTAATCACATTAGTTATTTACATACAAGGTAAACGAGATGTAAAAGTTTAAAGTAAACAAAAAACAGAATAGATAAAGCAAACGTTGCTATATATACTGCTGTTGCTATACACACACACACACACACACACACACACACACACACACACACACACACACATGTATATATGCTGAGTGTGCACTGCATAAAAAATAAATAAATTCTTAATCTTAGCAATGGAAATAATCTAATTTCTCCTTCTATCCGTTTTTATGACATTTCCTTTTGTTTTGTGATTTGCATAGAAATATGTAATTTTACTTGTGTTTAGGAGAGCACTATTAATTTCACACCATACTCTTAAATGCACAACTTTGACAGGCTGTGTTCCATGAAAATAAGCAGCATAGCACAAATGTGGGATGTGTATGAAGTGCTGTAAATTTCAAAGCATCAAATCCTTCTAATTTGAAACTGATGGATAAAGTCTTGTGCTGGAGACGAGAGAGCCCCGACCTCACCTGAAAATGCCAGACTCAATTTTCAGACTCCATAAGCTTGACATTTTATTCAGAAAAACATTACTTTGAGGTAGCTGTTCTGCTGGGCTGGTTTCTGGGTTTAGCCTTTCGTTATTTAAATGAGATGAGTTTTCTCCGAAAGTAATCAGTAAAGTACACCCATTACAGTACATATCAAGTAATTTGTAATTAAATTACTTTTTGTACAGCTACCCTAACATTGGGGATACATATATAATGTATTTATCCACAAACAGACAGCAATAATTCCTACATTGTGGTCAGTCCTCCTGACGAACGCATGCAGATGTTTCATATCATATTGAAAATTTACTTCAAATATGATATATGTCTTCATACATAATAATTAATTGGTATTATCATGACCAGTTTCCAGGAGGAAACAGTCGTGGTAAAGATCATTTAGGTAAAGCCCACATTGCCCAAGACCATAGACACAGCATTTACATCACAGTCTGATTTCAAATATGCCCCAAAAATGCTCACAGAACACTTGAATTTCATTTTAAACCCCATCTAATGCATTACCTTTAAAGAAGATATAAAGTTAAACCCGTATTCCAATTAAATTCCTCGGAAGGTTGCGGGATAAAAGTTTACGCCTGGATCGCATTTAAAGACGGACGTGCATCTGAATGCTCTCTGGCTCATGGTTTTCTGGGATTAACCCCTGATCTACTCGGGCTAAAAATACAAATGAGGGCTCGTTGGAAAAATCTCCTGGAGATCCAACGAACTTTGAAGTTTGAAGTGTCTGAGTGCTTTCCCCTACAAGATATGCAACTCGGAAGTTCGTGGGACAAAATTATTGGGACACCACAGTGAGGTGAATGGGTCCCCTTGTGTGCAAACAAGCAAAAAAAATAATATTCATTTCTCAAAAAAAGGGGCATGCCTGAATCTGCGAGTCCTGATCCGTGTAAAACTGGGGGATTACTGTACACCATGAAAAAAGGAATACAAGAACAGCATTGGCCGGGGTTCTTGAACGTAGTTGAATTAATGATAAAAGTGTCCAAATATTTATGGTGATGTAGCGCAGTTAAATATCACATCTGCAAAGTTTAAATGAGTTTGGTGGAGATTAACCTAACAAGATTAATCTTCATTGAACTCATTTAAGAGTTTCAAAGGGGATGCTGTTTACTACAGAGCTATATAGACTCAGATTCAGTTTCAGAACAAGAGCAGCAGCTTGTTCTAAAACCTGGTAGAGACACCAGTCTTGTGAATACACACATACACACACGCACACATAGAGTGCGTGTCCCAACCAGCCGCAGAAGGCATTAGTGGCCCATAAGAATGAGAAGAGCTGCGAAATGAGGGCTTTGAGTCAAAGAGGAGCTAGGGGCATGCTGTAGGCTAGCTCGCAGACACACACGTGCGCACACACCCCTTGCAGCCCAGAGTGCCTTCTGCTGACAGCTCTCACACAACATCTAATGGCGAGAGATAGGTCCCACAGCCACCCTCTCCTCCACCCGCCTTCATGCCACCCCCACTCATCCCCCTCCCACTATTGCCCCCTCTACTGCATTTAGCAGATGCCTTTCAGCGCACTGGTAAATATGATGTCAAGCCAGCATTCATATTTTAGTGCTGTTAGTAATAGCGTTTAGTTTCGCTTTTACACTTTTACAGCTAGGCCTCAGTTAGAGCGCCGTGAGCATCTTTCACGCAGAAATACCTTGTTAGTTGATTCTGGAAAATGGAAAACGATAATATGATATGTTTTTCCTTGTTCCATATTTTAAGTGTTTATTTCATGTGGAACTATTAATCAAGCAAATAACGATGCTAGACAAATAACTGTACTATACTAGTATAGTAAAACATCTAAAAGTCATCTATTATGATCTGTATGAATACATAATTAGATAAAAAAAAGTATTAATAACTGGATAATGAGGTGTAATAATACACATAAAACAGTTTATTATGCAAATGACTGACTATGGATGATTCACCCTGATTCACATCTTATTAGCGTATGATAATTGGATGTTAAACTGGTTTAAAAGAACTTAAAATATTCACAGTATGCTTGTATATCGGCTGCTATAAATCATGAAATGATCTTCACTTTAGAATATGGGATGCAAATTATTGTATACATTGTATTAAAACCACTGAATATTGTGTGGGTTCCACTCGTGCCAACATAACAGCTCTGAACTGTCAATTCACGGACTTCACAAGACTATAGAAGGTGTGCTGTGGTATCTGCACCAACATGTTGAGATACGGGGAATTTGGAGGCAAAGTCAGCATCTCTTTGTTGTGTTCCAGAAACTGTTCCTAAACAGGGTTTGCAGTGAAGAGGTGAACTTGGTCTACAACAATGTTTAGGTAGGGATTATGTGTCAAAATAACATCCACATGAATGCAGTGCCCAATGGTTCCCAGCAGATCAATGTCCAGACCATCACACTGCCTCTGCTATGTCACCTTCTTCCCATAGGGCATACTGGTGGCTCTATAGGGCATACCGGTGGCTCTATGTGGCTCCATCTCTATGTAAGCATCGCACAGATGATGTAAATGATAAAAGGGATTCATCCATTATTCCATTTCTCCATGATCCAGCTCTGATGCTCACATGCTTATTGTGGGTTGTGTTTGTAATAGATAGAGGTCAGCATGGGCACTCTGACAGGTCTGCAGCTATGCAGTTCCATACACATCACTGTGTGTTCTTTTCTATCATAACTATCAGTCTCCATTTGCACCAGTGAGCCCTGGCCAACTGTGACCCTGCTGCTGGTTCAATGGTTGCCCTTCCTTGGACCACTTTTAGTAGATATTGACCACCATGAAGACCCCAAAAGACCTGTCATTTTGCAAAAGCTCTGACTGAGTCACCTGTCCATCAAAAGTTGACCCTCAGATTCATACACTTGTCTTCCTGCCTCCAACACATCAACTTAAAGAACGGACTATTCCTTTGTTGCTTAACATCTCCCACTCCCTGACATTGTGTCTAGATAATCAATGCAATTTACTTCATCAGGCAGTGGTTTTAATGCCATAGCTGATTGGTGCTATAATTAAAACTTATTTAAATCTGTTTAGCTCACATCAATTAATAAAGTCTGAACCTCTACAATGGGACACATGGAACAGCACCTGAATATTTGATGTTCAACAACACTGTGCTTATTTTACATAATATAGCTGATAATTCAGTTAGCAGTGATTTTCACATAGCAGACCTCTGATTGTGTAGTCACACAGGTAATAGTGAATAAAGTTTTTGTCAAAGTAAAAAGAAAAAAAACATTTTGTAAATGTAAAAGTATATGTATACGTTTTATTTATGTATTAAATATGAATAAAATTGTTTATATATGTATTACATTTTTATACTGTCATAACTACAGATCTATAAAATGTACAGATATTAAATGATCTATTCTTCAGAAAGTATTTTAGATGTCATTACATATTTCAATAAATTTCATGAACTGGAAATTAATAAAATAATTCATAAAATAGTGCAATTATATGTTTACAGTCTGTTTTAATCTGTCCTGAAATTTGATCCCCGCTTTAAAAAATATGATAAATGTTAGACTTTAGCTTTTTTTATTAGAAAAGATTTGTTGATGGTGTGTCCATCATCTAACAGCCTTTGGAAGAATTTGAACCATAAGGACTGTCAAAATAAAACAAGGCTGTTAACAATTACATTAACATTAGTTTTTATTTATGTTGGCATTTTAGGGAATTTCATGGTAAACAGGTCCACAGTAAAATTATAAGTAAGATTATGACGAATGATTTTTAAAAACAATTTAAGTGGTCATCTGTGAACATTTGGTTAAAAAAGTTAGATGTTCTCCACAGCCTCATCTCATCCACACACTTATTTAAACCAACCAAAGATTCTGTAGAGAATTAAGAAGAGGATTCATTGTCATTTTTGATTAATTCCATTAGTAATTTCATTAAATGAAGTTTATTAGGACTATTATCTGTACCATCAAAGGGAACTCTATGTGCATACTTATAAAAATCTTACTTTGGACATAATGTTTTATGAAAGTCCTTTAACCAGTGTACAATGTTTACACCAAGTTCTTCAAACCTCTCACTCTAACACTTCTTTAGTAGTTCTTCTGTACAATCACTCCAAATAGCCCTTGCTGGCATTTTAAATGGTGTGTATGACATGATGGAACCATTGAATGTCGTCCTTTACAAACAGTATAAGAATAATGTTCCTTTTCAAATAAGAGACAATTCTGCGGAGAAAGGATTACAAATGCTGTACATAGATTCTCTGAATTACTAATGTCTTCACACAAGGAATCTCACGTTTGGCTCGATGCTCAGAAAGCCCCCCGTAGAAAAATGGATCACAGACGCTCGGCATTAGATATCAAATGTTCCAGTGTGTCTTAACTGCAGGCAATGGGGGCCTTCATGAGACTCCTGCTTTAAGGGAAGGAGAAACAAAAGAACTTGTCCCCCTGTCATCCTCTGGCATTGGGAGTAAAGGATTGCTTTGATGAACAACTGGAAGGGCTTCTCCCTGCAGTGGGGGAGAGAGAGAGAGAGAGAGAGAGAGAGAGAGAGAGAGAGAGAGAGAGGTAGAGGCAAGTAGAGGAGTATGTGTGTCTCACTGAAGCCAATCTACTGTACTCTATCTGCACTAGACCCCTAACAAGTGATTATACTAAAGCACCCCCCTTTACTCCCTCAGGGCATGGAGGACGTGAGAGTGGAGGCTCGGTGGGGAGTGTGTGTGTGTGTGTGTGCGTGTGTGTGTGTGTGTGTGTGCGTGTATATGAGTAGAAGAGAGCTCAGAGTGTTGTGTGTGTGTGTATGTGCTGTGATTTTGCTAGTGTGTGTGAGGAAAATGGCATGTGTGCTTGAGACACTCTCTTTCTCTCCTTCCTCACCCACCTCTTGTGTGTTTGTGTGTGTGGTGTGTGTGTGTGCACGTTTGTTGTGTATGCACCCTGCCTGCTCCAGCATATTGTGCCCTCAAACACAAAAAGATGATTAGTAGGATTTTCTCTTGGCCAAACAGCAAGCCTTTAAGAGGCAGACAGCTGGTAAAAAGGCCCAGGATGAAAACGAGCACGGCGACGCCTCGTAGCAAAGATGCTCAGAGTGGGAAACACACACACACACACACACACACACACTTGTTTTTACACAATGTCAGGATGCGGGCTATCCTAAATGTATTGTGTATGTAAAAATCCTGCTTATCGCTGGGGTTGCGTTCCAAAACCACCCGTGCATAGTTGAAAACTGAATTGCTATAATGTGGTAAAAAATTGCCTAAACATGCCATTTTTATGTAAACCCTAAATTTGCCCCCAAATATTCCCTAATTTCATTTTAAACTCATTACCTTTAAAGAAAATGTAATGGTAAACCCGTATTCATTCTGTACAGTTTACACTGAACTCCTGCAGTGCTAGAATACGGACGTTACCCCCATGTAGACTGGACTGTAATTAATGCATGGGCATTTTCTTTGGTGTAAGCAGGTAAATACAGTAATGAATGCATTTAATTTACAGTAATAGAAATATACAGGAACACCCGAGACGCTCCACAGGGGAGATTCTGGACTGCAGTGTCAAAGGGCAGCAGCCAATCAGCAGCAAGGAGAAATAAATAACTTTCGGCTGACTGTGACACCCAGGCCTCATATGCCATGCCCCCTTGTCTGCTTGCTGTTTGTGTTTGGGTGCGCTGAGAAGTGGAGTTCACACAGGTGTCTTGGTAGCTGCTGCACCCAAATATAAGCAACTCAGCAGGCCGAGGCCCGGACGTCACAGTCAGCTGTACTCAGAGGTTCAATCCGTGATGCTGATCCACATTAAAGTGGGGTTTTGCTATATATTTTAGGGGTGTGACGAGACGCTTTTCCCACGAGACGAGACAAGACACGAGACTGGGTTCACGAGAACGAGACGAGACGAGATTTTGACATTTTTTTAAAGAAATC
>JBBPDH010000144.1:767656-778676 GCA_037974565.1 Clupeocharax schoutedeni
ACACACACACACACACACAGACACACACACAAACACACACACACACACACACACACACACACACACACACACACACATACACACATACACACACACACTCAGGCACGCACAATAGGATGAATAATTGATGGTCGTGGGGGCTTCGTGTGTTAAGAACAGAGGAGGCGTGCCAGTAGCATTTTCACTTCAAATTTGTATTGTCTTTAGTCTCGGCGAGTCATCAGCATATCTAACACCTGCCTCAGTCAGATGTGCAGTGGAGGCAGAGCCTGGAACCTGCTTTCATCTCCACACTCTTTCTGTGAAAAAAAAAAAATCCAACTAAAAAAATCATACAGTGTGGGCTAAAAATCCAACCACCACACTGTTTCAAAACATCATTATCTATCAAGGAAACCAGGACACGGGCTTGATCGCTCGGCTCACTCTTTCTCTCGCCTCTCCCTTGCTCCCCTTCTTCCCCTCGCTCTCTTCTTCACTCCATACTTCTCGTAACCTTTGTCAGATGGCGTCGACATCTGAAATCATCTCATTTTTTGTATGAAAATCATGACAGCTTGTCTAAAAAGGGTGAGACAATAGGGCAAAAAAAATCCACATTAGCCAAAGTTGTCATGTTAGCCTGTTTGAATTGAAAAATGTGAATTAAGGACTGAATTACAAGGCTGTTTTGTGACATTGCCAAAGGTCATGATGGGTCTTGTAAGGAATCACACCTGAACCTGTTTGATCAGGATGGACAGATTGTATACATATAAGTGAGAGACTGTGAAGGTGTTTATTAAGAGAGCACCTCTGAGGGTCCCTAAATCTCCTTAAACCTTGAGGAGACTATAATTTTTATTTAGGATTATTTCGTATTGTTATTTTTTGTTTGTTTATTAAATAATGCACATAATTATCTATCTATCTATTTATCTATCTATCTATCTATCTATCTATCTATCTATCTATCTATCTATCTATCTATCTATCTATCTATCTATCTATAATTGCCATTTTTATTACCATGCATTTTTACTGCACACTTTCACACCACATTTTTCAAAAAGGTCACCAGTGTGTTCTTTGAGGGATACTACAGAAGTATTGCTCTGAAACAGAATGTGATGGTGTGAAGGTATGGAGGATTTTCTCTTAATGTAAAGATTTTTTAAAATCCATTTAAGGGTTCTTCCTGCAAAAAATGCAGTCTAGAGTCTAGCTTTTATTACATAAAATAACATTAAGGAATTGATTTCAACTTCTGAAGTTTTTTAAGACAATTTCACGGATTTCTGAGTTATCTCAACATAACAACATTAGAGTTCACCCCTGACCCCATGTTGAAGCATTAAAGTTAAACCGACTTTTATTTAAACATTGCATTGTGACTTGATTCTACTTTTTGAATACTAGTGTTATTTAGAGACACAATTAATTATGTTTATTTTAAGGGGGAATTTTAAGGGGGCCGTATCTTTTAATTTACACAACACAGCGGCCAGTATGAGGACGCGAATACAATTTTTATTGTGGAACAAACAAGAAATTAGACAAGAAAAAGAAAACCTGAGCATGCATAACTATTCACCCTCCCAGAATTAATACTTTGTACAGCCACCTTTTGCAGTGGTCACAGCAACAAGTCTCTTTGCATACATCTCCACAAGCTTAGCGCACCTAGACACTGCTATATTTGTCCATTCTTCAAAACTACTACAGCTCCTTCAAGTTTGATGGATGCCACCGGTGCGCAGCAATCTTTAAATCATCCCAGAGATTCTTAATTGGATTGAGGTCTGGACTTTGAGTGGGCCTTTCCAGGACATTTACCTGTGTCTCTTTAAACCACTGGCGTGTTGCTTTAGCAGCATGAATTGACTTGTACATAAAACGATAAAATATGTTTTCTTACCACAAAACAAGACACACAGCAACAATATTTTATCAAATTTGTTCAAATTGTGCTTATTAGCACAAATTTAATGTGCACTATCCATTTAATATTTCTGTATTCAACGTTTTTAAAGAAGACTGAGAAATAATACATAGAGGCAATAACTGTGATATATAACGGTCATGACCACCTTGGCAAAGTGGGTTGTATTGTACTAGGCTGGATATACTAAATTATATACTGAATTATACCAAATTTATGCTGCAAGTCTAAGAAAAGATCCCAAAAGTTGATGGCCAGTTTATTAAGTTGATGGCTTAGTCCTGAGTTCCAGTTGGACTTCTGCATTCCAAAGTAACTAAATGTATCATAAACTCTTTGTAACTTTGTAGGATTAATACAAAAAGTTCTAACGACAAAGAAAGAAGAGAAAAAAATCTTAAACACTGCTAGGAATTGATCAACTCAGTGTGGCATGGCCTCAAACAAACACACTCCAAGGACTTGGTACACACATACACACTCCATGGACGCAGTGTGAGTGTGGAGTAAAGCATAAACACTGATGTAAAATTGAACAGAAAAGGAGAGCGATCGGAAGGAGGATTCATTCCGCTCAAGCGAGGATAGAGCTCTTTCACCCGGAGCCCAAGTGTTGCCATTATAGTATCACGTGGGGCATGGTAGTCAACTATCAAAGCGCAGTGTGGGACGTTTGGGCCCTATCATATTAATCAATGGCAAAATATTTATACTCGCCATTCCCTGAAAGGAGATGGCTCTTTTTAAAACCCACAGCCTATTGGCATCACATGAAGAGCAACAAACCATCAAAAAGAGCCGAGAATTAAAAATACAAAAATGCACGACTTGGAAAAAACAAGACACTTTCTAAAAGTGCGAAATTTGCTCTTCAGAACAGTTTGAAAACAGAACTGGGGGTAAATTAAGTCGTATGCTGTTAGCGTGACTGGCCGGCAGTAGTTTTGATTTAGTGTTTTGCGGCTGATCAATAGGAAACAGCTCCAGGTGGTATTGTTAATTACAGTAATTTATGAAGTTACCAGGAATGCATTACAAAGGAACCTCTGGAAATGTATGTGCCCTCCACCAGAAAATCAACCAGTCAACATGTACTCTCACTCTCTCTCTCTCTCTCTCTCTCTCTCTCTCTCTCTTTATATAAATATATATATATATTATGTGTGTGTGTATGTGTGTGTGTGTGTGTGTGTGTGTGTACTTTCCATTGGAGTTGTGTATATTTTAGCTCTGTGTGTGTTTTGTAGACTCTAGGCTTTAACCAGTTGCATAAGCATCTGTTAGTACGGCAGAAAAGCACAGGGTGTAGGGTTAGGACCCTATTCCCAACAGGCTCAGTAACACTGCATCTCAAGCAGTCACAGCTCTATTGACAGGCTGGACAAAGACACAATTAGCTAGGGAAATTCCCCAGCTTTCACCACTCTCAGATCAATGAAAGGATATTTGCGCTGGATCTTTCCATGGAGCTAACTGTGTCTTGCTTGTATAAGGGACAAATAGCATGCAAACAAAGATATTGACATACTTCTATGCACCATCACCAACAATCATAGTGGTACCTTTTCCTCACTCATACTGTGATTTGTAGGTCAGGCCGCTTTTATTTTCTCAATTAATGTTCTGAGTGGCAAGAGCCACTTAAATGCAAGGGTAAGGCTACTTTTAACAAAATAATAAGAGTTAGTATGTAACCGAGCAGATACACAGATTTATGTATGCTACCCTAAACTGCATATAAACTGCATTTCCCTCCTAAGTTTGGTTTTAATGAACCAGTTTCACAGGCAGTTAACAGGCTAACACAGTCCTTTAAATGTGAAAGATAAGGCTCTGGTGCAGCTTGTACTAAGCTGAGATGTCCGCAGACAAGACAGCACAAGGACCATTGCTTTGAGTTGAATAGTTTGTTCATAAGATACCTGCTAGTTAATGACTTGTGTAATAGTGGTCTGCTAGTGATTAGTAATAGTGGTCATGGTGGGGTGTTATTTTTACTTGATTACTCTGTTCATATTTGTTTTATATTGATAGGAGTTTCTTGGCTTGTTGCATCATCCATTAACAGGATCTAAAATAAATGATAGATCACAGCTGGGCTGAATTATGGACTGATAATGTTATATTCCTCAGTATTTGCAGTTAATGCTACTTAAATCTGTTGTATCTGGAAGGAAAATCAAAACGGGTAAAAGGAAACAAGTGAAAGTAAATTCATAAACCTTCTTAATCTTGAACTGGATGATTATGTTCCTTGGCCTTTGCAGTTAACGCTACATAATTCTATTTCATATGGAAACAAGCAACCAATTATCGCAAATGGAGTTCACAAGTCTTCTTGACCTGTATGAAAGACCTGCCTCTTAATCATTACCTGCAAATGATATAATATGATTTATTGATCAGATCTTGTTACCATAACATTTATCATTTTTCCCGCCCTGAGAAGGAAAAGCCAGTTGTGCTCTCTTGGACTCCCAGCCACAAATCCCTGCAGCACCACAGGGAATTGAGCTTGCAAGCTTTTATTGACAGAGCCAAACTTTGGCACAGTATTGTATTGTATCCTCAAGCTCCATGCTTACATTCTATGACAGTGGTCACCAACCCTGGTCCTGGAGATCTACTTTTTTTATTTTTAAAGATGTTTAAAGGTTTTTTGGCTAAAACATTTGTTACAGTTTGTGACTGGAACTGCTCAAGAAGGTTTGTGATTACTTCCCTGAGACTTAGTGTTTGGTCCATGGACCTCAGTGCAGTCTGGCTGGAAAGTATGCAATGAAACTAAAAGTTATTGAAGAGGATTAAAATATTACTTCATTGGTAATATTTAATGATTTAACCTGCAGTTGCCCCATAACATAACATTTTTTATTGGTCTGGTGATAGCCACCAAAAGGAATTTTTAATTAACATCCCTGTCAGCAATCCCTTTGATTGGCCAATTAGTTTCTGTATCTACCACAGCAAATCCTGATTGGCACTTTAATTGTAAATTGGTTGGTTTGCTCTTGTATGCCAGGACTAGGCCCACAGCGTATGAACCACACATTTTGTTAGACACACAGATAAGAGAAGGTTTGTGGCTTATGGGATCAATGTGGAAGCCCAGGAGTCTCACTCTGTCTAAGACACCACAAACTAATTCAAAGCAATTCTGATCAGCCAGTGCTGAAATGAAATCAGATGAATTTGAGGTGAAGGCAGGAGTCTTGATGTTCCCATTATATGCCCTTCCAGGCACTGTCGCGTCTGTACATCCACAGCAACGAGAAAAATGGCTAATGTGAAGGAAAAACATCAAAAACAACAATCATTTTAGCACCTTCTCCTCAGATGTCGCATAGTGGCAAAGGCAGCGATGCCTACTGTAAAAGCGAGAGAGAGAGAGAGAGAGAGACTTGAGCTCAGCAACGGTGTCCTGCTTATGCCAGCAGAAAAACACTTAAACACATCCGCATGCATACGCGATATGTGTGTGAAGAACTCAACAACAAAGCCTCTCTGTTTTCTTTCCCTCGTCCCTTTTTTTGCCTGGTTTTGAAGAAGCAACAGAGCCGCGGTGCCACAGTAACAACAAGGGAAGCCAGACGAAATGGAGCGGCTCCTAGAATGCTCTGCGTTTGTGATTACCTCCAATAAGTGTTTGCTAAGGGTGTTAGGGGAGGCCTGTGGAGCGATTATTATTGAAAGAAAAGCCTCGGCAAAAAAACATAATGAAAAAAAAAAATTTTGCCATCCATTTCTAAATAAATTTTTTGGCACACTGGAGAGACTATGAAAGTAAATAAAATGTAGACATTTAGATGTAAAAGGACACTTATGCTACAGTTACCAGCTGGAGTTGAAAAAACCTCATAACAGAATCAGAAAAGAAATGCAACCAATAGCAGCAATCAGACATGATAAATTTGACACGATCTTAGAATGACTACATTCCAGCCCTTGGGGGTGATGCTTCATGTCTCTTTCAGGGGTGTCCAAATCTAGTCCTGGAGGGCCGACTTCCAGCTGCTTGGTCATCTACCTGCTTAAACATAGCTGACTCAACTCATATGTTTTGGTCAGGTTTTGTGGTTGTGTTTCAGGAGGGGAGCCACCAAACTGCCCTGGACACCGACCCTTCAGGGCCAGATGTGTTGAGTCCTTGACCCTTAGATCTCAGTGTGAATGAGTAAAGAAAATTGTATAAAACAGTCTACAACCAGTGTTTAGTCTCTTACACTTTCAGTTTGCTGTGCTTTTGCTCTGCACATCACTGCTCTGCCGAACCCCCTCTCTCTGCAGGTTTTGCCCACCCACTTATGGGTATAAACTATTCCTATTCATCTGGAAGACCTAAAATAAAATAAAGTTTTGGTCTTTATGGGCTTTGTGATTTTTTTAATCACATGTGATACCATTTAAAAGAACCCAGTAGTGTTTGTTATTATTATTACATGTTTTATTTTTTTATTACAAAACTTTGGTTTGACGCGACATAGGAACACCAGACAAACCTCAGCATGATGTGTGACATCTCAAGCCTGAACACAAACCAGGGGAACGGTTTTATAGTGAGTTGTTTTGCCATATGGCAATTTACCATTCGTTGTGCTTCAGACACAGATCTGTGCTGTTTGTGTTCTAATGGTCAAAAGAGAGGCTGATACCATCACCCCACGTGGACAGGAAAGTCTGTTATTCCATTAATTCAGGTAACAATGCTGTTCTCCACCTAGCAGGCTGAGAATTGAATCCCTGGACAAGCTCACCCATCATACAACACCACTAAAAAACTCTTACATCTGTAATAAAATGAAATTGTAGGTTGCAGGAAAAGAACATCTGCCAAAAGCATGGTTCCACTTGTGCCAGGGCAGGGATTGTGGGTCAAGATGTGTACTTTTGATCACCTTGACATGTATATGTAATGGTGTGAAGGTCAATGCAAGCATGATGTAATCACAGCATCGAAACGGTTTACCACTAAAGTTACAAAAACACAATAGGAGGAGTCCAGGGTACATGAAAACACGAGACAACTACAAAAACACAATCTTAACAAGAACAGGAGCAAAGTGGAAAATAAACAGGCTGAACAAAAACACAAGAAAACCAACACAAATAGAAATGTTCATAACAAACCTCCAAAAGCAAGTTTTACAAAGAGCAGGGAGAAAAGAGGTTTTACACAAACACAGTCTAAAATACAAGAGTTTTTATTCAAACTGAAAATAGGAGAAACACTTGGGCAGGGGTAGGGACCGGAACTAGAATGGTGAACAGGGAAATAAAGGGGTGGGGCTAAGGTGGGGCCAAGATCAAAACATAATCACATGTAACAGACACATAAACAATGGCATGTCACATGGAGAATGTAAACAACTATAACATAAACAAGAAAACAGGGGGGGATTCCATGAAACAGGATTAAGGGAAAGTCTGACTTACGTTCCCTTACTTTCCTGTGAAATAAGCCAGACTTTCCCTTAATCCTGTCATGTAATACCCCCCTGGAAATAAGACAGCAAGTCAAAAAACAGGGAAAGGACAGGGAGAATGGTTCAAAATATCTACCATCAGGTGCTTATAAAACTATATATTCAGGTTTAAAGATAGTTCTCACTATGGTTTCTAATTGGTTTAGTTATTATTAGTCAATCGGTTCATTTACGCTCTTAGCTGAAGTTGTAATTGAGAAAATCCCTGATTCTTGGGTCCCACCCCCTCTATCTATCAGACAGAAGCAAATACACACACTCTGTGCTGCTGGCTCAGGCCACAGATTCGGGCTTCCAAATGGCTAAACTCTCCATAGAGTCAATGTCTTTTGTATACAGAGGAATTAAATAGTTTTCTAGAGATGTTACAGACATTTATGGGTAACCAGAGGTTCTGACACACCTGGTTCATTAACTCATGATGAAAAGTTCAAAAACATATTCGGCATGTGATGTTTATTAAGGATAAAAATAGAAATATAATATGAATTTTAGGTGGTTTTGGAACTGGACCCCTTTTCTGGACCTTCTGTCATCTACTATTAAATGTAGCATTAGCTGCTAAACAAATTAGATCGTTAACTGTCATAATTGGATATTTTGCCCTATGAGCATGCCAAAAATGTCCATATGATTTAAAAATCATCTAAACAACCTTCATGTTAACACAGAGGTACTGAATTCATTTGCATTTCCACACTAATGAGCACCCATGGATAGCTGCAGGTACACCAAGGGCACATTAAAAGAATTACCTTGAAAAGCATGGGCCTTCAGTTATCTTTTTGGACTGGGTGCTCATCCAAAAATGTTTTTTGCTTTCTCACCACCTAACGTAAGGAGTGCTGAAGATGAGCTGCATCGGATTTCAAAGAGCACAGCTCAATCGTGGGTGGCGTCACGGAAACACTTCGCTGTAATTGTTCTTCATCTTGTACCACTAACATTACATCAGCTGCCATTAGCCGCCGTCATGCGCTAAAAGCTAATCTCTTATTCTGTTTTTCAATTATTGTGGAGTGCAGGCTTAAATGAGGAGGAGGAGATAATGAAATTAACTTTCTAACTTGTAGCAATTCTCTATGGCACCACAATCAGATATTCTCTTGGTCTCGGAAAATGTATGCTAATTTTATGCATCTATCATTTGTTATTACCATTACGGCAACATAAAACAGAGTTTTCTTGAACAATTAGACTTAAAACGGTGCATATTTATTAGCCCTGGGAAAGCAAGCATGAATATTAAAGTGGAGTAATTGAAAAGGCTGAACTTTTGACACTTGAGGAGGAGAGTACAGCACTCAAGTTGTTTACATTTGGAAGGCCTTCACATCTCCAGTGTCTGCCATCGACATGACTGGAAATGTTTACATTTTCCTGTAGCTTAAGTAAAAGCTTACAAGCTAAAACGCCAAGGAAGAACGGCTTAAACTGAGCCATGCTTGGCTACTTTAGCTCCTTATAAAATCTCACCCATGCAATCAAAAGCAAAATTGGAAGACGTACTAGCTCCAATTTCTGAAAGGCGTCACTAAGATGCATGTGTTCAAATCGAGAGCATAATAAAGTGCAATCATACAATTTACGAGAATTACTTAGTGGTTATTGTTGCTGAAACCCAAATCTGGTTTGTTGACACATTTGAACTGATTGCCGAGCCCCATGAGTCTGCATCTTCAGACACTAACCCCGCCTCTCCCATCCGTCACTGGCGGCAACGTCCCCAAGGGGCCCACCCCCCTGATCCCCATAATGACTGTTTGATGGCCCTCATAAAAGGAGTCAATGTATTGACGGGGAGCCCTTTGAGGACTAACCTAATTTGTATGTGGATCAATCTACTCAATTCATAGGAAGTGACCATAAGGAGGTGGGATAGGGACTCGAGTGATAGCATTACACCTGTGACCTCACAGCCCACGCGTGAAAGGGCTTGACAGAGACGATCTGTTTTCATGATAGTGTGATGCATTTTTATTAAATAATCCAATCTTTTGGAATCCGATTACCAGCACGGAGATTGAATTGTGCAGTCTATTATGTGTCTGTGCAGCGCGGAAACGCTTCATCATCCCTGTATTTCCGCCCGAACATTTGCATCTTGAATGCCTCGATGTTCTTGTGCAGGATTCAGAGGAAAATGACACGGTGACAGTCCGAATAAAAAAGCATCGGCCATGAAAGAAATGCTTTTTTTGCTCTAAGAAATTATGTTGAGTGAAGAATTTTGGCTGAACACAACTTAAACGCCATGCTTCACTCTAACAGGCCCACTTGCGAAATAATCATGAAGCGTTGTGCGACTCAATGATGTAATCCAGGCTTTGATTAAATAAATAAGGCTCGTGAAGAGGAGAGGATCTCAAATGGGAGGCATCAATACTGCAGCAGCCTACACATGGAAAGAGAGAGAGAGAGAAGTTAACATTTCACTCCTTATGATGCTGAAGCTCTGTTAAGTGCAACAACTGAGTTGCATCAGTTTTTAAACAAAGGCAAAAATCATATATTCGTTACATTTCGCAACTTGACAATAGTTCAGCACAAAGTTTGAAAAGTGAGAGAAAGGGCTAGCAGGACATGTGACTATGTAAGTGTTATTAGGATCTGACCTAGCCTAACATTAATGTAAGTCTAACAACAATCTATAGTCATTTACACACAATAGCAGACCAGCAGAAGGAGGCATCTGAAGAGGTCTCCAACTGCTCAACTTCTTAAAGAAAAGCCTAAAACTTCATCATAGCTCCTGAGGCGGCCGCTAAGAGGATCTGGCACATTACCTGGCTGTGTGGTCCTCGGCCTCAGTGTGGGTTAAGCTAATGAACCCCCATGATGTTCTTCTCGCACTGATCCAGCTCCAGCAGCAATGGGGGGAAAAAAACTGCCTCTCCATTCATTTGCATTCGTTGAATCCGTAAGGCTATCCGTGGAGAGTCCAGCCAAAGGGAAGGGAGACAGAGGGAGCAAAAATAAATAAATAAATGAAAAGAACAAGAAGATGGAGAATGTGGGGAGACAGAGTACGGAGGTGTGCTGTTTCAGTCCAGAGACCGTTGCGCCTCTCCAAAACAGGTCAGCCTCAGTGGAGGTACAAAAGGATGGGAGCGAGGAGGAGGCAAAATAACACAAAAAGGAAAGGAAAAAAGAAAGGAAAATATTAGCCACCTAAGACTGCTTGTCTTATCAAGAAAAAGCTGAGGAAAAACAGAAGTGAAAGAAGCACGGAAAAGGTGGGGGGGGGGTGTTCTCAGGTGAGGATGGGTTGGGAAGTTTTGGGGGAAGTTTTGTGCCGAGTCCAACACGAGGTCCTGCGCTAGAGGAAGAGTTCACCCGCTCTAAAAGAGGACATGATGAGACTGCATGCCTAATGAGCTCGGCAGCTCCAGAGAGCCATGGCTTTTCTTATTCACGTTCATCATTAATTCAGCAACGTTGATAATTTCATTACATTGCCACGTTTTTTTTTTCTCACCCAACACAAGCCCCCCCCACCACCACCACCACTTCCCTCATCAATAAAAGATGGCCTCAGTCCTTGCAATGGTGCAGGGCCAATGTATGTGTGCATCTGTGACTATGCATACTCAGGAACATATATATATATATATAT
>JBBPDH010000144.1:797779-809731 GCA_037974565.1 Clupeocharax schoutedeni
CGGCATTTATCAGACGCTTTTATCCAAAGCGACTTCCATTCCGTAACTACAGGGGACAGTCTCCCTGGAGCAACTTGAGGTTAAGGGTCTTGCTCAGGGACCCAGTGGTGGTGCTGGAGGTAGGATTCGAACCTGTGACCTCTTGGTGCGGCGGCAAGTATCCTACCCACTGAGCTACCGCCACCCCCAAACTCACCCCAAACTCACCTGGTCATGCACATGACATAAAAGAAAATACATCAGACCAGACAACCTTTGTTCAGTGTTTCATGGTCCAGTTCTGATGCCCATGTAATCACTGTAGGTCTTTTTGGCAGTTGACAGGGGCACTCTGTCGGCAGGGGCACTCTGACCTGTCTGTGGCTATGCAGCCCCATATGCAGAAAGCCGTGATGCACTGTGTGTTCTGAGACCTTTCCTATCATACCCAGCACTATTTTTTCAGCCGTTTATGCTGCAGCAGCTCTTCTGTGGAATCAAACGAGAAAGGCTAGCTCTCCAGTTGCATCAGTTAGCCTTGGGCACCCATGATGCTGTCAGAGGTTCACTGGTTACCCTTCCTTGGTAGGAACTGCCCACTGCATACTGGGGACACCCCACTAGACCTTATGTATTGGAGATGCTCTGAAACACTCAAGTAGCCGTCACAGGTTGGCCTTTTTTTCTAAAGTCACTCAGCTTCAAAGTCACCTGTTCACACCAAATGGACACACATATACTTAAAGAAGAAACACAAGTGATGTATTAAATACATGCCCCATGCTCATTTGCTTTGTAGCCCATGTATTTACTATATAGTATAGTTTTAAGGCAAGATTACATTTTTAGGCTAAAACAAGCCTGTTAAAAATCATACTTATCATGCTTTCAGAAAACAATGCTTCTGTGGCTTAATTAAAGTCAACAGGTCAGCAGATCAACAGGGGCCTTGTTAATCTAAACAGCAAACTGCACGATTCACACATTAACATGGATGCTTAGTTATTCTTTTCTTACTCATTATTGGGAAGCCTGCTTTCTCTCAAGCCCAGACATGAATCAATACCTCCAGACTTTATTATTAAAAGATGATACTGAGCACCTCAACATACGCATCATCTACCCATCGCTTGTTATTACACAAGTCTTGAAAGCAGGTTTGAAATACATAGCATAGAAATATGTATGAGTCTTTGGGAGATGAAATAAGCAAGTTCTATCGGAGAAGGAAAGGGAAGCAACTATTGCCTTCCCAAGGCATCTGCCGAGTAAGCCTTGTTTTCTCTTCCCACAAAGGCAGTGGTCTACTCTAAATATTTGCCAAACAAATGCTTCTCTTGCAATGGAAAAAAAAGGAGAACTCCATGAAAGTAGTTCAAGGCCTAAAGGGGGAAACAACTTCCCAACGCCAGTCAAACTAACACAAACACACAAACAAAAGCCACTCAAAGTAAAACAGCACTTCTCCATCAAAATAGTTCCAAGGCAGATGTACGAACTGAAGCTCAAATATGTTTTTATTATTTGTATTGTTATTATTATTATAGAAAAACCAAGAGACAATTATTTATCTATACATTTGCATATGAATATAATGAATTAAATATTATCATACACCATCTTAAAGTGCTTTAAAGTACTCAAAAATGGAAACATTTTAATTGAGTCAATTTTCTGTGACTTAAAAATTACAAGCATTAATTTACCTGTAAACTAAGTCATTCTGAGGACTTATAAAATGATCGATTCTTTATGTTGCTTTACATTTTTCAGTGAACAGTGATGAATGAACCGTGAAATGCCTTTTAAACCAAAACATACAGAAAGGTATTACACAAAATAGTTATGAGTTCATTACTTGGTGCCTGAGATTTTTTGTTAGTGTGTATATCTTTTTAAAATGTATTAGTGGTAGAGAGACACATGCTATTTATATTTATATTTATATTTATATGGTCTTGCATAATAGATAACCTGGCTAGAATTGTGTTAATGACATGACTCCTGATTCCTATCAGCATCACTATAATAACTAATCATTTTCTCTGCATTTAGCCATTTCACATCAAACTACTCTAAATTGGCAAATTGTACATGTCAAAGATTGAGCTAAATTTTCAATTATCTGGATAATTGTTAAAAAAAAACCAGAAACCTGGATTGCACCATACATGCATAAAGAAAACTTGCCATTGCTGTTATCATTCTCTTTATGAGTTTGTTTATTGAGCAAAATCATAGTAAAAAAAAAGAAAAAGAGAAAGAAAAAAAAGAGTTCCAAACTGCTGACATTGCCTCTTCAGACGTGGCTGCATCCGACTTCCTGTTGTGCGTACGCAGTCGCGATATCATGCATCTCCCCAGAAAAACCTACAGCGCTTCTGCGCCCAAAAGAAAGAGTTAATTAGAAATACAAATTCTCCCAGATTGTTATTAATGGGAACTGTAGAATAAGCAACACATATTTTGTGCCCATAAGTAATCTCAGGTAGCTTTGATCTGGGGCCCATGGCGGATGCTGCTGCGTACCGCTGCCTAGCTTCTGGGAGTCTGCCAGCACTAGACATCTGGCTACTTTGTTATCATTGGCTGATCGGGTCCCGTGAGGCCACTCTCGTGACACTCAGCGAGGAAGGAGAGTGGCCTGGCGAGGGAGAATTATCAGCGCATTTGGAGTGGATTAGAACTCTAAAGAGCTTCTCAAAGCGCAACGGGGTCTCGGGAGCTGCCCTCCGCCGGGGGACTGGGCGAGGGGGCTCGCGATAGAGACTTAAACAAGCCCGTTAGTGAGAGGAACCTGTCTCTTGCCAAACAGACGCCTCTCACTCCTGAAAACAGGCCCCCTTTTTTCCTGAAATGGCTCAGGGAGCTGCTAATTATCTCATCTCTTCAAGTCTGCTGCCAGGTTTGGGAGAGGACCAGATTTTGGGAGTTTACAGAACCTTTTGCACGCACAGGTGTATTTGGGATGCGCACGCCGATTCTTTTGAGGTTCGGCCTCACGTGGATTGCGGCCTAGCGTGTAGGCCAAGGTGTGGAAAAATGAGATTTGCATTTCATTAATGCTACAGATGTCCCTGTATTTGCTTTCTCTTGTCTGTTTGTGTCGTGCTCATATCGCTGACACGGCTGTAGTTTTGTTGGGGTGGATAAAGACAGCGCAGTGACTCACTCCAGGGAGAGACGATGTCCAAACAGTCCTCCCTCATAATTATATGTTTGGGGTGAAATTTCAGCCCATTCACTGTTGGCTAAACCTCAAACTTTAACCCCACCCCCACCAGTCCAATGCCTTTTTTTTTGGACAGGGAGATGGAGGGATAGATGTTATCATTCATTCCACATGGACCTTGACATCAAAACTTTATTGGTCCCGGAGATAGTCGCTTATATGATGACTGCCACAACACACCGAAACACAGGGACAAAAACAATATAAAATAAAATCTAATAAAATCTAAATAAAAACCTGTAGAATGAAAAACTCAACGTGAATAGACTGTGCTACATACAGAAATGTTTGGTACAAATACTATATATAAGTAACACAGCTGAGCGACAAATCATTGACACAAATAGTACTTTAGAGTGACTGACTTGGGGGGGCTCTCGGACCTGTCTCCACTCATTGGATTGCACTGATGGGCTTCATGTCTCATCCTTGCATGCTGAAACCCAGACTAGTTTCAGCACATCATTACACTAATCTCTCATTCCCCCCTCACTTTGAATGCCAACCCATGAGAATCAGGCCAGCTGTGGTAAGGCTTTGAAGAATCGTGCAGCAGACACCTCTAGTACAGTAATTCAACCCTGATAGTGCCTCACTAATATTAGTTATTTTTCAGCAATAATGCTGAGAAATGTGTAATATGGTGTCATTTGTGGACTGATATTGCTACTCACCAGTGATGGACAGGTTATTTGGATCACAAAGGCAGAGGCAAGACAGGTTCACATCGCGGGGGTTACATTCCAAGAGCACCCGTGTACATTGAAAAACCTATATGTTGTGATATGGTTTTTAAAAAATGCATAAAAATGCCTAATTTTATAATGTAATCCCTAAAAATGGCCAAAAATATGTTCCCCAAAAGACTTCAATTTAATTTTAAACTCTGTCTGAAACATTAATCTTAAAGAAAATTGAACTCCCGCAGTGCTAGAATGTAAAACACCAATGTTAGTCCTATAGACTGTTCATGCATTACTGTTTTATTTGGTAAGCGCTGTCGTTTTCTTTGATATACATAGGGTAATAAATTAATTTAATTTACAGTATGAATACCTTTGTATAATTTGTATGCTATTTAATTTTGATACATTTTACTTTGATTAGTGTGGCCATATAACAAACATTTTTGCAGTTTTCCAAAACAGATATATTATCAGAGATTTCTGGGAGGTCCAAAATTATTTTACACGTGTTTATTAGATCCAAATAGATTTATTAATATTCGATGAGTTATGCCATACATTGGAACCCCTCATGCCCAATCACAACTGACAGCGCCAATTCCATCCTAACATCACATTACATATGTTTCGATGTCTTGTGTCTTGTCATGTCATGCGACTTGAAAGAAAAAATTGTGTTTTTCCTATTTAATATTGCTTCCTCAAATTTTCTGGAAAAAAACCTTCTCAAAATACATGTTAATCAGCAAATAATGTTAATCAAAAATAATGTTTTCAGCTCTTTTTGTTAATGTTTTCAGCTCTGGTTTGTTCTGTTTCTGTTCTGTACTCTGGGGGTCTTTTATTTTGATGAGTTTCTGGAGTTTGCTTTGGTCATGTGTCTGAGTTAGTCACATGAGTGAATTTCCACCTGTCCTGTGTTTGTTTTAATTTCTGTTGCTATTTAAAGTGCTGTTTTTGCTCACTCATGTGTCCATCGCCTCACTAAGAGAGCCTCCGTTCTGAGTTTGTTATCCAGTTCTAAGTCTAGTCTGTGTTCCTGGTGGCCATCGTGCCCGTTTCGTTTCTGTTCTGTTTCCTTTGAATAAAAGTAAGTAGCATGGAACCCTTGTCTGATCTCTGGTCTATGGTCTATGCTCCGAGGTAGCTCCGGGTTGGGGTTTAGCCGCCCCTCTCGTGACAAAAAGTTTATGAAATGTAACAAGTTATATTGTTAACGTTTCATAAATAACTTAATAGAGCTTACCACTGTTAACTCAATTTACCCAAAATTGTATTAATATTACCATGCTTTCAACATACAAACTGTTATTTTTTGTCAAATATCACAAATAAACTATGCATGTTTTGGCTAACAACTATAGTTATGCTCATCAGTTTTTTTTTCTGAAGTGCTAATGTAAATTAGCAAAAATTAATTTTAAATATTTCCTATTAACAGAGAATAGGGGATTATCTTGGACACTATTGAATTTGCTCTACCAGGCTTTGCTCTACCAACTTTAAAAATATTTTTTTTAAATAATAGAAAGACAGGACAACTAGACTTAGATTTCTATATCAGGATGTTTAAATGAGTAGGATAATATCCAGTGATTCATAACTTACATAGTATTATATTATCAGTTGAAGACCGTTCTGGTGTGTTGACCGTTCCACCCGCCATTTATCTGGATTTGGAGCTCTACTAGAGCTGCAGCAGCTCTTATAAACTGGGTTGAACAGTCAGTTAAAGCTCTAGCAGTAAGAAAACCAAGCTGTATTACCCTGGTGGACTAAATTCTGAATTAATCTGAGGAAAGCAAGAGCTAATGTTACTAGATACCGTATAAAAAACTAGCTTCTGTGATATGTTCTGGTTTGACTTAATAAGATGTAAATCTTACAGTAATCCATTCTTGGGTACCAGATTATAATATAGCAGTTATCATGAGAAAAGTGTTGGAGGAGCAGAAAAAAATAAGCTTACACAGATAAATCAAGAGCCTAGTTACTTTACCTGGCACTGCTGAAAGGGTCACAAATCTGTTCTGGAAGTACAACATATGGTAAAATGTCATCATATAGCAAAACAGCTTCTTATGTGGAAATTACTCCAATTTGTGTCAATGCTGGAGGTGTGAGATGTCATGCTGTTCGGTCTTCCTATGTTACACAGAACCAAAGTTATTGTAATTTAAAAACATGTAATAATAGTTTTAAAATGGCATCAATGCCCATAAAGAAAAAATGTGCAAATGTCTATTATGTTAGGTTTTAGAAACAAACAGAAAAAACACTCTGTACCCGGGAAAATGTTCAGGACAGTCTCCGCCCACAAGTGGGTGGGGAAAACCCGCAGAGGGAAGGGGGTCCAGACAGTGGCAGAGCAGCCAACTGACGGCAAGGGATAGAGCAGCAAATGATGAGTGTGTAGGAGAAAACGGGTTTTAGACTGTTTTATGGTATTTTCGTCTGTTGAAATCAGATTCTCTGTATCCTAAGAGTTAATTGGTAAACAATGTCTTTTAACTGAAAAACTTTTCTTCACTACTGGCAACAGTACAGAAGTAGAAAAATCAATGAACGGTACTGTGTGGATTATAAGTACTGATCTGAATGGACCCAGAAGCAGCCATGGCCATAGACTGCATTTAATTGCCCTCCTGCATTCTCAGAGCTGTCTTCGTGGACTTGCTGGGAATTATATAATTCCGTTAGCATGTTATATATAGCAACACTCTGCTACATTACCATACATATAATGAGCTTTTGGAGAGAGGCTGTGATTGTCTCATCCCTATGCTTAGAGACATGAGTTGGGTGAGGAGGGGGCCACCTGACGCCTGTCACCCCACCAGCCAAGCACAATTAGGCCTCCTCTAGGGGGACGAAAGGGGGGACTTGCCTGGGAGTTGTGCTGATCTCCTGGTGCAACGGGAAAGCGTTTGAAGATCATTAGTGTTACAGACCCTGTCTTCATGGCCCTGACAAACCTCCTGAATGGCTTGCTTTGATCAGGCACCAGCGTTTTTGTCAATAGCGCGCAGACACAGCGAATACATTAGAAAGTTATACACACAAAGTCAGCAGGTAAAGTGCCAGGTTCAATCTGAGTCTGCGTAGTGTAGTGGATCACTGATTGGCCCTAACGAACGTCATATCCGTTCGGCCATGGTGTGCAATGGACAAACCTGCGTGTCGTTACACATCAATGGAGGCGTCTCATTAGTTATGCATAAAAAAAAAGCATAGCACACGTGACGTGATTACTGTATTTGGAGATATGGTGGGCGTGGAATATTTACCAGCCCTGTTTAAACTGGCTAGTGTTTGGTGATCATATCACACAAGACATACTATCAGTTCCATACTTTGCAAATTTCCAGCAATTCCAGCATGTTTGAAGGAACAACAGCTACGGTTTTCAAAGGAAGGTAACTATTGATCTGCAATAATCAATATAAAAATGGCTATGATGGCTTTAAATGACCTCTTGCTTATAAAAACCCTTCATGTCAGTCCTTTCCATGGTGTTCCAGAATGCATTGCTGTGTAAAGACGGGACGTCTGCATAACTATTAAACTTTAAAAAGTTTTGGCCTGAAATATATTTTATTTAAAACATTTACAGTGTAGGGGTATATGCAAGGTGTTGTAAGTAGAAATCATTTAATATATAATCTCTCATATCAGTGGGGTTGGGGGGGTAAACACTTTTAGTGTTGTTGAGATTGTGTTGGAGATATTCTCTGTAGTGATTTCAGAAAGGTCTTGATTTCAAAAGGATTTAAGTCAGTAACATGGGCTGCTATAATAGAAAACCTGATCTGACGGTGTAGTTGTGTAAGAGCTTTGCATCACAACCCTTGAAATCATCAACGCAATCTCCAGTTAAAAAAAATATAGCATTAAAGCATCAGGTAAGGAAGTTTGACTAATCGTGTCTTACACACATGCACACACGCACACACACACACACACACACTCACACACATGCACACACACACACACTCACACTCACACTCACACACACACACACACACACACACACACTCGCGCACACACACACACACACACGCACATACACAACATAGCTTTAAAACTGCTGTTTGGCAGGCGATTGGATGAAGGGTGGGGGAAAAAATGATCATTATGGCTGATGAGTGTGAGCTGCTCATGGGGTGACAGTGTGACAGGCAAGAGGTTTTAAATTTGTCAAATGTGTTGCAAGAGGACACGGGAAAAAGCCTTTTCATTCGCCCGGAAGAAAGGCGAAAAGGGGGTCAATTAGCATCAACCATTAGACAACCTATGACAAGCCATATATTATTATCACCTGGTACAGCCAGATTAATGAGAGATGTTCACCTGGTGCCAGGACAGGGTTCCACAGCCATAGTCCCTGACTCAGATATAAGTTATTTGTCTAAAAACAAACCTGCAAACTTGACTAGTCATTACCTGACTAGCTTGTGAGTCAATTCATTCACATTTTTCAATGTGGCATGTGGATGTTTTTGAGATAAGCATATTATCATGTTAGTGTTTCTTTAGTCTATATATATATATATATATATCAAATATATGGTCACTTTTAAATTCTTGACTCAAATGTTTTAACAGACATGGGGTTGTGTGTGGTCACATGACTCCCCCATGTATGATCAGATTTCCCAGATTTGCGATTAAATTGCTAACGCCAAAAGCAATGATGATATATTTCATATATGTCAACAGAGAGGCCACTTTTTTCAGAAGCTTCTTTGACTGGTGCCTTATTTTTGATGGTGGTGTGTGTTTTGGTCCTGTCTGCGGTAATATTGATTTGGAGGACCTAGAGGTATGTGACATCATTATGAGGATTGACCTTCTCATGCTCTGGCCTGAAGTCCCGGGGTGGCTGAAACGTTGAACCCCCTCATTCAGACCTCGTTTCAGGGCCACAGGCACAACTGTATCATGGGAAAATTGTTGCAGTGTTATTTGCTTGGCTGACCTCCTGACGCATGCTCCCCCCACGCTCAAACACTCCCTAATAATCAGCCCCTGCCTCACCCTATTATACCAAACCATGTCTCTTCGCTATAGTTCTTAAGTGACCCGCAGAATGTGTAGTGTTGCGTTTCTTGCTGTTATAAATGATACTTCTTGTGAGCATGATCGGATTGAATGTTTGAAGTATAAAATTTTCAATTTTGATGTCAACAAAGAGGATAACCTAAGGCATATAAGACTTAAAATGTCATATAAGGGCATATAAGACTTTAAAAAAATAAATAAATAAATCACAATACAGTTTTCCTTTCCTACTGTGATGTATGCCCAAAAGAAACACAATCTCATGAGTGGCACTGTCTAACATTTTTAAGTGTATCATGTGCCATTGAAAATACGTTTTTGGATCCATTTACTTTACACCTTCACTCTGTCATGGCTGCAGGGGTGACCCCACTGCCGTGCTTTTACCCCATGGATTACAGGCAGGCAGGCATCCATTACTGTGTTTCTTTTTTTAACAGGACAGAAAACAAAACCTGGCTCAAGGGCCGATACAGACATGAACAGAAACGTGAGGCAAAGAGTGTTGGACCGATGGCTATGGTCCACCTAAACAGAACTACAAAACAGACACAGACAGAAACCAATCATAATGTATAATCACTGAAACTAAACACAAGACACCTGAAAACAAGAAACAAGTCACAAATGCACAGAATTACCAAAATAAAAGTCCCAAAACAAAACCAAAAGAGTGGCCCCTACCGGCCACTGGCCGAGCCGTAACACACTCAGAAAAATGCAAACACAAACAACGAGATAAAATGAGACACCATTAATATTTTAAGAGATGTTTTGTCACAAAGACATTAGTTGAATGGATGAGTGAATGGGTCCTTTTTATACTTGTATAGTGTACATTCATAAAAGTGCTCATTTCCTTAGACGAGTGAATGTTAAAAAAAATTATCAATATTTAACTGTTTTTTATGTCTAAAATGAACTGGTTTTTTTTAATCAATATTCAACCCATATTTTGTACTTCCAGATGTAATCCATGAGGACCAGAGTTTAGGTTTAATGAAGGTTAATGATATGTGTAAGTGGGGGTGATGCAGTTGTTTGAAAGAGAAGACAGATTGGGAGGAAGCTGCAGTTTAATCATTGCTGATGAAAGCATGGTGTAATTTTATATTGTTTCTTTCTCTTTAAAGGCTCATTGAAACAAACAAAGACATTTTGTCAAAGCCATGGATTACACAGTTATTTGGTTTTGGTAAGAAGTCATTTGGGGCATACAGACATATTTTGCAGAAAGTAGAGCCATCAATAATGTTTTTCTTTATTGTTGTGAATTGAATGGGAATCAAAGCTGATGTGCAAACTTCACCCTGCAAATGGACGGAGGAACTTTAAAAAACTTAAGGCCATACTCAAGCGAAAGCAAAATAGCAACTCAACTGATAGATCAGTCATGCTGGTTAAAAGTACTGTGCAACTCATAGAACTGCGATTCCAAAAATAAAATTTGTAGATAATTGCATTTAACCCATTCCCCAAGTGAAGCACCGGGCAGCCAGGAACACAACACCCAGGGTCCTGTGTGTGGGGACATTACATTGCGCATGCCACTAGCAGTCTTGGGATTCAAACCCACAACTTTCTGATTGTAGGGGCAAGTCCTTAACCACTAGTTCCAAAAATCCATTTAATATGTAGACCTCATGTAGAGGATATATCAGATATGAAACTGATGAGAACATACGAAAATGTATATTTCATTCATATGGAACTGTACAGAGGTTTTTAGAAAGAACACAGGCATAATACGGATTAGAAAATAATTTGCTTTGGGGACTATTTTGTCTTACAACACCCTGTACATCCACCATTGACTATATTAAATAAAAGCGCTGATCAAAGTTTTTTATGACCTGCACACCTACATTTTTAATAAGCTGACCCAACCCTGTGCGTTGCACACACACACACTCACACACATGCACACACACACACACACACACACACACACACACACACTCACACTCACACTCACACACAGCAAGTGTACAGTAAGTTCTTGAAGACAGTCAGTGATGCACCTGGAGAGCAAAAAAAAAAGAATCACAGCTTACTGTGTAGCTGCAGACTGGTCAGAGTGTCTGATTTCTGATTTCTGTCTACAGTTGAAAGCAATAACAATGGGCATGTAGTGAAGGCTAACCCATCTGGGGCAGTTGGATGGCCTAGTGGTTAAGGCATCCACCCTGCAACCAGAAAGTCCGGGTTCAATCCCCAAGGCCGCTAGGCACCGCTGAGGTACCCTGAGGTACCCTGTCTCCACACACTGCTCCCCGGGCGCCGTGTTCCTGGCTGCCCCCTGCTTCACTCGGTGAATGGGTTAAATGCAGAGGTTGAATTTCGTGCTGTTCACACTGTGGTATGTTCACGTATGACAAATGGTCACTTTCACTTCATCTGGTTTGATTCCACACAAGCACAAATCACATTTTGTGCCATAGCACAAAATCCTAATGCTGGCTATTATGGAAAGGCATCACCACACACAGTGCATCATAACTTTCTGCATATGGAACTGCCTAGTCACAGACCAGCCACAGTACCCGCACTGACTCCAGTCCACTGCCAAAACTATCAATAATGATACATAATGAACAGAACTGGACCATGGAGCACTGGATGAAGCTGGTCTGGTCTAATTACTTGTCTTTTACATCATGTGATTTGCCAGATGTGTGTGTTACTTATCTGGGGAAGAGATGACACCAGTATACACCATGGGAAGAAGAAGAGATGGCAGAGGCAATGTGATGCTGTGGGCAACGTTCTGCTGGGAAACCTTGAGTTCTGCGTTCGTGTGGATGACCATGAGGCAGGAGGTGTCACTACACAATATTAGGCAGGTGACTTTAATGTTAAAATTGATTGTGCACTGGTACAAGTAACTCTGACCACAACGTGACGAGCAGTGTTGGGTGTAATGCGTTACTGTAATAATATTACTTTTTTCAGTAACTAGTAGTGTAAGGCATTACTCGTCTGAAAATGGTAATA
>JBBPDH010000144.1:833382-843792 GCA_037974565.1 Clupeocharax schoutedeni
AACAAACAAACAAACAAACAAACAAATAAATAAATAAACAGAAGCAAATCTTAACTGTTTAAGATGTTAGCCTTAACGTCTAATTTTAAAAAGAAGAATAATCTGGCTGACAGAAACTGAGGTATTTAGAAAAACCCTTAAAAAATCTTTTTCCCTGTGTGTGAGAGGGAAATCCTCCCTGTTCCGCTCACAGTTCCCCTGCGGGCCTTCGCACGCCTCTCTTTCTTTCTTATTGCTTAAAAAGCGTGGCTCCTCCGGGCCAAAGCAATAAGGCTGGTAATTAGGATGCTAAGGACAGATGTAAATAAAGGCAATGAGACAGCGGTGAGGGATGAGGCGGACCGGGTCAGCCTCTCATCACAAAAACCCAGTTGGGGAGCAAATGACACGACGGCCGGCCTGGTGCCAGAGGCCCGGGGCTACGGCAGCCCACCACGGTCACAAAGCTCCAAATGCGGCGTTCCAAGCGCTCAAAACGAGCACTTACCCGCCGCTAGATTATGCATGCTTGTCATTAAGGTGCAGGTGAAATATCACGCGCACACTCGCTCTTAATTGATGTAGTACCTCTTAAAAGCCATCCAGATTAAAATGCGCCGAAGTGTGTCAGGTCCTGCAGTGAACATGGATCACACTGCAAACAAACTGCTGAAGGCTGAGACTGGAGGCCTGACTGGTGTTAGTAAAAAAGCTGATGGTACTGATGGTTTTGCCTGGACTGAACAGAAGGTTCTGTATGAAGAAATCCCACAACCTTCACTCACATGAGCCAGAAACTGGGCCTGGCTGGTGTTATGGACTAGGTAGGAGGTTCTAGATAAAGGTCGCTCACCACCTACACTCATTTGAGCAAGTAAATGGGCTGAATAAATATGGAACGTCTGAGGCCACATTTGATGCCTGGGCTACTGGACAGTGTGACATCCACTGCTTTTTTAAAACAATTCTTTAAAGTAATACCACTTAGGAACCACTTTTGTTCCCTGAATTAAAGAATATAGTGTGAGGAACCTTTTGTACAATGTGAAGAACCTGTAGAACCATTCAGGAAAAAGAGGTTAGTAATCATTGTTCACACAATGTCAGCTGAAACATGAACATGGTCCCAGACAGGACAAATTAATTTTAGATTATCATGATTAAGTTAGTGTGTCAGTCATATTACTTTTTAATGACATTAACCATAAATAGGGCAGGTATTAAACCATCATAATTCTAAGTCAGTTTAACGTAATATATCATTGTGTATTTGTTGAATACCTGTATTATTATTATTATTATTATTATTATTAGTAGTAGTAGTAGTAGTAGTAGTAGTAGTAGTACTAGCAGCAGCAGCAGTATTAGCATTGGTAGTGGTAGTAGTAGTAGTAGTGAATACTGAAACCTCAACCTCTTTTTGATACTGTCTTCATCTACCCTACATATCACACACTGCCACTGGCTCTGATGACCCGCTTCTCCTCCTTTTCGACTCTCTCCTGTTTTATTTATGTACAAAAAGGAGCGGAAGAACTGGAGAAGACTCGTGTTTAGAGAGATTTCACTCCTCTGCCTGATCCCTCACTGCGGTAATGAGACGCTCACAGGAACTTCACCTGTTTCCCCCATTAGGCAGAGAGTTCCCCTTCTCCTCTGCCTGTGTTTTCACCCACTCTGCTCGCTAATCACACACCATAGAAATGCTGACTACAGAATACAAAAGCAAAATGTGCCACCAATCACTTACTGTAGCCTGAAGAACTGTGTAACTGGCCTGTAAAAAGCCTATATACAAATGATGAGGATGATAATAATAATAATAATAATAATATTAATAATAATAATAATAATAATAATAATAATAATAATAATGATAATAATCATTGTAATGCAATGATAATAATAATATGATAATAATGATAATAATAACTGAAATGTGATATTGGACATAAATCACCTTTGTTCTGTTTCTAACCATTTTATGAAGCATTGATGCCAAGCAGTAAAAAGCCAGTTAAGAGCCCTGCTTATGCGTTCAGTTGCAAGTTAACAAAGACCTGATGAACTGTTTAACGTTCTACCTAGAAAGGGCCAAGATAAGCCACTGGCAACATATGAGTTCTTGCCAAATTGTGAGCTTGTATCAATGTATACCAATTGTAATAACCTATTTATAACGTATTATTAATGATTTATAAACACTCAAAAGTGTTAATTAACAACATGATTATAAATAATTCATTCTTTATTAGCTAGTTAGCTCTTTTATAAAGGTAGTCTTACGGTAAAGTGGAACCCATTTAATAGAGCATCAGCGAAATGTCTACTTTAAATGCTTTTTAAATGTACTTCTCAAAATTACTTTGATTTTCCATTAAATTGTATCAAAAGGACAGTTGTTACATTTCTTATGTAATGTTATTTCGATGAACACTTTCTATTATTTCTGTAACTAAAAGTGCATATAACCGATGAATCCCATTCTTAACAAGTTTTCTGTTTTTTAAGCTACATTACTTGAGAATGATGCTTCACAACAGTATTATAAAGAAAACAAATTTGTGTCTTCATGTGGCCCAACATGTCAATAAAATGTCATGCGCTTTATAGGTCGTTTTTCTCACGCTTATTGGCACAAGGTTTATAAAAATTGATATTTTGCTTTATAAAGGTGTCATTCAATGCTTATGCATGTGTTGCGAAGTCGCTATGTAGGTCGCCTTCAAATAAAATGGTATCAAAGAATATATGGCACTTGGCGTGTGTTAATATCTCAGTGTGCATGGATAATTGAGCAAAAAAAAAGTCCCATTTGTCAAAAAATCTGTCTACTTGTTGCTGAGAGGTAAAGAGTGAAGCATATTTCATGTGCAGCGGCCTGTGCACCTTGCTTTTAATAGATTGTGTGACAGATTTTTCACCAAGTAACGAAGCATTTTGCCTCAATTTTCAATATGCACATTATTGCACAGCATAGCGGGCACAATGAGGCTGAGGAAGACTTTCTCGTATTTATTGGAGTGCAGCTGCAGTGGCCCCGCACAGATGTAATTACGTGAGGGATGTCGGGGGAGCTGTTCAGCGGGCAGCAATGAATTTGTCAGTCATGATGAGGGAGTGCTCAAGAGACAGCATTACGCAACAAGTCCAACACACAGTCAACCTCCTCCCTCTGCTGCTGGAACTGCATCGACACCAAGGAGCCTGAAACCAAGGAAACAAATGATCAGGGCAATCAACTTAGTTAAAAGGCCTCGTTTGTAACTAAAGACTCAAATAAACAAACACTAAAATAAAAAATATTAACAACTGAGTATAATTTTTTCTCATTTTTTTGGAAATATTTTAAGGTATGTTACAGACTGGAAACTGCTTGTATGTCCCCTCCAACATCCGACACTCCCTCACCACACCCCCGTCCATCAGTGCATTTATTCCAAGACTGATATGTGTGTATGACACAAAAGACCATGCTGTAACCATTTAGTGTATATCAGTGTATATTTGCACACATCACACATTCTGATGTCTGTTTCATTTTATTAAATAATAAAATGGCAAATAAGATTTCCCAGAGATGCCCGGATTCTCCTGTCTCAGCAAATCGCGCTTCACCCGTGTGTATTTTATTGAATTACTCTCTTACCATTAAAGCCTGGGCCTCCAAACTGTCTTCCTGAAGGTTGATTACTGTTCGAATCACTTGCTAGCTGCAGGCCGTGCTGATGCTGCTGTATTGCGGGTCAAAATTAATCTTCCTTGATGCTGAACAACCAGAATTATTTCTTTTGTCCAATACTCCGCTTCGCTTTTTCAGTCCTTTGGTTAAGAAAATCTATCATGAACTTTAAGAATGCACGTTAAATTCCAGGATCACTAATTCAGTAGGACTAGTCACGGGAATATTCAGCATTGGCTTCAATTAAATGGCTTTAATTAAGCAAATATGAAAGACAGGGCTCACATTTTATAGTCATATCAAAGATTGTGCTAAAATCTATGCTAAAAATGTATACATAAAAATGTTTATGTATAATTTACATGTTGACACCAATCAGCTACAATATAAAAACCACACATTGTGTAGTCATGCAAAAAAGATTTATGTTTATTCATAAAGTGGGATACATGCATATCCACACTATCACTCTATGAGTCTATGATCTCAAAAGTCTTTTTAAACATTCAGATCATTTGTTTTGCCCAAAATTGCAGTAGCCTATAACCCTGATCATTAGAGTTCAGACACCTTGCCCAACATTGTGATGAAGGCTGCGAATACTTTTTGCACTGGGGCGCGACACTGGCTTGTTTTTATACTCTTGTGAGTCGCATAAAGGGACACAAACAGCTGCAAACAACAGAGCAATCAGTGTTCCATCTGCTGCCATGGCCCACTTGCATGAACGTATGTCGCTACTTCTTTTACTTGATGCCAAGTAGGTGCCCGAGGACATGCATCCCCAAGAAAAGGACCTATTTTCCGGGGAGGGGAAAAAAGCTCTTTTTTTCTTGTTTGTGAAGAAATGGCCCAGTAGTCATGCATTACTTTATTTTGGTGACAGGGGTGGTTTAGAATTTCCCCTCTCTGATGTATGAAGTGTGTTAACAGTGCGGTGGGCTGAGAATCAAAACTGTCCTCCATTTTCAGCTTTGATATTTGATACGATAAAGCTAACGTTGTAAGATCATAGATAAGTTCCAAAAAAAGATGCTCTTCAGAAGCTCAGACACAATCGCTGTAAGAGTATTGTAGGAGACTTTTGAGAATGTCTGTGCATCACCTAATTAGGCCTTATAATGTGAAACAAATAGTGATTTATTTGAGGCCACGGCCTCAGCAGAATCCCGCAGTCATTAATAATGAGAGCAGGGTGCAGTTGGAGCCCACTGTGAAGCACTTGGAGGTAAGCTCCTCTTTCTTCCTCTAATACGTTAACAGCGGGAGAAGTCTCCGAGTTCCACCTGCATGGAGCGACGGAGTCCCTGGGGCACTGGCGCATGCTTCTGTTCTGCCTTGTCGTTCTTCTAGCCACATTAGCACTATTATTTGCATTGTCCATATTAATAACATTAGCCACCTTCATCAGTATTCATGAGGCAGTGGTGGTATTTGGTAACTGAATTAACACAGGCCAGTCTGCTGCTGGTATCACTGTAAATTGACTTTTCATTGGCTGAGTGCACTCAGTACTTGCATGCTGCACAGTTAGTAGACTTGTAGTCTTTTTGCCATGCCCTTTAAAGGTCTAAAGGCTCTTTGCTTTATTAAAGGGCACCTGCTCTCCTTTTTTTGCATTTGTGTCTATGAGGTCCACTTACTGCAGTTCAATTATTCATGGGTATGGTTTTATATACCAAAAAAAACAGTCATGTTTCATTTAAATGGGACCGTTTTCCATATGACTTGGCTGTTTTGGTTTCTGTACCTTTGCAACCAGTACATGAAAGTTGTCTCTATTTTGACTGGCTGAGCTTCAAACCAAACTTTGTTGGTATAAAAAGACTCCTAACTTGGCATGATCGTTTTGTGTAGTGGACAACACCACTAGAGTCACACATCCCTCACAAATCCTTCCAAAACACAACTAAATTCTCAACAAGTATCCAATAATACTGTGAAACAATACTGTGGTAAAACAGCTCATGAGGATTTTGATTGAAAGTTTAAATTCTGCACATTAGTCAATTTCCTCTAAATTTGCTCAAAGGAAGAGGAAGACATGCATCTAGACTGTTTTCGGTAGTGGACCCCCAGTGGTGGAACAAACTCCCTTATGCAATCAGATCTGGAGTCCTTCGCTGTCTTCAAGTGTTGTCTGAAGACCCACCTCTTTAAGGAGCATCCCGACGACTAACCAGTCCTCCCACGCATCTCTTAAGCATCTTTTCCTATATATCTAACATATCTCTCAGACACTCGCCCTCTTAACTGTTTTTACTTGTGTATTAATCTCTGACTTGCTGTTTCTCTCTGACAGGGTTTGTTATGGTGTGTAACTCCAGCAGTAACTTGGTTAAATAGCTGTTGTTGATTTAAGTATAGCTTTACAGGTTTAAGAACAGTTGTGGACTACTTTAAGCACTGATGTACGTCGCTCTGGATAAGAGCGTCTGCTAAATGCCGTAAACGTAAACGTAAACATAAACATAAACATAAACATAAACGTAAGTGAGCTTTAAGTGAGAAACCATTAAAGAAGAGGTGTTTCAATAACCCTCATAAAATGATGCTTCATAATATAGAGTCCACACGTTTGTGGTTTGGAGTGTTGAGAATCATTTTGGCACGAATTTAAATTCTGAAACAGTTTAGTACAGTGTGAACCAACAGCCACTGTTGTAATCGAATAAAAATGCTTACATTGCTCAGAGACTCTCCCTGACACCATGTTTCACTCTGAAATATCACATGGTACAGGAGGAGAACCTGTCATAAAGCATTTCTCAACTGCTTCAGATATCCATAAAAACCAAGTTATCTGCAGGAATTCAATGAAGATATAATAAATGAAGTCAAGATCATCACTTTTCACATAGTACCAATTGTATTTATTCTATTGTAATGTATGTAATGTGAATATATGTATATATACACATGCATACATAAACAGACATGCACTAGCCTTAATCTCCAGTCAGAATGTTTAATCACTGCCCAAATAAGTCTGGTGCTCATGAGCCGTCTAAGCTCTATTATTTGAGCAGGGGTCAACTTGTAGTCCTGTGGGTGGAATTCTGGGAACTGCAATAAATTTGAGGTGAATGTTATGCCCGCTCACCCCTACTACACATACAAGGCCCACCCTCATTCCTGTCTGTTGTTACCCTTCTCTCATTTATTTTATCACTGCCACAACCCGTGTAATATACATAATTCAAACATCCAGGGAATGGCTGTGGGCTCCCAACCACCTGCTTGCTTTTATTAGCTAATTAATGGTGATTTATCGTGGCTGCTAATTCGAGTACAGCCGATCGCCTTTAGGAGTCCATGAATGCCATATGCATTCTGATGGTAATTATGCTTATTTGATGGGCAGTCTGCTAAAACAAAAAGTTCTGTCTCCTGTGCCTCACAGCGATGAATTTTTTGACCATTACCAAGATGACCTTGTGCGTTTTTCGTCCCTCTTTCTCTCATTAGTACCTCCCATATGGGTCATACCTACACACATAATCTTGAGGACCATATTTAGTACAAGAAATTTCTGTCCTTGAGATATTTTTTCACTCTATTATGCATCTATGTTACGGTTTCATTGCCTGTTGCATTTCTTCAGGTTGTCTGTCTATCCTTTCCAAGACCTTTTTTGTAGTAGAATCTACCACCTATCGTGGTAAATGGTCACTTTACAGAGAGGCTCCTTACATCACGCCCATGCTTGCTGGATCAAAGGATAGAAGGATGTGGTCAGCCAAGGATACAATGACAGCAATGCTATGTAAACGTGTGCTTTAATGCTAAATGAAGCAGACTTAAATTTCTGTCATTATTTTCTAGCTAGACAACCTTCCTCTTGCAAATCCATTATGTTTGTATATTGTCAGTATTGGTTTATATATACCCAGTAAACCCCCCACTTTAATGCGGACCAGCAGTCGCTGTTTATTGTGGAGAGAAACAAAGAAAGTGCATCCTGGGAGGGTGAAATACTGCAGTACTCATAGGCGGGAGGTTTGAAAGAGCCAATCCGAGAATGCTATTTAATTATCCTTGCTGCTGATTGGCTGCTGCCCTTTGATGCAGCAGCAGTCCAGAATTTCCCCCATGGAGCGTCTTAAGTGTTTCTCTGAGTGTTCTCTTGTTCTTAATTTCTTAAAGCCCTGTATTTTTATTACAATAAATTTAATTAATTTATTACTGTATTTACCTGCTTATACTGAAGATAACGACAGTTCATATGAAAGAAACGCCCATGCATTAATTAAACTGCAGTCTATATAGTGGTATATCGCTAACTGCATTGTATGAATACAGATTTATCATTACAATTTCTTTAAGGGAAATGTATTAGGCTGAGTTTAAAATGTATTTAAAGTGTTTTTGGAGCATTCCTCTTGTCACTTTACTACAATATTGCTCTTTTTGCACCATATTTTTATAGATTATATGTATAATTGTATTGTTTATATATTTATAAAATTGCACCTTCTGTATTTAATGTTACATGATTGTATTCTTGAAATCGCACCTTTTGTATTTTTTGTATTTAATGTTACTTGTATGCACCTGGGGTTTGAGAGTAACACAATTTCAATTCTCTGTATGTCTGGTACGTATGGCAGATTTGACAATAAAGTTGACTTTGACTTTGACTCTAGTATAAATATATTACAGTTGTAGAGCACCAAACAGCTGGAAATATTTCTTGCATTATGACAGAAAGCATTCTAAAAAAATCTGTGTGTGGAGAATTGACTCTGACTGAAGGAATAACAACTCAGCTATGTTAATCTCTTTGTAATGAGAAAATCAGAGCACAGTTCTTAATTCAATCTGGTGGAGGGAGGGTTTGTGCTTTCATGGTTCTCTTCACACACATTCACTCTACATTTAAAAGATCTTGAACCACAGTAAAGTAATTATCATGAAGCCAAATGCTTCATCTGGAATTCAATATCAAATCCGTCTTGTTAGCTCGGCTCTGAGACGAGTTGAAACTAAAAAAACTTTAGATGAATTCTATAAACAAGAGAGTGCTGTCCCGGGGCTACCATTCTCCATCTTTTGCTGTCTTGGAAACCTGACACAAAATCTGAATAGACATTCTTTCATAGCTACAGATGTTCTCCTGCAAATTCACAGGTTCTGAAGCTCCATCTAGGGCCTGTGGGAGAAGGCCCAAATAGTCTTGAACTTTTGTTGTCCATTGTCAAAAATGAGAACTGGATATGAAATTATTTAGGCTCTTCAACTTGAGTGAACTCTAAAGAAGATCCAAGCTTCAATATTTCCTTGAAATGTTTAACATGTCAGGAATGTTTATAAACCCTTCAAAATAAATAAACATGTAATTGGTATAGAATATTTTGGGTATGTTCTTTACATAAAAATAGTATCCAGTGATCATGCACTGTAAGGATCTCTGGGAAACCAAAAGTGGTTGTTCTGTGGTATTAGAAAAATAATTTTTAAAGACACTTAATTATTATTCTATATCTTCATCATATTGTAGAAAGGATGAGTAAAATTCTTTGCCCGATGGAAAACATTACTCCTGAAGTTGATACCACATATTCCATGTACGCATACATGTGTATAAATCTATATCGGAAAAACAAATTGATATATATGGAGCTGAGCAACCCCCCACACTTTCACAAAACCCAGCCATTTGACAAGTCCCTGTCAAATCTGCAGAGGCCCAGAATGTGTGCGATCAAAGTTGGTCTCTTGATGTTCTCACCCACTTGGTTGCATATCCGTGGGGAGAAAAATCTCTTTTTTTTCATCCCAGTGCAGGTTGGCTCCCAAAAGGCATATGGAAATATAATGTACTCTGTCATGTCACCTGGCAGGTCTCAAATGAGAGGATTAGTTGAAGAAACCTGGGGTTAAAGTATGACTGCAAGCATGCACTTTCCCTCATCCTTTTCATCGCAATTCAAATAGAAACTCGGAGCGGTTGGGGTGGGGGGTCGATATCACAATTACGAGACAGTGCCTCCAGCGATGCGATTGGTAAAGAGAGCACTCCCAAGCAAGGTGCCTCCTTACTTTCAAGACAACCTTGGTGATGTTTACACTTTGGGAATTGTACTTGCCTTCATGTTGAACGTGTATAAAATGTTCCCTCTATGACTTCATGAACCTGACGCGCATTAAGATAAATGGAAACATTTTGTCACCCTGATGTGACAGCCTGTAGAAGATACACAGTGAAAGCACATTTTTCTCTGCAAATCCATTAGAGAATATTTAAATGTGTGTAACTGGATAGATGTGATCCACGTGAGGCAGTGAATGAAGCTTTGAAGCAGAATTAAGACAGCAATGCAGATACAACCACAGGACTACCAAGAAGTCACTGTGTATAACGTTCAATTATGAAGGGTATTCTGTGCTCCTGACGGACAACACTCAGAGTCAACACATGGCTGTTGTGTCTATGTTAATGTGTGTGTATATACACTCACCTAAAAGATTATTAGGAACACCATACTAATACGGTGTTTGACCCCTTTTTGCCTTCCGAACTGCCTCAATTCTACGTGGCATTGATTCAACAAGCTGCTGAAAGCGCTCTTTAGAAATGTTGGCCCATATTGATAGGATGCATCTTGCAGTTAATGGAGATTTGTGGGATGCACATCCAGGGCACGAAGCTCCCTTTCCACCACATCCCACAGATGCTCTATTGGGTTGAGATCTGGTGACTGTGGGGGCCATTTCAGTACAGTGAACTCATTGTCATGTTCAAGAAA
>JBBPDH010000144.1:868607-879157 GCA_037974565.1 Clupeocharax schoutedeni
CGGGTAAGTTCTGCACTAACTTACACTTGAACTTACCCGGTTATGTAGCATAACCTGCTTTCTGGAATACCCCCCAGCTCTACTGCAGCACATTGATACCAACAGAAGTAAGACCAGGATCATTACAGCCAAAACAGAGAGACTCACCTTTCTCTCTACCTCCAGAAACAACCAGAATACAAGTGGACAAGCAAGGTTGGGTGTGAAAAGCTTTACAGACCAGGTAAATCTGAAACTGAATAAACTGAGCTCACCATAATACAAAACGCAATGGTGTTTGGTGGGAGGAGTCATCAAAACAAAAACACATTTTCTGTAAAACCGGGGGTTTCTTGGCCTTTTGGTTCTGTAGAAAGGCTGTGTACACAGGCAGTTGGTGTGAGAGAGGAAGATGCAGAGGATGGAAGGAAATGGAGACTAAATGGAAGTAGAAGAAAAAGACATGCTGTGTACAAGCAGTAGTACTTGAGGTTGTGTGCTATCACAAATAACATCACAGCTCTGATTATCTACAACACTCACCCTTCGTTGAGCAACTGAATCACAGCAGTGAGGTTATTTGTTATAATGTAATGTATGCTGGGGACTTTCTCTTGAATAGCAAGGGTTCAGAACAGCGTTCCGAGAGCTGGAGGTTACAGACTCTCAAACCAATCCATTTCTTTACTATACTTACTCTGTTATCCATAGACTGCTAAGTTTTCAGCAGTGATTAAGTCTGTACACAACGGCCTTCTACAGTATAATATATTCACCCTATAGAGATTCTCTTTCTCGCTCCTGAGGTAGACTAAAGAAGGATGGGTTCCCCTTTTGAGGTTTGGCCCTCGAGGTTTATTCCTCCAGCCTCTGTTACATGCTCATTAGGGACTTTGACCAGGATTCTGTAAAGCTGCTTTGCGGGAACATGGGTTTAAAAATCTGGTCAAATTTGGTCAAAAATTGGACTAGGTTCTCTAATTAACATGAAGTTTTTCAAACTTCATAAAAAATGGAAATATTTGATGGCCTGTTTTAAATGTGGATGTTGGGAAGGGTTTGGTAAAAGTTACTGAGAAGATTATGCTGCTAGATATAACCAGTGGAGACAAGGTGTCAGCACTAGCCACGATATAGAGGCACAGATGCGGGTTTCCATTTTACTCTGTTTATTAAAGAGAAACCAAAAATACACAAGGGCCTAAACAAACCAGAAATTTCTAATAGGGCAACTGAAGATGGTAGAAAGGCCCTTATACATCATGTTGTAAACTCAGAGGTGATAGGGCTTTTTCAGCTGCAGCTCTGCAATTATGGAATGATTTGCCATGCCATGTAAGGCCCTCCTTCACTCACAGTTTACATCTCATTTAAAAACACACTTTTACTCCCTGGCTTTTGACCCAGTGTAAGGTGGTGACTTATGTGGTTGACTCTTATTTGTACCTGTTTCTTTTATCTATTGGCTTGTGTGTCTTTCTACTTTGTGTTTGGTTTTATTGTACAGCACTTTGGTCAGCCTTGTTGTTGTTTTAAAGTGCTTTATAAATAAGTACGGCATGGTATGATATATGCAAAACAGAACTAAACGAAGAACAAATCAAAACACCACTTAGCAGTGAACATTCCCCCAGCCATGTTTCAAAATAAAAGTCCTATTAAACGAAACAGAAAGCGTGTACGCTAGCAGCCGCTGACCATGGACATGACACAAGGCCACTTCTGTTTTAATTTTAAACTTGCCTCTGTCACTTTTGGCTCACTGGAACCTGGATTTTGTGACAAAATTGGCCGCGAAAAGAAAATCCATCCATCCATCTATCCATCTTCTACCCCTTTGTTCTGCACCCGGGTTGGGTGGGGGGACTAGGGGGAAAAAAATTAAACTAAATTGTATATTGCATCCCCATTCGCTTTTAAACGATCAGTCAATTGCATGAGTAAGTGGCATGATGAAGACTAAGAGCAGCCCCCATGTGGTTGAGGTGGACAATGCAGATGACACCAAACATTGTGGGAACTTTCATCTCCTGGTGCCATTCATGGACACCATTCAGGTCACTTGCCCAGAGCAACATTTCCCACCTAAAATGCTCCATGAGGCTTTGTTGTTGCATCAGTGAAGCCTAAACCATTTACTGAACACACTTTGTTTTCAGTAATGATTGGTTTAATGTACTTCGGCTTCTGTATATTTTCTGTTTATTAGATATACACACTCTATTTAAACCTTTATTTTATAGAGATTTGTTACTCAAGCTTTGTTATTCAAGGAGCCTTGTAATTTGGAACTAAAGATTTTTCATGTTCTACCAATCATGGGGTGCAACATAAGGAAGATCATGAGTGATAAGTGATAAAAAAAATCCCTGTTGAGCAACAAGTGAATATGAAGTTGATAGACCTGCCTTTACATACACTGTTGTGTAATAGAAAGCATGTTTCCAATAGTTACACTGTTGCTACATTTATATTTAATATAAAGTCATTAGAGATGCTTAAAACAAAGTGGAGCCAAAAGGACTAACGAAAAACAAGTGAAGAATATTATGTAATGTTCAGTAAAAATATGAACAAAAGTGTGCTTAACTTCGTAGCAAATACTTTGAAATAGCGTACAAAACATTACAATCAAAATCTTGTTTCGTTGTAGCTCTAAAAGAGTGGGATTTTTTTTGCTGAGTGTGCATTATGAAACAAAATGGAGTCTGCTTGACAAAAGCAAACATTGAATCACTGTTCATAATTGTTTGAGCTAAGTCTATTAATATTGAAGCCTGGGCTTCACTGAGACAGCTCAAAGTCATGCAGAATCAGCTTAATACCATATGTTTAAGATTTCATATGCAGTTTGTGTGAGTAAAGTGGGCCACCACATCTAGATCTGAGGCCTCGCTCTCTTCAGAAAATGTTTCTTTAAAAGGACAAATGAAAGCCAAGGGCGCTGTTAAGAATTTACACACACTTAAAAACATGCTCGGCGCAAAAGGCCTTAAAGAGGCTAGCTGCAAAATTAATATTACTTGGGGTGCTGCAGTGAAGTAGCTCCGATGAAGAATGGGGCCTACTCACAGAGCGACAGACAGAATATGCTGCTCGCATTTAGTGGGAAAACGGAGTCGGGGATAGAGGGTTAAGGGACTCGCTTCAAGAATGGATTTTTTTTATTTCTTTTGCTAAATTTCAGCTTTTTGCATCATTTGCTTTCGGCCTGCCATTTAGACCTAGACCTTTATCTCACGGCAACCGGCACACTGACAGACGCCTGTGTGTGTGTGTGTGTTTGTGTGTGTGTGTGTGTGTCAGGGATGCCTTCACTATATCTCAATCTCTGAAATACAGACAAAAGAGGAGGCCACAAACGTTCACATGTGAGGGCAATATAAACATGGGGAGCTGCTTTACAAAAAAGAAAAATTGAAAGAGAGATTGAGGGGATGAGAAAAGTGGAGAGATATATGGTGTAAGAGAGAGAGAGAGAGCGAGAGAGAGAGAGAGATAGAGGGAGAGAAGACAACTAGAAGTAGAGAAAAAGGAGAGAAACAAAAGAGGGGTAGGAACGAGGAAGAGTGAAAGAGAAATAAAAATGAGAAAGAGAGAAACAAAGCCACTGAAAGGAAGGTAGAAAAAGAGAGATAAGAAAGCAACAGAGAAAAACAGGGAAAACAACAGACAGAAAGACAGAGAGAGATGTGTAAGAGGAAGGGGGAAGAGAGAGAGATAGAGAAAGGGAGAGAAATAAATTGTAAGAGAGAGGAGGGACACACACACACAGAGAGAGAGAGAGAGAGAGAGAGAGATTGTATCAGAATGGAGGGAGGGAAAGAGAGAATTACAGAGTGAAGGGAAAGATGAGGACAGCCAGAAAGTAAGAGAGAGATGGAGAAAAAGAGAGTGAGAAAGAGATAAAGGAACAGAAAGATACACTTACAAAGTGGAGCGAAAGATTGGAATAGACAAAGACAGATTAAGAGAGTGAGAAAGAGGAAGGAAGTGAGAGAGAGACAGAAAGACAGACACACTGAATGCAATTCTCCTTCACTGCTATTTTGATGCCCGTTTTTTGAGCACATGAATATTTGATGAAATGGGCCGAAACCGAAGCCATATAACATTCCTGCATCCCAACGCTTGCAACGCCCGTGAGCCATAAACATTAAAGGCAAGATTGAGTGCATTAAAATGAACTCGTTCCAATGGCGCATTGATTACTTGATGGAAAGAAAGTCCCTCTCCTTTATAATATAATACATTTGGCGGGTGGAGGATTGACTCGTGCATATGAGCAAGAAGTTGAGCAGGAGGGAGAGAGGGAGGCAGGGGTGAGGTGGGGGGTGCCTGGGCGTGTGTTTTGTCCTCTCGTATCTATCTTTTTAAATGATGTGTACATTTGGTCTCGGCGGGAAGTTAATTAGGTCCAGAGATTGCTTCAGGTATTGTTCAGGTAATTTAAAATGTCAGGATCGGCAGGATGCTCGCACTGACCCAGGCCCGCACAGCACCTCAGTAATATTGGGAGTAGCTAATTATTTTCCCCTCATTTGGTCTGCGGCTCTGCCCCGGCAGAAAGAGAACTGAAAAGGAATAATAATTGGAAAAATTAATGAGGTGGGTTTATTGGACACAAAGAGCCGTTGCAACATTTCAGTGGCGGGGGGCGGTTTGTGCTCAAGGTGCACCTGTTAATATTTCCAGTGCTTTCACCATTAGCTTGCATATACATCACCACTGTACTGATTTCGTCAGTGATAGCAGTCCTAGAGTGGTGAACCCAATCCTGATGCCACTATTTGTACAGGTGCCACACTCATAGCCGTGCAAAATGTCCCTTTTAACCCAGAATGTCTTTGGTTTGCACTGGCTAATGCAGGTTTTAACAGCTTGCCATTGTGCAAATCACATGCCTAAGGCGTAGATGATGCCTCTTCAGACTCTTCAGACTTAAGTGCTCTTCTCTCCATTGACACCTCACATTGCAGTTGAAGAGCTTGTGCAAAACACTTCACATTTTAAAACTATGTGTTTAAGTCGAAAGGCTCTCAGCATTTGTGCTAAGCATCCCTGAAAGACCACCATACATCATTCACAGCAGACCAATCAATACTGGTCACAGATCACGCTCTCAGGTCACTGTCTTGTCAATCAAATGCATTTATCTCTCCGTTAAGAAGCGCCTAGTCTCGACTGCACAGACACAAAGACAAGAACAGTATAAAAGTATTACATGCAGCATATAGCATATAGAGAGCCACCTCCAAGACAGAGATTTTGCCCACTAAAATGACACTGCACACTGTTTCTTGACACCATTATTGCTGTCAGAAAGCCTTAACTGCACCTTGCCTACCAGTTGCAGCTCTTTCTGATTGGATCCTTTATGATTGTACCCCTAGAAGCCGTTTACGATTATAGAACTGAGAGCCCCTTCAAGAACAAAGTTGGGCCTCCCCTGGCATCTCTCTTATATGTGGCCCTCGTAATTATGGAACGGCTGCCGTGCCTCGTTAGGAAGGTGTCTGGAGTGCCATTGGAAGCGCATTGAGCTGTGGCTGCAGGATGTGCCCGAGGCATCACTGGCTGTCAAAGGCATGACGGGCCCTTCATTTCTGCTCGAACCAAAGCTCTTCAGTAACCCAGAACACAGCCGCTACAACAGCACCCAGGCTTATGACCTCTCAGCACTTCTACAGGCTCCGCCAAGTGCACTCTGAAGCACACTCCCCGCTACAAGGCTCATGTCATTCCTGCCGAATTCATCCCCTGAACAAACCCAGTCTTTTTTTTTTTGGCCAGAAGACAGAGCTGATTTCTTTCAATACAGAAATGAATTAGTAAAGGATTCAAATTCGATCACCTAGGTACCTGTACCTTTCTGGCCCGATGATTTATTTATACTTAAGGCATCGTTTGCTAAATAAAAAATGAGGGGGAGTGTCTCAGAGAAACATTCTGAAATTCCTATGCGGTAACGAAGGGATCGGTAATGAAGGCAACCCTCTGAGACAAAGGTCAAAAGTAAAAATCTGTCTGACGATGCTGCGTACAATGTGTAAGGGTGTAATTAGCTGGAATATATCAATTCTTTAGCACGCTGCTTATTGAATTATACATCCCTGTTTTGCCTAGATGTGTATATCAGGCTACCAAGTGCAGGGAGTTGAAGATACACAACCCCAATCCAAACATTGCAACGCAAAACCACCAAGGTTTCCTTGGCAGGAGTGTCACCTCCTTTTAGATCGTAATAAACACACATAGATGGCTGTTGCGAGTGGGGGATCAATCGCATGATAATGTTTTCATTGCATTGTCCCTTGTATTTAACCCACATTGCAGTCTCTTTCAGCATCTGTATTTGAACGCTGCTGGAATGTCAAACAAAGAACAATTGCTGGTTAATTCTCCCCTTGTGTTGCCCGCTATGTGAGAGGAATGCCAATTCAACCTGCTCTGACTTTTTTTTTTGATCAGGGGAGGGGGAGGGAAAAAAATGGCAAAAGATTCTTTTATATTCAAATGAGAACATTATCATAAGGAACCCAGCGATGGTAGAGTCCCCTTTCCTTAGTGTCTCATTTGAATAGCTCATATCTTCAAGACACCCGCTTCGTTAGATTCATTTGGGCTTTCGTCCCCAGCACGGGACACCTCTGTAGTCGGGGATGTCACACACCCAGCCTAGCAATTCGCCATGAAAGGGATCCTTCCTCGGGTGAAGAGAAATAACTGTCATGTTGGTAATGAATGGTGTAAACACAGCAGATTCATTAGCCTCGTTTTTTTTTTTGGCAAAGCAAAATGCGTAATCACTGCTGAATGCTATATGGTGTGTCACTGCTGAATGCTATATGCTAATTTTTCACCTTCGGATGAATGAAAAGAAAAAAAAACGCCTGGATTTTTCTGTCAGTAGCTTCAGAACAGGCCTGATGCGGAGGCACCTGTGGCAGCATCTATAAGAGCATGCATTATAAATCGCGAGACGAGCAGAGGAGCCCCGCCGATTAAAGCCGGCGACCCAAAGAGGATCAGACACCAGCATGTCTGCAGCTTTTAATGTGTGTATCAAGTCCTTCACACATCTCAGGGAATCCAAACAAAACAGAAATGACAAGCTAGTGTTGGCAACTTAGAGAGTGAGGAGCAAGGCGGAGGATTTGTGGGGGGGTGGGGTGGTTGGAAGGTGTGTGTTGTGAAAACTTTTGTTTTGAGAATATGCGACTCCTCTGGGACTTCCCTCTCCGGTGTCATTTTTGCTGTGAATTACAATTAACCTCCTTTTCTCCACCCCTCTCCCTTTTCGCCTGGGCGCGGGGGAGCACTTCACAGGATCTCGTACAAGTGTTTCATAATTTCATTTAAATAGCACATTTAATGAACATAATTTTAGATTGTGGTTTGCTAAAGGCAATCGCGCTTGTCATCATTCGCTGACATTTCCAACAGGAATGCTGTTCAAGTCGATGGGTAATCTATTAGATAAGGAGGGAATATTTTATTGAAGAACAGTATTCATAAGGCTTTATAACATCTGCACAAGTCTTTCAGGACTAATGGCATAAATAGACATAAACATTTATAAAGGCTTCTGCTTGTCACAAAGGTTGTCAAATATGATATAATTTCACTTTAGAAAGTGTTAAATGTATGGATGTATTGTTTGTATTGTTAAATGTATGGATATAGAAGTCTTATGAAGTCTTATGATGCTTTCATAATCTGTTCTATGCGGTGTCACCAATAGTTAATATAATTTATATTCTGAGGTAACACTACATAATCCATTCATGGCAACTGACATAAAACAACAAAACATGTAACCTTATGAACAATATTAACATAATTACTAAATGTAACATAAGATGACCACAGTGACTAAATGCTAATATTTAGATATTTTGATATGGATATTTTTTACATTTTATATTTATTTTATATTTTCTAATAAAGTGATGCCTTTGCTCTCCTGTCATCTTCTTCCCTGAGCTTGTTCATGAGGATTGAAGCAACATTAAATGACAGAGATGACTAAATGTGTATGAAATGACCTTGACATTGATGCAAGTGTCATATAGTGGTGATCATGAGTGATGTTGTAAAAGATTAAGTTCTTTGTATAAGTACAAGCCTTTCATCAAGTTGCTGCTTTCAACTTCTGACCTCTTGCCCTCAAGCACTTTGCTTCTCAAAACTAAAACACACTAAGCTTTTTATACAGGGAAGCAGAAAAGTTTGGGCTACAAGCTAATATAGCTAATAAGCTATAGAAACATACTATACACAGTCAGTGTCATGCCTAAATCATTTCTCAAACTGTGGTTTCTGACAATGTTTTGACACAATATCATCTCTAAACATTTTCAGAAATCGTGAATAAAAGCTTATACTGAACAATTGTCATCTTCTTCACAGCGATGTACATTTTCAGCACCCTCTGACAGTGGAGATTCAGCCAACGTCCTTGTCCCTCTGCTTGATCTCTCTCTCCCTCTCTCTCTTTCTCTCTCCCTCTCTCTCTTTCTCTCTCTCTCTCTCTCTCTCTTCCCCTCCCTTCTGCTGCCTGCTACCTGCCTGCGTGTTGGCTGCATCCGTTTTGGGCAGCCCCCTCTGTCAGGAAGCATGGCGCGAGCTGCAGCCTCATCAGGCCCTCCTCCAGGCTGGCCATGGAGGGAGGGGCAGGGGAGATTTTGCCATATGGCTGACCGAAGCCCTGCAGCCTCCCTGGGGGCAGTGCTTCAACTACCCCCCCTGATCAGTGTGCAGAGGAACCAGAGAGAGTGAGAGAGAGAGAGAGAGAGAGAGTGAGAGAGGGAGGAGGATGGGAAAATAGGAGAAAGAAAGAGAGAAAAAGAAAGGGAGTGGGAAAGACAGGAGGAAAGAAACAGCGTTGAAGGAGCTGAATAAGTCTCAGCTTGTCCCTATGTTCATTGACCTCTAATTCTCAAATTCTGTTTATGATATTTGTGGTATTCGCTGATAAGTTTATAACAACGATATAACAAGCATTCACTTTAAAGAGTTTTTAAATGATCGTGTTTGTCGTATTACAGCGTATGTCTAAATCGGAGCACAAATGCATGTTGTAGAAATTAGAAAGTTATTAGAAATATTAAAACTGACTGCAAATTGAGCTAAATGTCAACTGATGTTTAAAGCAATTTGCAGATGCTTTTATCAAAAAGATTTACAATTTTTGCACAGATGTCGGCAAATAGAGTATTAGGAGTCTTGACTTGTATTAAACCCCATTCTTGGGCTCAGAAGGCAGCAATATTATCCTCTACGCTACAAAACCACCAACAACTTACTTCTTACGCACTCAGAGAAGCAATTAAAGCGTTACCAGTTCTGAGAAAAGTGTTACCAATAGTTATGTTATCAATATTTATCTGGAAGTAATTACAAGAGTTTTGATGGAAACGTTTGTTAAAGTGAAAATTATTTCCCAGGTTTCTTTACAGTGTGGAGAATGGAACCAGGTGTCACCAATATCAACATAAATACAGGCATTTTATTAACAATGGAAACTTAATAGTAAAGTTAAACTCCTGAGCACTTATATGGAATGTGGATGATGGCAAAAGAGTGTTTTTTCTTTGGGTATTACTTCATCATTATCAAACAGTCATAACACCAGGCAACAAAAATGTGTTTCATTCCATTCTTTTTTCAATGTGTTTCATTCCATTCTACAATCTCGACGCTGATTTCAGTGGTAACGTTTATTTTCATGTAGCTTCAAGGGTTTAGTTAGAAACATCGCTTTTAGAAAAATCTAAACTGACAGTCTTTTGTTCTACTGATAACTTTTGCATATGGTTTGTTTGTTGTGCATGTAGATAACAGAAGTGCCAACTCTCATGCATTGAGCATGAGACCCACGCATGGGTGAGCCTAATAGGACAATGATAGTAGCATTAGTAACAACTAGTTCTGTCAAGCAATTTAAATTTTTGATCTAATTAATTACATGGTGTGGCGATTAATTCATCTAATTATTCGCATTTAATCGCACATACATACAGACATTACAGGAAGCAGTTTTTACCATTTATTATTGAATACAAGCCTATACCTTAGACTACAATGGTCATGACATTATCACTGACTGAACACAAACCTATGAATTAGGTTACAGTGTGTGACAGTTGTAACTTATTGAACATCACAATTGGTTACAAATGAGAGTTTTAATTACTACTGAACATAAACCAATATCTACACAAACACACACACACATGCACACACACACAAAATGGGTATGGAGGAAAAGCTAATCTTAAAAGTCTTAAAAGTCTTAGTGTTTAGAATCTACAAAGCCCAAAGCATATTCTCTCTTGGTGCTAACAGAGCTAGCACTAGTGCTAACTCTGTTATCCGGGACAGGAACGTTTAGAAGACCATGCCTACTTTTGAGTTGAACACTTCGGCAAGCGCGGCACGTTCTCTCTGTTTTTTGAGAAGAAGCGCAAACCCTCGTGGCGAGCACAGCGTGTGCTGCGTTCGGTCTGAAAGCCCGCTAGGCTAATGAGTGAATCTACCGGCGTATAGTGACTCGCAGATCCGGATCA
>JBBPDH010000144.1:935166-945294 GCA_037974565.1 Clupeocharax schoutedeni
ACCAACATGGAGGATTAGCCTTAAATGATCTTAAATCTAAATGTTAAATATGAAAAATATATCTCTCACTCTAAATGAGAAACTCCACAGTTAGATGGGTCTCTGTGACCCCATCTACCCCATCTAACTAAACTACTATTAGATGAAAACCGCTCACCTCGAGACAAAAGTAATGGGACACCGTTGTGAGGTGAACAGTTTTCAACTCGTTGGAAAGAGTGCGAGATATAAATAAATAATTCCATGAAATTAACATTGTTTACAAGTTTTGAATCATGTTTATGAAGTCTCGAGTCGCTGAGGGATGTCTAGAGTCAAGTCACAAATCTTTGTTTGTGCGACTTAACACAAACATTGGTTTCACAACCACAAAAAGTATTTATTAAAAACAATTCTGCTGAACTACCGGGATGTTAACTCGACATCTTTTACCAAGCCATTTGTGGGAAAAGCATTCGTAGCTGTGTTCACAGACTGATTATTTTTAATTAAACAAACAGTGACACACCTCTTTTCTGCTCCCTGGGCGCCTTGTTCATGGCTACCCCCTGTTTCACTTGGTGAATGGGTTAAATGCAGAGGGTGAATTTTGTGCTGTTCACACTGTGTGCAGTGGTATGTTCATGTATAACCGAATGATCACTTTCACTTTCACTTTAGCTCTGGAAAACAGACATCCTGTCTTGCTGCCACAGTCGAGACTTTCTCTCCACTACACATTTAAAGTGACTCACCCCTCTGCTCTTTCTCCCCATCATTGAAGATACTCGATTTTAAATATTTTTTTAACTATCAGTACTTGGCTCCTGATCAAACAATCAATCTGAATACATGCACAATATACTGCAAAGTTATGAACATTTTGCTATAATTCAATATGGGCTCAGAAGAGAAGCGGCGCCCAAAACCAGGTGGAATAAAAATAATAGAAGAACAGTAGTGTGATTGTTTCTGCACTCACACAAATCAGAAATGAAGAAAAAACTCAGGGATGATAGTATCAGTAATGATTCAGGGTTTAAGGTTTATCGTCACATGTACAGTGTACAGGTAGGGGTATGATGAAATTCCCACTTGCATGCTTTCCTCCAGACCATAAGAGGCATGAATATACAATATAAAATGCTATAAATAATGAATTCAGAAATGCAATGGAAACCAATGACTTCTGACAGAATGAGGATGAGGATTTCATCCAGTGATGCCATGTTAGTCCATGATAGAGGAGAAACTTTATTTGGGACACAGTATGAAACCCAGTCATTACTATGGGAGCCTGAACACTGAGGTCAGTTCAGTGTCAAGGACAAACTCACTCATGAGGAGGAAAACTTTCAGAGGAACCAAGACTCTGGTCAACACCAAAAACCCAACACCATCACAGCAAGAGCAATTAATAAGAGCAATTAGCAGGAATAAAATAGTGACTCAGTGATCACTGAATCAAGATAACATATAATAAGATACACCTTTATTAGTCCCACATGTGGGAAATTTGCTTTGTCATGGCAGAAAGTGCAGAAAACAAGATAAGAGCAGAAACAATTATGAAAACTATAGAACATGAAAAAACACAAAAACTATAGAATAGAATAAAACAAAACAGAATAAAATAAAATACTATACCAACAGTACAGTATAAAATGTATACTATACAATCTAAAACATTAAAATATAAAGTAATGATTCAAAATTTAAGATACAAATATTCATATTCATGAGTGCAGTACTGTGCAAAAGTCTACTTTAAAGCTATTTGGCAGGAAGTCAGTTAGTGTTAAATCACTAACCTTACAATAAATACAAATAACAGATTTTTGCACTGCATTATACACTGTGCAGGTAAAAGTACAATGAAATTCCCACTTGCATGCTTTCTTGCAGACCACAACAGACGTGAATATACAATATAATATGCCATAAATAATGGAGTAAGAAAGGCAATAGAAGCAAAAGTCTGCTGATAGAATAAGGATGAGGATTTCATCCACAATGCCATGTCAGTAAGAACATGTGAGAAGATCTATAGCGCAGGTGAACCCCTAATAGAGCAACGTCTAGAACTGAACCATCAGCAGGGATTGAGTGGAGGAAGCAGGCGAGGCTTTCCAGGGCAGCAGGAGTGTGAGTGGCACACACAGGAGGCTCCATGCTGGAGGGATTGAGTATACAGAAAGTATACAGAAAGCATACAGTATATATAAGTATATTAGTGGTGGGCCGTTATCGGCGTTAACGTGTTGCATTAACGTGAGGCTCTTATCACACGCAAAACAAATATCGCCGTTAATCTGTTCACAAAGTTGGGTTGGGAGCTGGGTCTGTACTACGGAAGCGATGATGACTTGATATTTTAGCACGGATGTATACCTAGCCGAATTGCACTGTAGGGGGCGAGGGCGAGTCTTCGAACCTGTTTGTATGCCTAGTGTGAAATTACCACATCAAACGTGACATGCTAACATGGATTTTCCTTCGGGAAAATGTATTTTTAAGAAGCTTCCCAATGGAAACCTCGACAAGACTAAGGTTGTTTGCACCTTGTGCAATGCGGAGTTAGTTTACTGTAGGGGCTGAGAAACCCGTTCTCAAAGACTTACTTTTAGTCATTATTTGGGTAGCACACAAATTCTGAATGCCTTCTGCAGAATTCAGATGAGCTGTTTAAATCTAGATTAATCTCGATTAATTCCAAGATTACAGTGAGATTAATCCAGATTAAATAATCTATGCCCACCACTAATACGAATATAGACAATTATGAACTAGTCATTTTCTTAACAAGATTCTTTTTGATTTTAGTTGACTAAACACCTTCTTCTTTTTCTTCTTAACATTACTTTGATGAACTACCAGCTCATTTCCAGCATCTCTCTGTTTACAACACACAATGAGAGTGAATACAAAACTCACTCCTGCCTGATAATACAGATGTAATATAAGGCAGTAATTTCTGAAACCATCCCTCATGAATAAATAACAGCCAATGACGTGTCTCCTCCAGACCCCCCACCCCACATCAGATCCATGTGTTTTGTTTTTTAAAGGCATGTCCTGTTAGAGTGGAATGTATGGTGATAAACAGGCCTTAATGCTGTCTCAGCTGCTCAGTGTGTGGTGAGGCATCTGATAACTGCCTTCCTGCACTTAGCTCCTTATTGATAATGGCCTGAGCGGCTGAGGATTAATGCACAGGTTGTTTAGTGGACAACAGTGTAGTCATGAAGGCGCTGAGGTGGTTTCCACAACCAGTGTTGTTGCATTTCACCAACAGATTTGAAAAAAAAAAAAAAAAAAACAGCAACAATTCAATCTGCTCAAATAGTATGCTCTGAAAGGATCTTGTATACTATACTCTAAATACACTTTACAGTATACTAATAATGTTGTGGTCAGAGGTAAATAAATAAATAACTAAATGTAATTAATGTTAATGTAAATATATGAGCATCTCTGAAGTTGATACAGGAGTATTCACACTAATCCAGCTGTTACAGTGGTTATATCTGTAGAAGCACTTCATATAAGGTGAGACTCAATCATCCACTTAAATGTTCTTAGTTTAGGGAACCCTCCAGAGCACCTTTTTATCTTTAAGACTTAAAGAGAATTATGGGAATGAAATGTGGGCTCACGTAAGAGCTTTTAGGGTTTAAAGAATCAGAATCAGAAAACATTATTGATCCCGTGTCATGCTGCATCCTGGTCCTGACAGCAAGGAATAGATGGAGGTACAGGCGCAGACTGCCATAACGAAGGGAATTTATTGAAAATAAGACAACAAAACAGAACACAAAACAGGCACGGTGGCCAGACACTAGCACTAAAGGATACAATAAGGACGCAAAGCGAGACTAAGAACAACGGCGTGAAGAGCTGGGGCCGGGGCGGGAGCCATGGCTGGTGATGCAGAGATCAGGAGCCATGGCCCTGGATTCTGGGTGGCTGGTGCAGAGACCGGTGCTGGAGCTCGAGCGACGGGAGGAGAGCTGCACACTAAGGCAAAGAGCTGGCCTGAATGAAGCTGGACTGAGTGTAGCTGGACTGAGTGTAGCTGGACTGAGTGAAGCTGGACTGAGTGTAGCTGGACTGAGTGAAGCTGGACTGAGTGTAGCTGGACTGAGTGCAGCTGGACTGAGTGGAGCTGGACTGAGTGGAGCTGGACTGAGTGTAGCTGGACTGAGTGCAGCTGGACTGAGTGGAGCTGGACTGAGTGGAGCTGGACTGAGTGGAGTTGGACTGGGTGGAGCTGGACTGAGTGGAGCTGGACTGAGTGGAGCTGGACTGAGTGGAGCTGCCTGAGTGTAGCTGGACTGAGTGCAGCTGGACTGAGTGGAACTGGGCTGAGTTGAACTGGGCAGACCTGGACTGAGTTTTGCTATCGCAGCAGTCGCCATGGGATCCGCCATCTTGGATCCACCTTGTCTTGCTCGCGAGGAGATACTGAAAGGTATGCAGGAGTCATTGAAGGAACCGAGTGGCAGTGGACAGCTGTCTGAGAAAAGGGTTCACCTGCAACCATTTTGGATCCAGTATGGACTCCTTCCTGTCTCCATGGATTTCTACCCTTCTTGGACACGGGAAGGTCCGCAAATAAACAAAGGTGGATCTAAGACCACCGGTCCTCCGGTCCACTCCAGCTGTACGTGAAGTCATCCTCTTCAGCACTCACATACTCCAGGAGCTCCGGAGGATTGTTCCAAATCTCTCTGCTTGCTTTCTGCATTGTGGACTTCTAGCCGCGTTGCTTGCAAGGAAGACCCGTGCTGGACATGCGTCGACTTTAGTGGGGCTCGTGTGGAAGTCTGCTGTGTCTTGGCGATTGGAGTATTCTGTCACGCTGCATCCTGGTCCCGACAGGAAGGAATAGAAAGAGGCACAGGCGCAGACTACCATAACGAAATGAATTTATTAACAACAGGCAGAGAGATAAAACAGGCACAGTGGCTAGACACCAGGACTGACTGGTATCGTCCCGAAGGAAACTGCTAGTGTCCCGAATGCACAGACACACAAAGGCAAGAACAATATAACATAAATGTCTAAATGAACCCACTAAAATTTTTACTCATTTTTACCAACTTGTGAGCTAAATTTTTGATGTACCATGTCATGCGACCAAGATGAGCATTTCAAATCTTTCAGACTCTAATCATCAATAAAATATTCATATTCTGTCTTTCTGTGTGGCTCGGTAACAAATGATTCACAGAACGATATTGGCTAGTATCTGTCCGGTGGGTGAGGACCTCTGCCCTAAAGAGCCCCTATTGTCATGGCTCGGCCAGTGGCCGGTAGGGCCCACTGTTTTGATTTGGGTTTTCGGACTTTTATTTTGACATTCATGTCTGTTTTGTGTTTCCAGGTGTCTTGTGTTTGTGCAGTGATTATGTTCTGTATTTAAGTTCTGTTTGTGTGGACCAGCGTTATCTGTCCATTGCCTCACATTCCTTGTGTTCATGTTCACATTTCATGTTCATGTTTATAGCGGCCCTTGAGCCAGGTTTCTTTTGTTCCTGTTTTACGTTCACGTTCTTGTCCAGTAAAGAACCTGAGTTCATGGATGCCTGCCTGCCTGCCTGGTGTTTCCCCCGTCTTAATTTCTATACTGTCCTGCCTTTTCCCCCCTAGCCCCCAAGACAAAAGGCTGGGGCACCCCAGTTCCAATGAGTTAAGAAGCAAAATACTTCAGAGAGAGAGAGAGAGAGAGAAAGAAAGAAAGAAAGAAAGAAAGAAAGAAAGAGAGAGAGAGAGAGAGAGAGAGAGAGAGAGAGAGAGAGAGAGAGAGAGAGAGAGAGAGAGAGAGAGAGAAAGAAAGAAAGAAAGAAAGAAAGAAAGAAAGAAAGAAAGAGAGAGAGAGAGAGAAATAGAGAGAAGGGAGTTCTCTGGTGAGGGGCAACGTAGTCCACCCAACACTGACCCATACACCCATACACACACTGTATACACACCCACATATTCACTCACACACACACACACACACACACACACACACACACACACTGCAAAACTCCAATGATTCTCATCAGCAGCAGACAGACGAGGCGGGCTGTGAACTGCTGCCGTTTCCTCTGGGGCCCCCCTCCCGGCAGGGGTGGCGGGAGGAGGGGTGTGTGTGTGTGTGGAGAAATGCAATCCCACCCAGTCAAAGTGCTCCCTGACACACACACATACAAGCAACTCTCCACAGGAAAAGCAGGAGACAGAATGCATAGCAGCACCTCACAGCAGCCTCGGTGTGCAGCGGCAGCCCAAAAGGGATCCTCCTCTACTTTGATAGTTGCTTAATTACTCATGTGATGCCACACAGATGTCTGGGAGGAGAGGGGCTCCAGCCGCAAAAGTTGGCCCCACTCGCTCGCTGACTGACTGACTGACTGAGTGACAGGATCCAAAGGGAAGGCAGACATTTAAGGAGCGGTAGGTGAAAAACCAGGAGCCATTCATAATTCATCAGCGTAGCAGTTTACGGGCTGTCACGGATCCCTGTAGTGCCGGGCTGATGCTAAACTGTGATGCTATTTGAAGGGCTGTCTGCTAAATAGTTCTTTGTGTACCAGGTGGCGGCAGGGACTTTGAACAGGAAATGCATCTCGCCTCTGAAGTGTTACTCTGCTGTCATCATTATGAAAAGAGGCTCCAAAGTAGTCTGGAGGAGATGGGACTTGATCAACTTTTGCTCTTAGTGAATGCTTGCATTGGTTTTACTTGTGTTACATTATCAGAAACAAGGTTTTCTCATGCTCTCCTGGCTTCGTTGCTTCTCCACTTTTTGATGTATGTGCTGGTGATGGCTTGAGAGTCTTGTATTTCATACCTTGTGGAACTTTATGCAGAAAAATTCTGTTGAGAGTGAGAAGAAAACTAGAAATCCTAGGTTCTTTGATAGCAGAACACTTTTAGGTGCTTTGTTGGAGCAAGTTATTTACTGTATAACATTAAATAAGAATATTATTAATTTCAAGAGTTGTTTGCACATTTTATTCTTTCAGTTGCCTTTACTAAAGAAGCCTCTTTATAAAAAGAACATTTCTAAACGCATATATTGAAAGCCCTCAAGACCAGGCAAAGAACTGCTCATGCATTCCAATTGCTTTTCACAATCCTATATATGACCACTGGCTTTGAGGAGCCCTTTATAAATCATCAAAGAACCTCTTAAACATTTGCTAGTTCTTGTTTGGATTCTTTGCACGTTGATTGACTCTGACAATACTGGGTTGGAGATGATTTTTCAAAGGTTCTTATAAAAGGCTTTGTATATATAACCTGGATGCAGAACTGTAGTAGGCCCAAATGTTTCTCTAAAATGGTTCTGCACCAAAGAAACACCACACACCCAGAGTGGTTCTACTATTGTAACAACTGTTTTTATATAGAGCCCCTTTTTTCTAGGAATGCATCTCAATTCACAAACACTCCCTTTCACAAACCTCTCTATTGTGTGACCAGTTTGGAGGGGTCCAAAAAGTTTGCCTCTTTTATGCTGAAGAGGCCCTTTGTTTGCGATCTGAACCAGAGGGAGAACATGTCTTGAAAGAAACCACATAAATGAAAGTAATGCAAGAGCAAACGCATCTTAAAAAAAAAGCACAAAGATAAAAAGGTGGGAGGAAACACAGCTCAACAGGCCTGGTGCAGCTATTTGTGCCATTAGCGCCATGCCAACGCTGATGGGTACTTGCAGGGGATGACGGGAGAGGCGACGTCTCGTCCCGAAGCGTCACAGTAACTCATGCTGGCACACTCCATCTGTGCTCCTTCACTAAATCCCTTTTGAAGTTGCGAGGAAGTTTCGCTGATCCGTTGTTGTACTTTTAAGCAATTCTCTTTGATTTTGTCACATTCCAGGGTCCTTTCAGTGCGGTGCTGACGTTTGTCTTTGTGTCTGCGTTGTTGCAACAACAGAAAGGGTCAAATTATGCAAATACAGAAGTCATAAAGAGCTGTCTAAGTGAGAGATTTGCTCGAAATTAATCGTACGCTCTGTCTCATTTGTCCCTCAGAGCTGCTGTGTATGTGACTGGACTCTTATCACCTTATCTACCAAAAGTAGAGTGGAATGTGTTCGGCGATGGCCCTGACGACACTACACATGTTGTTGCTAATGGCTGTAATGGCCACCAGTGGAATGGCTCAGATAAACAGCACAGAGAAGCTTTCTGCCTCTCCTGGACCTTTCTCCACTGCCGTTCAGCCACAGGAGACCCACAGCCAGTCTGGGAAACTCCCAGGCCCAGTTACGATGGGAAACAACACCCGTCAACGCATTCCTCCAAGATGCCCAATTCCAATCTCCACTACAGAGGCATTCAGGGTCATCAATGCTATAATTTCCTGTGTGGTGTTCATAGTGGGCATGGTGGGCAACGCCACCCTGCTGAGGATTATTTACCAGCACAAGTGCATGAGAAACGGACCCAACGCCCTTATCGCCAGCCTGGCCATGGGCGACCTCATCTACATCATCGTCTGCATCCCCACCAACGTCTACAAGGTAGGAACCTCCACCAACAACATCTAACTCCCAAAGAAATCTCCATCACTGTCAATTCAGTTAAAATGTTATTCAACACTAAACCTCATTTACCATCAATCAGCCAAGACAAGTTTGGTGACCGAAATTAACTGGAATTGTATCTAAAATGTGATGAAACCTCCCGTAACTCTTAATGACCTTTTGCAATACTTATGTGGCATCACTGTATGAGACACTGAAAATGAAATATGTGGACTATAATTTCAAGATGGCCCCCAGTGTTTGTGGATATGCAGTGCACTTTTCTCCATTCGTTGTTCTGTTTTAAAGTTTAAGCCCACAGAGAGTTGTAGTTTTATTAAGTTTGTGCCTTATTAAGACATAAGACATTAAGACTTATTGTGCCTTTTAAGACATATGCAAATAACCTCTGTTGTGACTCTGTTCTGTAGGACAGAATGGTAACTTTAGTTTCTATTACTCCCTCATCAAGAGTTAATTGAGCAAAATGTCATGATAAACCACAGGTGTAGCTTCTTCAGTGGCAATTAGGTGGCTAGACATCTCTTTGGTGTCAAAATTCACATTTATTTGGTTATTTGTTCATTCAACTATTTGTTATTTGTTATTTTGTTTATTCAACTATTTGTGGCGAGCTTGGAGCATCCTTAACCTCTGCTCTTCCTTTGTTTGCACGGTGGACAATTATCCTACTGGAAAAGTTTCATACGTGCATGTTTCTCCTCTTTGGCAATGTGTTATTTAGTAGTTGCTATTCACATTATCAATAATGAGTAATTATCCACTTGCACAGGCAGCCAGACATGCCCATCTCCCAGTTTAGATTGTTTGTTTTGGTGAACCACAGCTAGGCTTTCAGTTTCTACCATAAATATCCAATAATATGCCTTCAATAATGTGCAGTTATTAACATTAACATTTGCCCATTTGAGATTCAACACAGATGAGCTCAACTTTTTATTTAAACTAACCTATATTCTGCCATAGATGTTGCATTTTTGGAGAGTTTCCTTCAGTAAAGAGTGCTGCCATAGAACTGCCAATGTTTACCATCTGACAGAAACCCACTGTTTAGACTGATGATCGTATTCACAGTCAGTTACATATCTAGAACCTCCAGTAGACCTAGACTCTCTTTACGCCAGGTTACTTCATACATCTTGTGATCTTGTGTATAAGGATTATATCTGGATGAAGCCAAATGTATACAGCAGCAAAAAGGTTTTAAAGTGGATACAAATCTGATCACTAAAATAACTTCATGAGGTGGCCTGAGTCACATTTGAGCCTCATGCACTAGCTCAATCAAGTCAAAGTAAACTTTATTGTGTCCTTGGCTATATTTATGTATACAGTTAAATGTGTTGGCATGGCTCCAGATTTTGTACTCAATTTACATATAAAACTAGATTATATGTATAATATATAAAACGCTACACATATAAAACTATGCATATCAATTCTAAACTACATGTAAAAATGTGCAATTTAGTACAAGGGAAATTTTGTAAAATCCAAAAAATAGTGCAAATGTTGCATCAGCAGTCAGTAGGGGTGTGACGAGACACTTTTCCCACGAGACGAGACGAGACACGAGACTGGGTTCACGAGAAAGAGACGAGACGAGA
>JBBPDH010000144.1:1016259-1027813 GCA_037974565.1 Clupeocharax schoutedeni
GGCTTAAACGGCTGGCTATCTGGTCTCTCTCTCTCGCTCTTTCTTTCTCTCTCTCTCTCTCTCTCTCTCTCTCTCTCATTAGAAACATTTTAATCGTCTACCAGAGACAAAAAAAGTAAGTTTCCAGAATAAAAAAAAAACATCAGCATCCAGAGCCAAAGCTTTTTCTTCTGTCGGATTTAGCTTCCCTCACTGTAGCTGTGATAGTTTCAGAGACTTGGTCTTAACAGTAGCCTTGGACTGAAAATAGGTGTAATTAATGCTGTGACAACAAGTTCTTCATGAATCCCTGAAGAGAGCGCTGACGAGCAATTAAACATGGCCCTGAACCGGAGAATGAGAACTCATTAAATTTGGCAACTTTAATGACTTTTTATTTTTCTCCTAAACTTGAATTCTGTCATTTAGAAAATACCAACTCTACCAAAGACAGATTGATACAAACAATTAATTGCCAATTATAGCAGCTGTAAATAATTAGCTGATGCACACACTAATTCTGACAGACTACAATATGCTACAGGAAGTGTAGGGGGCGATATGCCTTCTTACATTTTAATTTATGGCATTTATCGGACACTTTTATCCAAAGCGATTTCCATTTCCTAACTATAGGGGGCAGTGTGGAGCAACTTGGGGTTAAGGGTCTTGCTCAGGAACCCAGTGGTGGTGTGGTGAAGATAGGATTTGAACCCATGATCTCTTGGTCTAGGGGCAAGTATCCTACCACTAGGCCTCCACTTGCTTATCGCACGTACTATGTGCTGTGATCGATTACTGAAAAAATATTATTTGCTGCGTCACTTCTGTCAGTCTTCTGTAGCCCGGCTAATCACAGCCCCCCTGCCCCCCCTTCCCTCCTCCTTTCGAAGCGCTCCTGTTTGAGAGAAGTGGAGAAAAACACCGGCTCTTGGAGCGCTGCCTGTGGCTTGACTGGATTTTATTAAGTACAGCAGGGACCCCTGGAAGAGCTCCAGAGGATCAGGCCGTGGCACAGATGCCAAAACCTCGCCCATACGAAAACTCCAGCACAAAGTTTGCCTCGCTTTTATACAGTCTCAGTCCGAGCACACCACTCGTGACGCAGCAACCTGCTAGGAGCTCTCTAATGACTGATACGTCTCATTCTTTAGCAATCCTTTAAAAGACAATTTTAAGCCACCATAACTTTAATACTGAGCATTATATGTCTTATTTAAAGCTCAGCACAGTATACTTTTTATAAAATGCATTATGAGTACAGAAAAACTTTCAGGGTCACTGTAAAAGGCAGCATATGGGGCAATAGTTAAACGGTTCACTTTCCTGTGAAGAATATGCTTCCATGAACTTCCTTTAATGTGTGCTTTCCAAAGACGTGTTAGCAGGTTATTGATAGATATTTTGGCTGCTTGTGTAACAGCAGCCCTCATCCTACCATCATGCAAAAGGACAGGAGGGAGGAATTTACAATGAGCAACACGAGAGAGAAAACAGGCTTCTTTCTCAGCTTCTATCATCACTAGAAAAAAACAAGTGTCTTCCTCAGCTTCTGACAAGGGTTTCAGAAGGAAGGTGGATGGTCCATTTTCAATAGTCAGCAATGGTGCATGATTTTTCAAGACCTCTTACTAACGTAACCATGGCAATGGCTGTAGCCTACTGATTCATGTATGCGTACAAAAGAATTTTCCTTTTACCCTCATTATATATATTGCTAAGAGTATTCATTACATTCACTGACACTATTAATTGATTCTGCATTATGTCCATTAGATTTCAAAACAGGTCTTGGCCTCAGCTTCCATCGAGTTCGGTTTCTGAAGTAGTCTGAACACAAGAAAGTGGATGCTCCATCTTTATCACAGATAGTTATCGATGCTACATGCTCTTTTGAGACCTCGGCCACAGAAATGGACGCAGTGTCCTGATTCATGTACTAGTACATAAAAAAATATGGTTCATTATACACATTACTGAGAGCAACATTTACAATGTACCGATGCTATTAATTAATACTGTGTTATGTCAGTTATATTTGACCTCTTTTTAGCCCTAATCAATGCCGGATCTCATTTAGCCTCTGGTACTACCGAGATGCGTGCAGAGGGACTGACCTGTGCTGAGGAGCAGCAGTACCTTCATGGCCAGGAACTCCTCGTAGGTGAGCTGCAGGCGGACGAACTCCTGGCTGACCTGCTTCATGCTCACGCACAGATCGTACATGGCCGACTGCTGCATGCGCTCCCTGCAGAGAAACAAGACCATTAGCATCCAAATCGAGGCTAGTTAGACATGTAGCAAACACACTCCAGTGATTCCAGAGATATTCCTGTTTAGTGGTGTTCTGGGAAGGCTACTGTGCATCATGGAGGTCTGCTGTAACCATTCCCTGGCTTGAAAAGAGGCTTGCCTTTCCCCAAATGCATAATCCATGTTTGTACTCGACAATATTGTACAGACTGCAGTTCTAGGTGGCACAGCCTGTTAAGTGGTCTCCAATAATAATAATAATAGATCTCTAATAGATATGTTTTCTGACATTGTATGACACAATGTTCTCCAAAAACAAGGGCTAAAGTATGGACACAATTCAAGCTACAAGATAGCAAGTTACTACTGTTTTTAGCTACTTTTAATGGTCCTTCTATTCCTCTGTTTATTTTTACTGCACACTACGTTTATGCGTTTAATTATTAATATTTTTATTCTATCCTGGGAAGTACATTAAATGATCCTTGTGTATGATAATGAGCTATAGAAATAAACCTGACCTGACCGTATGACTTGCTTTAGCCCACTTTTATGGATAACAGTAATTCACATTGTTGAGTAATCCTAAATAATATTCTCTTATAGATTTTGACACTGAACGACACACTGTTATGCAAAATCATGGATTAAAGAGTGGACACAATACAAGCTCCAAGAAATCTACTACTGTTAGCTATGTGAAACACTTTAGCCCATTTAGTTGGATAACACCAAGAGATACAATGAGCTTAGTGGTGGAGTATAAGCATTCATTATTTTCAAACAGCCCTAATTTGGGGTAAGAATACATAAGTGGATTAAAAAAATAATCCAGTAAAGTGCAAAGAATTCCAAGTAAGGGCCTATTGCTCTAAAATCCCCTCGGTCCTCCACTCAGCTCTCTGTCGTTATAGCTGAGCTCAACTTGCCCTGTGTATTGCCTTCACTGTTGCTTTCTACGATTAAAAAGAACTATCTAGCCATATAAAACAACTTCTTTAGTAAACAAAAGTGAAGAAAAACTCAATCTTGATGATAATGAATCAAGATAATTCTGCTTCATCCCCTCTACTGGACTATAAGGGAAGGTTACAATTGTGTCTTCTATAGCAACATATGGCACACAAGCAGAAGAGCATTGGTTGACTAGTTATTCATTCTATATTTTGAACCCACAAAAGAAAATACTTTTTATTATTTAGGAAACATAATCTTTATTTTGGTCATTTTAAGAACGGGTTTAACATATTTTTCACGATTTATAAAGTCAGTCAGTCTAAATTGCAGTGACTTTTCTCTCTGATGTTCTTGCTGCGTGCTGTACTGTAGTCAATGTTTATGGATTACAGTAAGTCCTACTGTGTCAGAAACCAGAACCCTGGGTGTAATGATCTAGGCATGCAGTTTGCACAGTGCTAACTGTGGATCATAAATGTCTCTAATTTATGAGCTACACAAGCTTCATATTCCAGTCCAGACCTCTGAACATGTTTTCAATGAGGAACTAGGTTTGGTTAAGGGCTGGGAGTCGATCCAAAAATAATTGATTCCTTGATTTAAAAAAAAACCTTCTAGCCAGGTAGATTTCCCCCTAATGTAAAATAGACTTAATGTTAATGTTTGTTATCATTATTATCATTATTATCATCATCATAATATTATTATTAGTATGATTATTATAATTATTATTATACTAGTATTATTAGTTGAGTTTAGTGATTTTTTTCTTTTAATGTCACTGTTTACCAATACCAGTATAAGAAAACAGCGCTCAGCTGGGGGGAACTCCCCCCCATCAGACCGGAGCTCCAAACACTTGTGCAACTTTCAGGCATGTTTGACTCCTCTGGTGCCTTAAAATGCTGCTTTGTGCTGAAGACGTGTTTGTGTGTGGCGCAGATGTAAACACCTTTCAGCGAGGTGAAGAGTTTACTGCGCTAGAGGATCGAGGACAATATCTTTTAAAAAAAGCATATTAGACCTTTCCGAGAGCAAACCGCATCACACGGCGCGACCATTTCAGTGTGTGAGAAGAAACAGAATAGAAAAAAATACACACACACACAGAATAGAGGAGCAGCAGAAGGAGCAGATGAGGGAAATGTGCAGGCCAGATGAAGCAGCGGAGCTGGAGGGAATTATGGGTTTTGGAAGCGGCCGTGCTTTTAAATCACTGTAGTGTTGACAAAAAAAATAATCAAACGCCTGCCCTGTGGGCCGACTTGAAAGAGCTGGAGTTCACATGTGATTCTGCAGGACCAAGCACAACACAGGCCGAAAGATAGAGAGGCTCACACGCTGACAACACACACACTCTCCTAGGTGTGTGTCTGCATGTGTGTGTGTATGTTTTCAAAGACTTTCAAGACAAAAATTGACCAGAAGAGTCGTCCTAACTCGGGCAAAGTGCACGAGCATGCTGCACATTTTAATACAATTTAACATAATTGTAACATAGTTTAACATCACAGTGGCATGTAGAACATATACAATATATATATCTAACACAATGTGTGTGTGTGTGTGCATGCATGTGCATGTGTGTGTGTGTGCATGTGTGTGTGCATGTACATGTGTGTGTGTGCGTGTGTGTGTGTGCATGTGCGTGTGTGTGTGTGTGTGTGATTGCAGACTCTTGAATTCTATGTAGAATTAAAAAAAAGGTCTCAGTGTGTGTGGAACCTCATCTCAGTGCTGAGGGTTGTTTACCGGTCTGCTCTGCTGACCTGTGAGTTTGTTCAGCCACAAGATGAGTTTCAGCCTAACCCTCAGTTCTCTACCTTCACTGATACCTGTTTGTCAGTCTCTCTCTCTCTCTCCCTTTCTCCCTCCCTCTCTGTCTCTCTCTCTCTCTCTCTCTCTCTCCCTATCTTTCTCACTTGTCTGTTTCTCTCTCTCTCTTTCTCTCTCTCTCAGCAGTCTAGATTCTTCTTTATCCTTTTCTTTGGAAGCCTGATGTTTCAGGCACAAAGATGTTTTGGAGCTTCTAAAAGACGTCACGTGTGTTTTATTGTTTTACTGCTATCTCCAAATACTTAAGGAAGATACAGGTGAAAAAAATGTCCACTATAAAAGGACATAAACGAATGGGCCGGCAGGTTAAATACACACATACAGGGCAGTCAGTCTGCCATTCAGACTTTATTACCCCGCCCCATCAGCCTGCTATGGCAGCATCATTTTTAAATTATTTTTTACTTATCTTAAAGCCTGATGTAAAAAGTACTAGATCTATATCAGCACCTTCGTTCAGTTTCCCACTGCAGACTTCTCACTTTAACATCCGAGATACATCTTTGATTACAGTTTTTGATTTATGCTTCCCGCGTCTGAGCCTGAAAGATTACATAGACTTTATTTAGCAGCTCGAGCTCAGATTCAGCACATTCACTTCTAAAACTGGGGGGGAGTGGGGGAGGGAGAAAGAGAGAAAGAACGAGCACTGATTGCAGTTTTACCCCCAGTCTGGGTGTTTTGGAGCTTGTTTTGGTTATTGACTACTGGTTGTTGATTTTAGCAGTCGAGATTCTTCTTTATCCTTTTCTTTGGAAGCTTTTTACATTGGATGTTCAAAACAGCATACTGTGTATATTGTAAACTGCAGTATCAGCTACATGATCTACTGTATATGTATACTGCACCAGTATATACTGCATTTGGTATACTGCACCAGTAACTGCTGTATATTGCACCAACATATATGGTAAACTGTACCAATATATACAGTATACTTTATACAGCACCAGAATATTCTGTATACTGCATATTGCAACAATATATTGTGTATTTAGCATAAGTATATACCTTTTTAACACAAAAGTACTAGTCAACTTCACTCAGGGGGCATCGACTCGTGCCTCTGTAGTTGACTAGTCAACTTTTGTGTTAATGCCCTAGTCATGGCGTAATCATATGTTTTTTCCTCTCTCCCCCCTCGCTTGTATATGCAATGCAATCTCTGCCTATGATTGGCTTACGCTGACACGTGTTCCTTGGTTTGACCAATTGTAATAGTCCCTTCATAAAAGAGGCGGTACCGTCTGCAAGGGGGTCTAAACACGAGACCACAACAAGACGAGAGACACATCACATGTGTGGAGATCCTTCACATCCTTCACACAAACAGCACGGAAACCTGCAAGTGGGTGTTAAAGTACAGTAACAGAAGCGGCACTCTGCATCTGAAATGGCTCTGCCTATCTAACATGGCTAACGCTAGCACTGCAGGGAGTCGTCCTGCCGTGGCTTAAACTGTACCCACTCTCAGTTCTACACTTAAATTTACCAGAAAATTCAAGGTATTGGCCTTAGTTTAGGTCTGTTTAATTGTCGTGTTGACTGTTCATGTTACAGAGAACTTTAATAAAAGCTGCTCAGTGTTGGACGCCGAAGTTCCTCCACTGAGTGTGAGATGACGTCATCAAACGACTAGCCGTCTTGACTGAGTTATTAATGCCCTTGTATATACTGTATACTGCACGCTGCAACAATATAGACAATATGTTGCACCTGTAAGTACTGCATACTGCATACTGTACCTGAATATACTATATCCGTATACTACACAAGTATATACTGTATACAATACTATATACTGCACCAACATAGGATGTTGACTTATAGCCAAGGCAAAAAATGAAGGTAAGTATATTTGCTGTTAGGTAAACCTGTGTACTTTCCTAAGTCTTGCCGCATTGCTTTCGTGTCCATCAAAACTGAAACGCTGCTGTAAAACTTGTCAGTATGTTGTGCTCAGGGCCCACATTCACAAAGCCTGTCAGGATATAATGCTGATCTAGGAACTGTTCCTGACAGTTCAGCCGCCATCAACAGGAGTCGAGTCAGATCCTGGATCAGTCTTCCGACTACGAGGAGTGCAGGCTGTTTTATGGATTATATTATATTTTTAGAGAATTTTTTTGGGGGGTGAGCCGTTCTGTTATAAGACGCACTGCACAGTTATTGAGGACACTGAAAACTTTTGAAAACTTCTATTATAGGACATTATCTGGACCTTTTGCTTTATCATTCGTGTAGAAAGTGGGCCTTCACTTGCCTCCTCTGTTTTCAATCGATACCTTTTAAGGACACTGCTCCAAGTTCTACTTTGGCATTCTAGAAAAGTCTGCAGCACTGACTCAGTTTTAACCCGTTTCTGTCCAGAATGGCAGTGGAAGCCACAGTCTATTTTAAAAGGGCTGAAAGCTTTTTGTTGAAAGAATACACTTGTGTGTCGGAGTTAAATTGAGCCGAGGCTACCGTAATCCCAGCTGTCGGGCTCTTCCATCCACCCTGTTCGGCAGTGTCTGGTCCCTGGACAATGAAAGGACTACATCCAACTCCTTTAGAGACTCAGGGCCAGGTCTGTTCTGGAGCAGACAAAAACCTGCCCCCAAAAGCCTTTTCTCCACTTTAGGACTGTTTTGTGCAAACTGACAAGGACCTGTACCAACCTGGAGCACAGCATAATTGACAGGCTACATTAGCAAGTGGCCTGATGACTTTAGTGCCTCCAAGACCATTGCTGGTGGCCTAGTGGTTAAGGCATTAGCCCTGTGATCAGAAAGTCCAAGTTCGATTCCCAGGACTACTAGGCACCTCTGAGGTACTCCGAGCAAGGCACCGTCACCCACACACTGCTCCCCGGGGCGCTGTGTTCGTACCTACTTCACTTGGTGAATGGGCTAAATGCAGAAGAAGTATTTTGTGCTGTTCACACTGTGTGCTGTGGTGTGTTCACGTATGACCAGATTGTCACTTTCAATTTTTTCACTACTGAAAACCCCAGGAAAGCTCACCCACTCACCCCAACTTCATCATGATCTACAGAAGGACTACAGAGATCCACCTGAGCAGCTGCATCTTGGCCTCGCTTCTGAATTGCTCTGCCTCTGACCACAAGACCCAAAAGCCAAGACATCTGAAAAGATCATCAGCGTGTTTCTCCCCTCGGTTCTGGACATCTACACCACACACTGACTCCCAAAAGCCACAAGCACTGTTGACGACTTCACTCATCCCTCCCACACTCTCCTCTGCCTCCTTCTGTCTGGCCTTCACTGCCAGGACGGGAAATGGTTCATTCCCAGTCCATCAGAATCCATAATCAGAACTAAATCACTATGGTGGTCAACCGTCACCCGGACAGGCCAAAGTTTAATGTTCTGTTGTATTAACAATAACCTGAAATCTGTGAAATTGTAATTTTATAGGAGAATAATAAATCTAAATGTACATTAATGTAACATTCTAAATGATTTAAAATGAATTCTGATGGTCCATTTAGCATGAAACGTACACCCAATGTAAAAGGCAGCAGATGAGGTTAAACAAACAAACAAACAACAAACTCAAGAAAAGAAAAAAATTAAATGTGATCCATTCAAAAGTGCATTTTATATCTTCCTCCAAACTCTTATACTGCAATGGACTGGCAACCTGAACCCTAAACCCTGCGCTGGTACCAGCACCCCCACAACTCTGATTATGTTTAAGCAGCTCAGATACTGCAAAGGAAATAAACGAATGCTCACCAAAAAAGATTTTATTGTGGACAAAAATAATTTAAGTTTTAAAAAAGTAAAAAAAAGTAGCCTCTTTTTAAAAGCTAAACTGCTTGCTTATTGTTTTAAACAGCAAACATTTTAGACACAAAACCACATGCTGCTGCTAAAAATAATGGACCCATGGATTATATGTGTTTCACAGACACACACATACGTATGTTTGTTCTTGAACAGCAGTGACTTGCAGGGCTTCGTGACTGTCCGGCAGACTGGTGGGCATTCCAGGGAGCAGTAAATCAGCAACAGGGGCTGCCAGCCCGTTAGCCGCGCTGCCCAAGCATGCCAGGAACACGCCGGCCACGTTCGTCATTCCGTCCTGGCCCGGGCTGCTGCGTGCGGATGCGTGGGTGTCATTTACGAGCGGCAGAAGCTCACGGAGTGAACGTCAGAGGACATGTAGAGCACATTGTACTGAGATCATTATTCTAAAGGAACTACCTGAGGAGAGAACGCCGCAGCCGCCATCTGTCTGAGGCCACCGCCCGGCCGTTACCAGCACTGATCTGTGCTCAAATGCACGACTAGAAGTTGGATTTTCTCTGCATCAGAGATTGAGATTCAAAATCAGGGAATAGAAAGTTTTATTTCCAGTGAAAGATTAGATGTATACAGCCCCCCCCCACCCCCAATTTTTCTTCAGACATAGTCCTTTTTGGTGCCTGAGGCCAAGAACACACCAAGCAGTCACATGAAGTCAGTCCTTGTCTGTCATTTTTTGGCCAGCCGAGTGAACGACAAGAAAAACTATGCCAAAAAGAGGGCAACACAGGAAAACAGCACTTTCAAGAGGGCACACAAAAATAGCTTATTTTTAATGCCATTTTTTTCACCATATTTATCTATGTTTATTATTAGGATGCTGGCATTTTAAAACACATATGATTACCCATATTTCCGACAAACCGAAATAACATTAATTGTATTTATAACAAGTTTGTAAAGTCCATCAATTCAGGCTCTTTAATTTTGTACTGGAGCTGCAAGGCTAATGTCGCTAACAAGTCGCACAGACGGCAAGTCTAAATCATCACACACTTTTCTCAGCAATGTTGAGATTTTCAGGAATCTCAAATAAACTTGCTTGCATGGTTTCTGACATTGTATGATATACTGTAATCAATAACAGTGGACAAAACTAACCATAGGCTTTGAGGTGGCTGCTAATCGTTTCAGTTAAATGCTTTTACCTGGGATTACTGTGCCACTTAAGCCCTTTTATATTTCTTCTCCTTCTTTTTCTTCTTTTTCTTCTCCTTCTTCTTCTTCTTCTTCTACTACTACTTCTTCTTCTTCTTTTACTACTACTTCTTCTTCTTCTTTTAACACTACTTATTGTTTCCCCCGTACAGGTTTATTTTCTCACATGGCAGGAGGATGCAGTACCACAGCTGGCCTGCAGGGGGGCCCTCTGTTCACTCATCTCTCAGTTCTGTCAGTAAAAGCTTCTCAGATCAGAGAGAGCATCCCCCCCCACGTTTTCTTGTAATCTCCAGTCTATCCCTCCGAATCACACGCCCCATTGACCTCACTATCCGACTCCATTGATGTGATCAAGCACCGCTTATGTAGAAAAACGTGTTTCCGGCTCTGGCAGAACACATCAGTCGGCTCGTGCTACAGGTGCTGAGAGTGGTGGGCTACTTTTAGAGCTGGGGTTTGTTTTCACGATTTTAACATCTGAGTTAGTGCGGGGTGTCAAAAAGTTTTCATAATGTTTGCCTGTTCCCCAGTCAGATATTTCAGACTCGAACAGCGATGTTTACACCAAAACCGCCTTTGCCGTGCCTGATATTTCCAGCCGGTGTATGAAAGAGCTGCAGACCAACAACAGTCCTAAACTCCAGATTCATAAATAAACTGGCCGCTGGAAATATCAAAAGGCCCACAGTGTAATCCCAGCACTGAGAGACCTGCTGGCAAAAAAGCTCAACAGGTGGGGGGAGGGGGGGGGGCTCAGTTCAGCAGCTCATCTCATCAAACTATGAACTATACATGTGTGAAAGAGAGAGAGAGAGACAGAGAGAGAGAGTGTGTGTGTGTGTGTATTAGATTCTTACTCGTTGAAGACGAGGTCCGGGGCGAAGTAGAGCATTTGAGCGTTGGTGTGTTTGTAAGATCTCCAGCTGAGGGAGAAAGAGGAGAGACACATCCAGGAGTACTGGATCAGCGTGATTTGGTCCTCAATGGGCAAAGTGCGGAAACCTGGAGAGAGAGAGAATCAGAGATAAAGACAGACATAGAGAGAGAGACAGAGAGAGAGACAAAGAGAGACAGACAGACAGAGATAAAGAGAGACATAGAGAGAGAGAATATGGTGATTGCAATAAGTCTAGAATTATATTATTATTATTATTATTATTATTATTATTATTATTATTATTATTCCTCACATTGCTGATCTTTAGGGCTGTGACCTGCCCTTGAGCTAAGACTGAGTCAAAACCTCACATGTTCTCACAAACAGAGGGTAATGACCCTCTAGTTTTAGTGTTTGTGTGTGTGTTTACAGTGTGTGTGTATACAGTGTGTGTGTGTGTGTGTGTGTGTGTGTGTGTGTGTGTGTGTGTGTTTGTTTGTGTGTGTGTGTGTGTGTGTGTCTGTGTGTGTGTCCTGTTCTATAGGTGGAAGTGTTAATATTTGTCCAGATGCGATAAACCGCTGCTGCACAGTCACTGGAATCGGTTTAACATGAACTGCCCAAGGCCTCCGTTTATCAGCCCGCTGTGGGTTGGCGCTCCCGAAATAGAATTCACTGG
>JBBPDH010000144.1:1064773-1074815 GCA_037974565.1 Clupeocharax schoutedeni
GCAGCATTTCTCTTATTCTGATGTTTTGTCATTTCCTTTAAAATGATGCTTTAAAGAACAATATTTTTATTTGGAAATGGGAGAAATCTTGTCAGCAGTTCTTAAAAACGAAGGCAAAGCTGTTCAGTTCAATTCCTCGAAAAAGATAAAAGACAAAACCTGAGAACCTGAGAAACTTTTGCTGTGGTCTCAAGAGCTGTACAGTCAAGTTACACCATCTTTTACTGTTTACGATATAAACAAAGACATTCAGGTTGGGTTTGGTATGAAATGCTTCATTCTAGAGAAACCTGTCCGAGTGCGATGTTCACAGTGGTGGTGAATGGAACCAGACGTCTAAAGAGTTTTAAGCTCCCTCACAGAACGTTATTACATAAAATGGTTACAAATACATCAGATTTGTAACCAATGGTGGAGGGTTACAAATGGTGGAGGGGTACAAGTCATTAGATTTAACATAAGAAATCTGACATATTAAATTAGCTACAAACAGAATTAGGAATCAAGCAATCACAGAACGCCTCACTGAGCCTTCTAGGAGGTCTACTGACAGCAGAGCTGAAGTCTAACCAGGTTTCAGTTGTTAGAAAGGAAAACTAGCGACAGGTCTATCTTTCTTTACTGAAAACGCCACTGTAAAACTGTAACACACACTTAAATATCTGTTACGGTCTTTTACAAGATTCTAGAACCACAGAGGATTCATAAAGCAAGCATGGCTTGTAAGTGTGTCATGTTTGGTTTTTGGTTTTTATGCTCTTTCTCCTTTGATTGCCACAAAAGCCACCAAGTCTTCTTCACATCAGTGGTCAGTTCGACCCATTTATGACATGCTAATGATCCGCTCTCTTGCTTTCCTTCATTAAAAAGTGAACTGGCATTAGTTTACTGCTAATAAACAATTAGAAATCCAATAGGGCTGCAACACTGTATGAGTGATGTTTTTTTTTTGCTTGTTTGTTAACCTGAGTTGACAACTCTAACAGGCATGCCTCTCCGATTGGTAAAGGGTGTTTTTTTTTGCTACAGCGACATGAAAGCTTTTGTGAAATCCAAATCATAGCATCTCCTCTAACGGCCATAAACAAACACGGTATGAATTAAACATTTCGAATCTGCCGTTTGCAGAGAAATTCTCGGCTCATTTCAAGGTTCAAGCTTACTTTGTTGCCATCAGCAGCTGCGAACGCATACATAGTGTAATGAGATGTTTCTCCGTGGCCCGCCATGCAACAGATAGGAACATTCAACAGAGTGCAAATTACAACAATTAAAACAACACAGTAAACAGACACAGTGTAACAGTAATGTAATGTAACAGGGCCGCCTGGACGGGACGGAGACCTTCCAGAGTGATTAGTGTTACATCATAAGTTTGCACAAGAGTTAGTGGCAGTGCGAGGAAATGACAGAAACAATGCAATAATATGACAATTCAACAGCATAACAGTACAGTGTGAATGGGGTGTAAATCTGAGATATCTACAAGTGGATACATAAATATAATTTAAAAAATGTAAATTATATTTATATATCTACTCTGTATATACACACGTGTGTAAATGCACACATATACTTAAGATTACATATAAATATATATTATTTTTTTTCAATACATACGTCCATATTTATATTTCTACATTACACTGTACTGCAGTTTTTTTCTATTGCTTTTTTATTTTGCTGTTCTTACCTTTGTTACAATGCAAATTTCCTACAAATAAAGCTTAAACTTATCTTATCTTATCTTAAATGGACAATGCAGCACAGTATCTTTCACCGAGATACACGTGAGAAATAATTCATAATGCTATTATTAGCACCTGTGATTCCTGTGACTAGTAAGTGTTAAACCCTGATGTAAACGCAATCAGCCTTCGCTCCTTACGACTAACCATCTGAATCAGGCAACCCTGTGGGTTTAGCCTACAGTGCCCCCGAGAGCGGCAGAGGTCCCGGGGCGCCGCAGGCCGATTTTTCAGGCTAAACCTGAGGGGCTCCTGCGAAAGAGGCCTGCTTCCAGATCGCAGAGCAGTCGGCTTACAGGCTCCACTGTGGCCTTATTGTTCTAAATAAATAACCGGCTGGCTAGACGGTGGGGAGATAAAAATATTCCCCTGCTCTCATCTCGCCATGGATATTCCACACCAAAAACCTGCGCCGGGCTTAAAGGCGCCACGCTGCACTTCACTCCAGACTGCTGTGGTGCTTAAGTATAATAAACTGCACATGGCGGGGCGCAAATGTGCAAATTTGCTGTTTTTCTTCCAGTCAAAAGTGAAATCTCACCTCATCTTATAAGGCTTGAAGGGTGCAAGAACACTGTGAGCATTGCTCTTCTTTTCCACTTCAGTAAAAAAGAGAAATTTGGTTTAAATAATAATAATAATAATAATAATAATAATAAAAAACAAAGAAACCTGTTATATATACTGGGTGTCCAATAGTCTGAGACCACTTTCAAAATGAATGTTTATTATTTTAACCTTTCATTTAAACAACAGAAATGCAAAAACAGAACAAAAATTATTTATTCTTTTCAGTTTCAGCCACAATTTCAAGGTAAATATTTAAACATAAGCAAATCTGTACATGGTCAGATTGAGAAATCATACTCCTTCCACTGAAATACACTGAAACGGGTTTATTCTTTTAATCAGATGTTTCTTTAAGTTCAGTTAATGTTCGAATTGCACACTGTCATAGAGCTAAAAGACATACTAAAAGACATATACGCCAAATATTACTGTAAATATTACAGTTCACTCAAACTGTTTCCTTATAATATGCCGTTTTTCAAAAATGAAATAAATTGGAACAGAAAACACAAAAGAAGGCGTTTTATTGGTGGTCTCAGACCCTCAGTAGTATGTAGTAAAGCATCAGGGCTCTGAAATTGACTTATTACAGGCCTAACTGTTATAAACCCTTTTGGCTGGAGTAAACCAGTGACAGTTTGGAAAGTTATGAGGCCCAGAATTTGAGTCTGTATTGATAATCACATGTACACACACAGACTGTGGGCCTACACTGTTTATTCATCATTAAAGAACCCCAACATTTAATATAGCAATAAAATAACCCAGAATCATTTCCATTCTTGTACTGATCCAAATGCAAGGCGACAGTCAATAAAGTAATACGTAGATCACTATATATTGTTCTAGATCATCCTGACATGTGGTATAAACCAAGTTAGAGCATCCATCAGTTCCCTGCATGCCTATGGCTGTTGCCACGACACTCTGCCGTTTCCTGTTTTTTTGTTTCCGGACACCCTTGAATTGAAAAAGCACGAAGTGCAACTGCAGCAAAAGCTCAAACAGGAGCTTGGATTCGACCTGCGTTGTTACTGAACGCCACACCGACTCATAGAGACTAAAAAATGAGTAAATAAATGCAAACTTGTCTTAAAAAAAGACACACGGACAGCTTGGTGAACAACCCCGTGCCCCTGCGTCCACCAAAAACATACTCAGGCTCTTCTTCGGCTGTTCCTCAGCCTCATTTGACTCAATTTCTGTTGTTTGCTCAGTTTGCCAAGTATGTTTGGTAGCACTTTGCGAGTTTGGTGTTTAATCAGGTCACTAGCCAGTAAATACTACTAGCTAACTCGGTGGCAAAGTCAATATCACTTAATAAATATTAGCATTGCTTTGCTCAATCCAGCACAAGCTTTCATTTCTCCAACTCTTCGCTCTATAAGCCTCTTGAAGACCTCCGAGATGAAGCTGAAGAATACTCACTATGTGTGAGAGTTTAACACATTACTGGAACCAGGTTAGCCTGTTAGTTGCCTGGTGGCTAAAGCAAAACGTTCCCACGTTTAAAAGTGCCCACACAGTTCATTAGTTCAGTTGTGCAAGCCAGCGGCTCTGACCACACGCCCCACCGAGAGTGTTACACTTGAACCCACCAGTCATGGGAAAGGCTGAAGATCATTACGCATCTACTTATGGTTCAGAACCAAAACCCAAAGGTATTGACAAATAAATATTATGACATGATGCACTTCTTGAAATGAAAAGACACGTCGATCCAAACACATTTAAGACTCTGGAAGTGGGACATAAATATCATTAAGTATAACAGTATTACAGGCTAACATCTTTAACATTAACGGCGTTTTTTTTTTAATCGCGCAATAAGAAAACGCCATTAACCGCCCAGCACTAATATATATATACATTTTTTTTTGTTTACAGCTCCAGGGAATAAGGCAGCACTGCAAAAATGTTCAATTTCTATATATTTTATAGCTGTAAGTATTGAACCGAACAGCTTTACCTTCGTTTTTAAGAACTGCTGGCAATATTTCTCCTCATTTCCAAATAAAATTATTATATAATTATTTAGTTCCAAAACTAAATATTAAAAAAAAAAACAATGCAGTGTTCTCTTTTAAACAAAATGCCAATAATGAGCTTTGAGGAGCTTCTAGTAGTGTTTCGCCATCCAACTGGTCTCAGTGTGAGAGGAGAGAGTCGATTACAGCAGTGTTTTATACTTTTCCTTGTAAAATAATTAAAAATAACTGGCAGTGGCTATTTTTTTTGCAGTGTTCTTATTTTTTCCTGGAGCTGTATATACACATATATGTGTGTCCTTGTTTAAAAACACTGCCTGTGCATTGTGCTAACATTTGATAATGAGTGGACCAACACATATGGTCCAAAATGACTATGAATTTGAATCTATTTTTTGAATAGTAATCTCGGATTTACACTGTTTAATTACAACACCAGGGTTGTATTATTTCAATCATATCAGTCTCATTATTGCCATTCTGCACTTAACCTTGTGACTCAGACACGGCCTGCCTTATATCGATTCTCACCCAGTCTTCAGTGAAGTCAGTAAACTGGACCCCTTTTAAACAGAGCACACCTTCCGAAGCTCGATCCATTTAGCTGCTGCAAATCCATTTCACCCCCTGGCTATTGGTTCCACCTCTGCTTCCTCCACTGACCCGGGCTTCGCCCTCGGGCACTGGCAGGCCAGCGGTGGCGCTGCAACACATTCGTCCTTTCGGAGTTGTTTCCTGCATTCTAGACCCTTTCATTAGCTTCATCCTCTCTCTCTCTCTCTCAATCTGGAACGTCCACTCTCCACCAGAGCTGCCCACCGCTGCAAGGTCAAAGGCCATGGTCCATTGTCTGCCTGGCAGTTGGAGCGGATGCTGTGAGAATGTAAATGCCTAGCACTTGTGACATGGTTATTTTCATTTAAATGTGACGCTGAGAGGCAAATGTAAAGACAGCAGACCCACGGTGTTCCTTTAAAGGGTTCTCCGAGTGATACCACTAATGTTCTTAAAAATATCGATTCTCAAATACTAATCGATACTAATATTTAGTTCGCTATCAGTTAGGACGGGTATCGATACTTAAATGCCAGTTTTGCATCTGCTAATTCACGGAAATCGTCGGCAGACTACAACAATTTTCAACAGGCATTGCAGCAGGCAGACAGTATACCCGAGGGACCCAGTGTTTACATGCTGGTAGATCTCTGTGCGACCTTTCCAACTAGCCCTAGTTTCCCCCAATGTTCTGAGTCGGCTAATAATAATACATTTAATTCATAAAGCACTTTTCCAAATTCCCAAAGGCAGGTTCCCTCAGAAAACAACCCTTTAAATAACTCTGACAGTGTAAAGGCTCTGTGCCAATTTAACAGATCTTCCTAGAATCTTTACATCATACAGACGTGGTGAAAAACACTGCTGATTTAATTTGAGCCGCCTCTAAATGCTGAGCTAATAAAACTTCTGAAGGTAAACAATAATAAGAGCACATTACCAGCCAGACCAGGTTTTAACCTTTATTACAGAAACTGCAGATGTTTATTCTGGAAGTTGGAACAACTGGAAAGTTCTTGTGTGAACCACTACAAATGAAAATAAAGACTCAAGCATACAGTAACTTTAACTGGTATCAAATTATGATGAAAGGTATTTAAAAGTATTTAAAAATGTATTAAAGTGGTTTAAACACATAAAAGGTCGGAGAACTGACACAACAAGCATGTCAACCTTCTCACTTCCCATTTTTTTGCCCTCATCATTTTCACATAACCAGCTAAGTGTCTGAGTGTGTGTGTGTCTGAGTGTGTGTGTATGTGTCTGTGTGTGTGTGTGTGTGTCTGAGTGTGTGTGTGTGTGTGTGTGTGTGTGTGTGTTTTACTTATTGTGTTTGTGTTTTTGTTTCACTATTACTAATTATAAAGTGAGGACAGGTTTTGGAATGGTTCTATAAAAATTAAACGTAATAACATTTTCAATATATTATTATTATTAGTAGTAGTAGTAATAATATTCTAATTATTATTATTATTATTATTATTATTATTATTAATAATGTTCTACTTATTATTATTATTATTATTACTACTACTGTTAATAACTGTAAGTCTCCCTACAGTGAACCTGTTCACATGAATTTACTTTATTCACATCAGAACAATGAAATGAGGTACAAATCTGGAAATAAATTGACAGAATTCGTCTTTATTTATCGCCACCAACAAAGACGGCTTGCTGATTTGAAAGCGCAGGTCTTTGCCTGGCTGTGTGCATCTGGTTCTGAAAGAATAAAGCTGAGATGAACTGATAGTGTGTGAATCACAGAACAGAGATCACTTCGCTCCTCCAACACGGATTTCGTCGAGCTTTGCTTCTTCCAGCCGGCTAACAAGTCAATTGCGTAACACCTGGAAATCAATCGGGTCACTTCAGAGAACACAACAGGGGAGCGGCGGCGGCCTCCATCGCGGGCTGAGTACAACCAGGTTAAATTCGGATTTCCCCTCGCTCTACCGCTTTCTTTATACGTGTTCATGCTTCTCTTTCCCCACTTTCTGCTCACGTTGCCACAAAGCGCTGCCTCTGACTTTAACCCTCTTCTCGTTTCCCCTTAAACGACTACACATAACTTCACTGCCTGGATTGAGTGTATTGTAATAGTTTCTGGCTTAGCAGAATCAATAGCAACTAACCGGCCCAAACCATAACATACACCACCCACAAGAGGCCTTAGAGATTACTGTTGCCAGGTTACGGCAAATTATCCATTCATTGTAAAACATAATGAGACAATGAGAAATAAAATGAGAAAATTATATCAAATTGAAGCCAAGGGCTATATGACGTTAAGTTTTCTGTCTGAAAAGTTAGCCAATGCAAGTCGCACATAACGACACACAGAGGTCATTCCCCAGTACAAAAAAAGAATTAAAGTATAAAAATCACCAAAAAGTAAAGTGGCCCCCTATAGTCACACTTCAGCTCACAGTGTGACATTCCTCCTCTGTTTTTACCCCATTCACCCAATTGCTCAAGGGAACCTCAGTGATGACACTAGCAGTTGGGATTTGAACCCACAATGTTCTGATTACAGTGGATTGTTGATTTCCCCACTTTGCTTAATTTTTTGTCATTTTTTTTAGAAATGATGAGAAATATTGTCAGTAGTTCTTAAAAAACTAAGGCAAAGCTGTTCAGTTCATGCTAAAGTTGCTAAGAATGAATGAAAGGAGTCGATAGTTAGCAATTAGCAGCGATTCCAGTGATTCCAGTGGTGACTAGTTCATTTTCATTTTCTCTATAATAACAGTAATAGGAGATAATAAAGATGAACAACAACAGAACAGCAACAATGTCTCTGTCTGTTTTATTGCCTCCTGTCTTTCTCCTTGCATGCTAGAGGAGTGCTGCTGCTGCAAACCTCAGCGTGGCTGGCTAAAGAAAGCCTAAGAAGTGTAATTGGATTACAGCAGGGTAATCTGCAAACAGAATGAGTAAGAGGCAGATAGGAGATCAGCGAGGAATGCCTGGGTAAAGGCCCACAGAAAAACACCACAAAACTCAGGCTAAATCTACCGGAACAAGCCAGCCCTCGTGATCCGGCTGCATCGCGCCGCTCTTGCATCAAAGTCACTCTGTCGGTAAATACAGCCCCATTTCAAAACACAATTCATTTCAAGCGCAGTACGATTCCCTCTTTAGCTCCGTTCCTGTATACCGCAAAGGGGCTGCCTCCACAGAAAGACTGGGGTTTTGACATTCTGCACATTTCTTGCTTTAAAATCACTATTTATCGGATTAAAACTTCAATCCCAGTGATCCACAACCTGTTTTGAGCCATGGACCAGTTTCATGCAAAACAATATTTTCATACAGATACAATATTTTTGTACAGATACAACTAAAAACAGTGCATTTGTTTTTTTATTAGTTTTTTCCTAGCTTGTGGGCTACATTTTTAATGTACCGCATCACATGACTGAGACGAGCGTTTTTTTTTTTTCAAAATAAAAGATCTTTCAGACTCAGATAATCAATCAAATATTTTTATTCTGTCCTACATGTCCTACATGTAGCTCAGTGGGTAGGATACTTGCCTCTAGACCAAGAGGTCACAGATTCGAATCCTACCTTCAGCACCACCCATGGGTTCCTGAGCAAGACCCTTAACCCCAAGTTGCTCCAGGGAGACTGTCCCCTGTAGTTAGGGAATGGAAGTCGCTTTGGATAAAAGCATCTGATAAATGCCATAAATGTAAATGTACTTTAAAGGGCCCATGTGCTACATGTGCTACTTTAAAGGGCCCATGTCCTACATGTCCTACTTTCAAGGGCCCATGTCCTACATGTCCTACTTTCAAGCACCCATGTCCTACATGTCCTACTTTAAAGAGCCCATGTCCTACATGCATTTTCCTGCATGCATGTCCTGGTTGCATTTTTTCTTGTTTTTCTTTGATGTTGTGTGGTTTTATGTACTTTTCCATTATGCTTGAAAGCGCTGTATTGCAGTTCAGGATAAATAGGCAGAAGTAGACTACAGCAGGTTTAAAATTGTGGATATATGCTAATTGAATGGTTTTTATCAACTGTGAATTGAAAAATCGTGCAGCTAATACAAGAACTGAGTTTGGACAATTAAGCCATCTTTATTTAGTTCTATTCCCTTAGTACGATCCCCTTTAAACAACGTTTTACACAAATCCTTACTATTCAGTCTCTCTTGTTAGTCTTGACAGTGAGGAACTGGAGACTTTAGAGGTGTTCAGGGTTTAAAGGGTTAATCCCCCCTAGGGAAGCTTTGAAAGTGCGAAAGGGCGGGGCTTGGGAAACAACAACAGCGCGGATCACAGTGAAATACGATGAGCCCACTGCTTATTTAATTTCTGAGACCTAATTGGATAATCTGGCTCAGATTGTTGTCACAGCAATCATTAAAAAGGTCAGCGGGTGTGTGGAGTAGGTTTGTAAAGGCGCGGCGAGGAAAGGCGCTTTAATATAGCCTGCTAGTGAACAGATGGGGGCTGTCTGTAAAAGGCAAAACAGCCTCACAATTCTCATCTTAAAGGAATACCCCACCTCTTTTCCAACACAACTGCATCATACAGCCGATTCCCACAGAGAATCACTCCGAAAAAGCTGTTGACTCTAAGCAGACCTCTGACTGGAGCCAAGGGGCAGCTGCTCCAGCTCCCACTGGCTTCCACAATCTTCCTCTGTACACTTTTTCAACACTGTGTACATATTTCATGCTTTACTTTTAACACATTTTCGTATTAGACTTCTTAACGATGGTCTCTCCATGCATGTGCTTTTCCTATAGTAATCTTGATTGAATATACACAACAGTTCAAAACATTTTTCTACATTTACACGTAACATTCACTAAAAAAGCCCTTTGCTTACAAATGCATTTACATTACATTCAACATCTGAGTTCCTTTATCAGCACGAAAAACGTTTTTAACTCATCATTAATGATCTATAAAAAGACACAATGTGATTATAATTATAAGGTGAATCACCAGTCAGATGTTAGAATACTTAACAAGATATTTAACGATGAAAATGTAACGCGTGCAATTAAAGTTAAAGGATAGTCGGGAGTTAATAGGGGTCAGACCAGCACTGATACAGATTCTCTCATCTTGTTAACATTTGTGGTGGTGGTGGCGCAGTGGGTAGGATACTTGCCTCTAGACCAAGAGGTTGTGGGTTCGAATCCTACCCCAAGCACAC
>JBBPDH010000144.1:1098127-1112320 GCA_037974565.1 Clupeocharax schoutedeni
GAAATTGGTACAGAGAACCGTGGATTTTCACTGGTATTGGTACCGAATACTGAAATTTTGGTACCGTGACAACCCTACCCCAGACTGAGTTTCACTTTCGCTTTCATTTTCAGCTTGTTCACGGACGTTTGAAACCTGCCTCGGGGGGGGGGGTTTGTGGCGGGGTTTTGGATTTTCGGCGTTAACGCAAAGATTCCATGCGATTAACGGCGTTAAAAAAATAAATAATCGTTGCCATATATATATAAATAATATATATAAATATATATAATCGTCATATATATATATAAATATACCTTGTTCAAATACTTAACACAGTATACGAATCTTAATTAAACTGCAGATGCATGGATTATGGATTTTACTGCAGAAGCATGGATTATGGACTTTACCATGAATGCTGTGCGTGCTGTGCGTGTGGGGAAAGTCTTGAGCCACTCCTCATCTCTTCATATTTTGCTTTGAATCTCTTTATTGGAGCAAAACACTATTATCTGCCTCTCAAACTTTTATACCTTTGTCATATTGAGTAGATTAAATAAAATAAGTGGGAACAAATGTTTTACTGACAGACTGCAAAGAGCCTAAAGATACAAGGAGCCTAGATAAAGGAGCTCCACACACTCAGCATTCAGCACCACCAGTATACTGATCACCACCTGATCATCTGGAATCATCTGCTCCTGGTTCTTCACTGTTCAGGACTTTAGTTAGAGGCTCTTTGTTCTGCTTGAGTGATTCATACGTATGTCACTGTGTGTCTTAACCAACAGAGACATTCCTCTGAAACTGGTCAGGTTCAAGGACTAGACTGGAAATGAGAGGCTTTGATGTTCCTTCGGGAAGCCTGGAGAACTGTTCCTCAAGATCACACTAAAATACAAGAAATGAGTGCGCCCATAGTAACAACCTTTTGCACTAAAACATCTAGACTTAACATGCCGAAGATAAGACAGTTTGAGGCATAAAATAGCATTTTTAGTACCAAATAGGCGATTCGAAGCAAAATATGAGTGTGTCAGGACTTTTGCACAGCAGTGTAGAAGCACAAATGCATACAGCCCGCCACAGCTGTGGTGTCACCAAAGGTAACTACGCCCTTAAGCACTTGTCACAGCCTTGTAACATACAGAGCTCACACTAACTCGCCCTCGTAATGAACCGTAGCACACACATTATGCCCTCAATGCCCAATAAAACCAAGCAGCCAAATATGGCCTAAATAGACGGGAACGAGATTTGAATGGAGAAAAAATGACAAGGTAATCCTGCATATAAAGTAGGTCGATTTGCAACAGAGCATTTCTTGCTTTTATTTTCGGGCCACATTGCAATTGTTCAATGGGGATACGGGTGGCAAAGGAAAAATCCTCCTCGACGGAACACATACTTTCAAGCCCTAATAACGCACAGAGCACGATGGAGGGAATAATCCGGAATAATCTCATTTGCTCGATGCAAATTTAATAGGTTACGTGAGGGAAGGCATTCAAGGAGGTGTGTAAGCTGCATTTTGGGACAGAAAATACAAAAAAAAAAAAAACACAAATCCCTCTCTCTCGCGTCCTCTGCCTCTGTTTCTCTCCCTCTCTCTCTCTCTCTCTCTCTCTCATCCTCCGATGAGCAGACACTTTTAATTAAAACCATCCCCGTGTTTACCGTAGCGCCAAACATAACCAGACGAGGGAAAATGAGGACAGGAGCACCCTTGGATTCCCAACGTATCGATCGTTTGTCTTTCACAAGAGAATCTGGACACAAGGAGAGGCAGAAAATCCTGCTTTCTCTTCTGGCGCTCCTTCTCAAGGCTGTATTGCAGCATTTGGCTGCACAGCGCAAAAAAAAAACGTACAGTATAAACTAGATGCATTTCTGCAAGAAAATACCAAGCATGATTTTTGCTTTAAAACCAGTGGAGATGCACAAACACTGGTTTACAGGTTAAAAGATGTTGCATTTAAAATATACGTTCTCTTACAGTGTGGATTACAACCGGTGGTCTTCAGTGACCGGCACTCGACCACTGGACCACCATCGGGGCATGAAACAGTCTCTTACCAAGCCATTTAGGGAATCTCTTGCATATATATATATATATATATATATATATATATACATATACATACTTATTACTGTAAATTAAATTTTTACTGTATTTACCAGCTTATACCAAAGAAAACATGCTGCATGAATTCCAGTCCAGTCTATACAGGGGTGACATCACTATTTACATTCTAGCTCTGTACAGTATGGATACGGGCTTACCTTTATATCTTCTTTCAGGGTAATATTTGAGTTTAAAATGAAATTCAAGTGTTTTGGGAGCATATTTGAGGTCATATTTCGAGTTTACACTATAAAAACTGGCCTTTTTAGGCATTTTTAAATGTTTTTTCAGTATATGTGGGTGCTCTTGGAGCATAACTATATTTTATATTACATTAAACCACAGCCAACTGACTTTTTTGATAACTAACCAGAGGTCGATGCCTGTTTATGAGTCTGCTGTGTGTTTTGTTCTGCATTCATTTCTTTGCGTTTGAGTTTCTACATTGTTTCTATCTTTGCTACCATTTCCATTGTCACTGACTTTCTCTCCGACACACGTTCTTAAGACAACTCGACCAGTCTCTCTCTCTCTCCGCGTACATTACAGAGGTGATCATTTTTTATATGATCGATACTCAGCTTCCAGTCATAAGAATTGCTCACGTTACTTTTAAAGACTTCCAGTATTTTATTAGACTTCACTAAAAATCACTTTTACTTTAAGCCAATCACTATGCTTCTTCTAAAGGCGAGACTACTGATTGGCTGTCTAAATTACACCAATATACATTTTTGAATTACAGACTAATCTTTATTAGTCTGTCATTCAGTCAGTAAATACACCACTTCCAGTAGCTCTGACTCAGTTCTAACGGAAGTCGTTCCAAATTTCAGTTTGCAATTATGAAGAAATGTAATAAAATATAGTCCAGGAAATCAGTGTTGCCTGTAGCACCTACTCAGATGCACGAGTATATTCTGACAGCCACCCAAGTTCACTTTTAAAGTTTTATATAGCATGTATACGTTTATAAAATACCACACAGTGTAAAGGGGATAAAGAAAAGTCATGAGATAACAATAATAAAAATCATACATACATACACACAGACATACAGACATTTAAACATATTATTACAAATTAATATTAAGTTTAGACGTTATCAATATATATTACATTTCAGTATTCTATTTGCTTTCCACTGATGCAACATTTTAAATGTTAAAAAAATACACTGCACTAAATTGCAGATTCTACTTCACAGTTTTTATATAACTTTATGGTAAATATGTACATTTACACACATATCCTATGTGTCTCTTCCCAATGTTTAAATTTAAATAACTGAGTTTATTATTATTATTAGTAGTAGTAGTAGTAGTAGTAGTAGTAGTTGTAGTAGCAGTAGTAGTCGTATATATATATTTTGTGCTGTAATATCACACTGCTATTGTGCAGACCTTGGAAAATATCACAATTGAATTTGTGATCTGAATTTGAATACACATCACCGCCCCCGTGCTTCATGTTCCACAGTAAATATCTGGGAAAAATGAACCATTGTTTTCTCGTGACTCAGATGTTCTGTAGCTTGTGGCTGTGCTGCCGTTCAGGAGCGACCCCGAGGCTCCAGCTAATCTGAACTGATGAGAGGTTCAACACTTTTGCACTTTTACACATTCACACATCTGTCACAAAAAGGATCCACTGGTAAAGAAATGTGTGCGATTCGCAGGCCTGCTGCTCCACCGATCTTACTTTTGGACGAGTGAATGAACAGACGAGATGAATGAGTCTCCTCCAGGTCGCAGTATCTGTCTCTCCCTCTTTTTGTCTTCCTCCCTCTGATTATTTTTTTTCTGAGCTATTACATAACATGTGACTGATTCAGTAATGCGCGGCGTTTAATGCAGAAATCAAAGATCTGTGAGTAACAAAAGGCTTCTGTAATACAGCTAATGGGCCGCCGGATGAGCGACGCAGGGGGGCGGGGGCAGAGGAGTGATGCAGGGATAGAGTGAGGGGAGATGGAGTGAAACTGAGAGAAAGCAAAGGAAGGAAGAGGACGGGGAAAGGAGGGATAGGAAGCAAAAAAATCAAGAGAAAACAGAGAGAGAGCGGAGGCCAAAAAAATGGAACAGCGAAGTGAGAACGAGAGAGAGAGAGACAAACAGAGAGAGAGAGAGAAAAAGAGCAGGGAGGGCAAAAAGTGATAAAGTGGGTAGAGAGGTGGCATAAACTGAAAGGTAGAGAGAGAGGTGGCATAAACTGAAAGGTAGAGAGAGAGAGAGAGACAGAGACAGACAGAGAGAGAAAGAGAGAGAGAAAGAGAGAATAAGAGAGGAAGAGAGAGAGTAGGAAAAATATTAGAAAGAAACTGATAGAGGAGGGGGAAAGTGGAATAGAGAGAGAGAGTGTGTGTGTGTGTGTGTATCCAGGCACAAAGCATCGCCAGCATGGCATCGGGCCACCTCACCTCTGACTGTCATCCAGTGTGACATTCTAGCTAAGCTGGATCTCATTAGTCCGGGACGCGTCTATGATCTGGCGGCGGCTCTGACTCCGCCATATGGGTCGCCTTCAAGGTAACAGCCATATCCCTCTTCCTCCAGGCCCTGCGCTCTGCTCCGGGTGCTAGTTGCCCCTTAAACCTCAGGAGTGGCTGAATCGGCGCCACGACCGCCCTGGGACTCGCCCCGAGTCTGATTGCAACAGATTGCAGTGTAAAAACATCTACACTCTGCTGCACTTCAGACTCTACTGTCCTGTAGAGCTTCGGCACTGGAGGCCTCAGGCCTGATGCACCGATCACTGTACTCGGATTCTCCAGGGTCAGATAAACTGACCTGGATCCTGATCTTCGTCTGAGCAAAAATACAAAAAATAATTTTTTATTAAGTATCACGATTCTTTTATGCTGATTTATGTATCGACTCTTTTTTCATTTATACATAAAATATGTTTAAATTCGAGGTGGAAAAACGTTCTTTTTGAGGCGTACAAATACTGTTATAAGAGGCTACTTTTATTTACACTGCCCAGAGGAGCCGTGACCAGCTCTTGTTTTTGCATAAAAACTAGATTCCAAACATTAAACCACATGCCAACATTAGATTAGGTGTCATTTATGCCATGATAGCAAAAAATGTAGGCTAAAATTCATCCGGTTGAATTCTAAGTTTGGTTGGTTTTTGAGGTGGAAATAGTTATTTCGAGTACATAATATTTTTTTTCAAGAAAACATTATAGTATGGACTCATAATACTGCAATACATACAGATACACATATGAAATTGCAATAGGTATAGAATAGAATAGCCAGACGTACAGAATCGTAATACAGATATAGGACTGGCAAGTAGGTATAGTAATAATATTGTATCTGGAGGCCACTACAAAATACCCATTAATCCCAACATCCACATCACCGACTGGACAGAAACCGATATGCTCTGTTTCAGCCACAAAAAGGGCGTTTTTGCGCTGGTTATTTCTGACGCTGCCTCAGAGCGAAAAGGAAAACTTTGACCAACAGAGTCGCCCGCTGCTATCACTCGCTCATATTTCGCCCCGACTCTGCGGCTATTGACTCAAACCCAGCAAAGTCATGCAACCATAACAAGAACAACAATCGAATTCATTATGGCCTACACTCAGGGCCTAATTATTCTTACTGTTAGCCCTTTGAGGCCATGGATTTCTTTTAACCATGAGTCAGCAACCTCCGCCCCCCCCCCAATCGAGGAGAGGAGAGATTTGTATAGACTGAGTCAAATGAGGTCGTTCAGCTTAGAGGATATTACAATGGGACGCCTTCATTTACATGACTCCAACCTGTGCGTGGAACCGTCTGCGTGGGGACAGCTATGGAAATGAATATACTAATAATTTGTGGCTGAACAGCCTGGTGGGTAAAACACTTGGCTGTAAACCCAATGGCCTCAAAGTTGCAAGTTCAAACCCCCCCACTTTCTACCATTGTGTCCTTGAGCGAGACACTTAACCGTGTCTCCCAGGGGACTGTCCCTGTAACTAATGACCGTAAGTCACTCTGGATAAGAGCATTAGTGAGGCCATGGGTTCGAATCCTACCTGCAGCAGACCACCACTGAGTCCCTGAGCAAGACTCTTAACCCCAAATTTCTCCAGGAAGACTCCGCCCCCTGAAGAATGAAATGTAATTGCCCTCTTTACCTTTTAATTTCTTGTGTTTGACCTCCTACTTTGGTGGGCAGCAATTCTGTAGAAGCTCCTTTCCTACTACTGGTATCATTAGCCAGCTTTAGCGGACATGCGTGACTTGCTAATGCTATTTTGAATGAGTGCGTGGCTAACTGTTTTGGAGCACATGAGAGCTAGTGGCCTGGTCTCGTAGCGAATGCTCTCTTCCAGAATAGCATCAAAGGGAGATGCATTCCAGAAGTCACTAAACCCATCACATGCTCCGTTTTACTCCTCAGCTAGCCTCACAGGCAGAAAGGCCTGAGTTTGTAGCCTGACTTTATAGCACGGCTGATGTTTGTAGTTCCTATGCTGTTCTGGACGTCGCTACTGCGAGTGATCTTGCATTCCAATCAGAACCAGAATCAGAAAACGTTACTGATCCCAGAAGAAACTGCTTACATTTCACACACAGAGACAAAAATAATGTAGCATTAAAAAATAATAATAAAAACTGCTCTACATGAAACACACTATGCTATATAAACAAATACTGGGTATCAATACTATAGAAAAATAGCTTACAGTTAACTGACTGTTGTTCTCTATACCGCTTACGATATTGCACGTAATAGAGATCTGTAATATTGACAAATAATGACATTTCACACGGCACATAATACAATAAAGTTATTTAGCAATAGCATGTGCTAGCCAGTGAAACTGGTTGCCAAGCAATCCCTTGCAGATGAAATAGGCTACCAAACCATTGGCTAACCAATTAAAACACACACCTAGGAACTTGAGTCAGTATGTCAATAAGGCAGATCTCTGGAACAGCAAGTCGGGTTTTGTGGTCTCTGCAGGATTAAGCTCCACTTATACAGGCTACACTTTGTGACTGTGGCAAAAAACCACACCTTACCTCTACTATAAGTCATTTAAGGTCATATAGACGTTAATATATTGTTTTCTGTTCCGATCCCAGATCACGAGAGCCTGACGATCAGGTATATGAAGACTGGGAGTAGGTACCGTGGTCCTGTGTGGCTTGGAGTTAGCCAGACCATTTACAGCCCTGTTTAAGACTTCCTGCAGCGAGCTCATAAACATTATGCAACCAGGAAGCACACTTTCCGCAGCCCATACATTTATGACTCCAATAATCAGCAGATATGTTTTATCGGATCAGTCGTCTGCCCAGAATAGTAAAGCTGGTGGCAGCCCAGCACTCAAACCCACGTACAGTACCTTATCTTTTGAGTCAGTGTAAACAAAGTTCTGCTCTGCTCCATGCTCCAGGATTACATAACCACTTCACATAATATCCCAGCAGTGGCCCAGATGCAGGCTGCTTTATGGCTGTTTTGTTTTATTTTCCTGGATTCTGGAGAAGCGTTTTGCAACCACTGACCACTGAAGCGCTGGACAGACAGCCGGGTCAAAGGAAAAGGTGCTTAGCCTCTTATTTTGGCCTAAACACTAATGTCTACTGGCACACACACATTTGGCCACCTCCAAAACACCACCCCCCACAACCCCCACCCCCTCCGCCTCCTTTCTTTTCACTCTCTCTTGCACTGTTTGTTTTTATTTGGCCACTCCACCCATGACTGTTTATGTCTCTGTATAGCAGAAAAGGAGCATGTTAGCCAGCATTCATTATTTATTATGCAGCTACTAGGGGGCCTCATAAACTCATAAAGAGTTTCTGTGAAACCTCTTGATAACAGTACAGTAAAGGGAATTGTGGTGCACACATAGACCCTGACTAGGAGGAAAACGCTGTTTTGTGTTTACAGTGAAGGTCAATATATAGATGCCAAATTTAACAGTGTTGTTGAAAAGTTAGTGAACCCACGTACATGAAGCATTGAAATTGAAACAAAAGCAACCTTGAAACAGATATGCGTCCTTATTTGTATTTTTCAATCAGACGATTACCTAGAAGGATCCCAAATCTCCATGATATTGCCTCACCACAGCAATCTGCTCCCCGAGCAAAAAGCTGCTCCTCTCAACCATTCTTGCGTGCATCCGAATGCATGCTTGGCTTTCTCTCTCAAAGCAATATTTTTCATTTAATTTCTAATGAGATTATGCTATGGATGCACAAATCTTTCAGCAAATTTATCCAAGTAATAACTGTAATGTCAAAATGTATCAGCCATGCCAGTTAACAGAAAGATTTTTTTTTCTTCCCCCACAGAGAAATGTATCATAAATGCTTGTGAAACACTGGCAATTTCACAAATATAAGTGTCACAAAGTTACCTGAAGCGGATGATAATGAAAGCAACAGAAATCACAACATTACAGAAACTGCTTGCGATGTGAATTTAGCACTACCTTGTAAATGCATAATGCATGCCACCACTTTGTCACTTTGTCTTTCTTTCGAGAGAAAAGAGAAGAAAGCTCAGCACCACCTGCCCCTTACCTTGCCATGGTGTCTGAGAGGCAGCCGGGGCCTGGGTAGTCATCTGCTCGGGGCCCCTGTGACAGGACCGGGCGTGTTTTCCACGACTCCATTAGCGCAGTAACGGGAGAAATTAGGTTTAACAAGGGGTTCGTCTGGTCCCGTACGTCGTGCCGCGAAAATGACATTGTTCCTTGCGCTCCGATCTGGTAATGAAATGAGTGTCCACCCGAATTAACACCGACAATAGCCGACGTGGGCACGTTATTATTCTCTTGGTAATAGCTGCCATCGTTGGTCTCCTGTTTAATCCCCTTGGGTAGGTCATTAGGAAACACGCCAGGCTCATAGTTGCCATTAAGAGAAGAAACAGGAGGTCCCAGAATCCCAGAAAGACTGTATTCATCTATGTTATCCCTCAAGGACAAGTAGGTGGTCTCTGATGCAGGGAAGAGCCCCATGGCATGCTGTGGTTCGGCATAGTGAACGTCCGAGCAAGTCATGTCATGGTTGGGCTCAGTCTTAATCTGAGGCACAAACTGCGAGTGCGACATGTTGCCTTTACCGCCACCCAGACACATGCTCCTGTAATCGGTGTCTGGCTCGTTTTTAATGTACTTTACCATTCCCATGGAGTCCAGGCCTATGTTAAAGATCTCCCCATCTATGCTCTCCACCTTGGGGAACTCAAAGCCTTTGAAGTCATGCTCATGGGCCTCCGGGCTGTGGACATCGTTCTGGACTAGACCCAGGCCGCTCGGAGGGCTTGAGACAGAGAAGCTCCTGGACGGGTTTCTGGGACTGGACATTGCCAGGGACCCCGCAGTAGGTGGACTGGACATGGACGGCCTCAGGTTGCTGCTGCTCCCCGTGGGGCTGGATACGGACGACCTCATGTGGGTGCTGCAGGACGGCGGTGTCCTCACACTTCCCATGCTCTGGGGGCTTGAGATGGGCGACTTCATCACGTTCAAGGGACTGGCCAGTGGTGGAGACCCAACTGTGCTGGACTCCACTGGGCTGCAGGTGCTGGAGTTGGGCCGGTGACCTGCGGGCAGGCTTGAACCAACTGGCCCCAAGCTCGCTGGGCTGCCGATGGAAGGGCAGTTGGCGCCAAAGTAGGTGGGACTGGTGGTGGAAGTCACCATGTTGTTGCCAGTAGGGCTGGAAATGTTGCTGGAGTTTTCAATAGTGCTGGACAGAGCCGTGGCCAGAGCGGATGGTGTTGGTGTGGTGCCTATGACGCAGTCCCCAAGGTTGCCATTGGGCAGCTGAGACATGGCTGGGAATGATGCTGGTGGTGCTTTCATATTGGGGCTCCCAGCAGTTCCAGATTGATTGTCCTCAATCGCTCGACCACACAGAGGGTACAGTTTCCCAGGGCTACCCTGGCACCCTGCAGGCGGCCCCTGCTGGCCAAAGGGAAACTCCGCCTCCCTGGCAGCATTCATGTACAGTCCCATGGACTCGGCCACAGTTTTGGAGAGCTCTTTAGAGTCTGCTTCTGCTTTGCGGCCGTGGAGGGAGTTGAACACAGGGAAGCCGAGCGCCTGGTTCGGGTTGAGCTGAAATACTGGCGCCTCCGTCTTCTTTCCGCCACTCTCCTTACAGGCAGGTGCTGGTGAAGTAGACGCATTGCTCCCATTCACAATATCCATCAGGACGTCACTGTTCATCAGGCCGCTGTCCTCTGCTGTGCAGCAGTACTCCATAGACCCTGGCGCCTGGGTCCGTCCGTTTTCGGTGTCTGTACCTTCGTAAAAACTTTGGTATCTTTTGGCCTCCATGCCTGGATCATTTGATAAACCTGGAAGGTGTCAAACAATTTAAAAAATGTTTGGTTTTTTTAACAACAGTGATTTTTTCACAGTGTTAAATGTGTGTTCTTTATTACTATACAGCTGTTTAGAGTGACGACAGGAATATAAATGTTAAAATTATCAATGGTTTCATCTGAGAATATGAGAATGCTTTCTGCAGTGCAACACAACACAGTGTGCAGCACGTAACAAATGTTTAGGCACTCTAAGGCCCTAAGTCACTGCAGGCCAAAGCCTGGCCTCATTAAACACACCTGATTCACCTCATCAGCTAATTAGTGAGGCATCCAGGACATGCCTCCATCTCAAACACATACTACCGTATTACACAGTGTGTAATAGAGAGTACATCACTATTAGCGGTGCATGCATGAATACAGGATGTGTAATACAGTCATCTGTGGCTGGAGATTAGCACATCTGTGGTCCAGAACACATCAGTAATAATGTGTCACTTGAGGGACTAATCTGAATAAATATACATATAGACATACCTACAGAGATCATTAATATACACACTTTGACCAGAGTTGTCTACCACTATAATAATTATGCATCATTTGTGCCATAACAATACACCAACACCACACATGCCACATAGAGTCCATAAAATATACTGCATTCAAACCCCATTAAAGTACAACAGTGTGTAGTAACTACTGTAAAATCTAATATGTAAGTCTGGAGGGTCAGGAATTACTGGTATTAAAATACCACTTTACTGGACCCCCTGTGACATATCAGTCATTATCCTTCGTCAGTCCTGAACAGGTGATACACAAACATTATGTAACTTAATTACAACTAATTAAGGAAATTACAGTCATTTCCATATAGGGGGTATTTATTAGAGGGGCGGGGGGCTGATTTGGGAATTTCGTGGATTCTCAAACGCGCTCTTAAAGTTAACAGGAGTTTCTGTTCGACCCTACAATAATAAGTTGACAGCACAAGTTCGGAGCGCGTGCGCCAGTCGGGGCGCTCGAAAACAAGCGCGAGCCGTGCCGGGCTGAAGGGGCGTGACATGACTTATGCATTTAAATAATAATAATAATAATAATAATAATAATAATAATAATAATAATAATAAAGTGATCGCGTGCACCCCCACCAGGGGAGGCGAGTTCTCGTTTAGTGCATTTTTGAATAAATCGCAAGCTGTTGCACGGGATAGTACGACTTTAAACCCATGACGTTGTACCCCACCGCCTCGCCAAACCCAACACCTCCCCACACACTTTGCCCCGCGCGCCGGCCAGAACGTCGCCCTAAAGTTTACTGGCTGTTGACACTGCTCGCGCGCACCACGTGTAAAAATATAACACCACAATACTAACTGCAGCGATACTAATTAATAGACAGATGAATAAATAATAAACTCCACGCGGGGGGAGAAAATAACTTTTGCACTGAAGCAAAGCAGCGCTACTTTATTTGCCCGCGCACGGTTGTGACAGTGACGCAGTTGGTTATAGCGCGAGCTCCGCTCGACCGCGGCTCGATACACCGCGCGCGCTGCCTTTAAAGGGCGACACGGGGCGCGCGACCGGGTATACAGGGTGGCCGGGGAGTGGGCACGGTGGCACCCTGCGATCTACCGAGGGGGAGAGAGAGAGAGAATGCACCATCAACTTGGAGTTTTTGCTGCTCGGAGGGTCTGAAGTTGGTGCACGCGGGCTGTCTCCGTGTCGTGTCGCGCGGAGATGCACGAGCACCGAAAGTGAAGGACGCGCGCGGCTGTGATGTCGGTGCTCCTCGTGCGGTGTCATCACTTTAAATGAGTGCAGCCCCCCCCCCCCTGTTTACACCCGGGCCCCCCACCAGAGAACACAAACCCAGGCGCGCGCGCTTTACCTTAATTAAGACATCCAGGTGTTGTCAGGTGTCTTCGGAGCTCCGTGTAATCCAGTGGGCTGAAGTTTCCCCTCCTCGCTTCTGCTCCTCTCTCTCTCTCTCTCTCTCTCTCTCTCTCTCTCTCCGGCGCGCGCGCGTCCACCAGTCCACTAGTTTGAGCTCCGTGCTGCGTACATCACGCGCTGGGAGGAGGAGAAGAGAAAAAAAGAAAAGCAAACGAAAGCAAAGCTCCAAAAGATCCTGTCAACGAGTTACGCGCGGCCTGAAAGGGTTACTTACGCGTGCGCGTGAGTGTGCGTGTGCGTGCGTGTGTGTGTGTTGGGAGCCTGGCGACTGCAGACTGCTCTAAAAAAAAAAAACACCCGGAGCCCACTGTGAGCTACGTCATCCGCCCCGCCTACTGCACCGAGTGTGTGTGTGTATATATATGTGTGTGTGTGTGTGTCATGGTGGTGGGGGTAGATTGCGCGTGCACGAGGCGCGCAGGTAAGGCGAGCATTAGGTGAGTGGTTGCTAATGAGTTATTCATTTTACAGAACCGATTCTTCCGAACAACCAGGTTAGGGGAGAGTTCGGTTTAAACGAGTCCTTGATTCAATTTGGCTCTTCCAGACTCTGGATCCAGAAAACTCAGGTTTCAGCAGAAAGAGTGGAGCGCAAGCTGACCTGAAATGCACAAGCACAAAAAAAAAAGATTTAAAGAGTTAAATTCATGATATTATAACACTTTAAGATTATTCTATTTATTATAACACTTTAAGATTAGTTCATTAGAGGTCACTCTTCGGATCTAATTATGAATCTTTAGGCTCTGATTAGAATGAACGATGCATAGATGCTCCGAATCATTTGATTCATTAGGACACCGGCCGAACAGTGTCTAAGAAGAACCGGTTCGGACAAAACGATTCATTGGGGAGTCGAATGAAACGAGTCTTCTACTGAACCGGTTCGTTTAAAGGGAAATTCCACAGCTTTTTATAAAAAAAGACTTTAAATTTTAATAATTCTCTCATTCAGGGTGGTTGGCTGTGATAATGGTTCATTGTAGACAGACTTAACAGGGACTCGCAGCGGTGGTGAACGGAACCAAACGTCACAATGTTTTATCACCTGAGGATTTTCCAGTATGAGGAAGAACAAGGGAAGTAGTACAGTGAGGTTATTAAGGACCACTTCCTTGGGCTAGATAGCAAACGATATATGTGTATAAAGTTACAGGTTACTAATTGAGATGTGAGATTTCATTCAAACAGCAGTTATTTATATCTATAAGCTCCTATTGTGCCTAAGGAGTTGCCTTTTACATCATGCGAGCATGATTGTTCATCATTCCAGTAGAAAGGGTCTAAAATGACTATCAATAAAATCTCACAATAATTTTAACACTAGGGGCATTTTTTAAAACCATGCATTTTTTTGCATGGACTGTTTCTTTAAATGCAGGTCTAATTCAGGAGTCTCTCCCACTGTGTCTCAGAGCTTTGCTAGTTGGGCCATCGCTGCAGGGGTTAACACACACACACACACACATAAAGCTTTCCCGCCCAGAAACCTGCTCTTCTCCCAGCTGCTCACTGATGGCAGGGCTGAAGCATAAAGCTTTACTAATTCAAGAGGTAGAGAGAGACAGAGTGAGAAACATACAGATAGAGAGAGAGAGACAGACATAGAGGGAGAGGGAGAGAGGAAGAGGGAGAGAGAGCCAGACATAAAGAGAGAGAGAGAGATGCAGAGAGAGAGAGTGAGAGAGAGAAAAAAACTGAGAGAGAGACATACATAAAGAGAGAGAGATAGCGAGTGTGTGTGTGTGAGAGAGAGAGAGAGAGAAAGTGTGTGTGTGTGTGTGTGTGTGTGTGTGTGTGTGTGTGTGTGTGTGTGTGTGTGTG
>JBBPDH010000144.1:1321071-1332594 GCA_037974565.1 Clupeocharax schoutedeni
ATGCATATATATATATATATATATATATATATATATAGAGAGAGAGAGAGAGAGAGAGAGATAATTAATTCTGCCTTAACTCTACTGCTCGTTTTCTGTTTTTTGTATGCATGTGTGTGTCTTTGTATGATTCAGTTTGTATGTATTGCATGTATTAAGCATTCTGTGTTATGCATATATATGTGTGTGTGTGTGTGTGTGTGTGTGTGTGTTTGTGTGTTGTATAGCATTTCTATATAAACACATATATAATTCTCAATGTTGACTCCTTAACTCAGAGTTCAGCTGCAGCGACGCTGGGCATCGCGCGCGCACGTGGCTTCAACGCTGCACGCGCACATATACACACACGCACTGAAACACGCACACACACACACGCACCAAGGCGATGAGAAGGCGCGCGAGGACGAAGTGCGGAGCCACGAGCCTCAAATGAGTCGGAACGCGCCGCACAAAATCCGGAGAGCGCGCGAGGCCAGCCAGAGCGGGAGCGCCAGCCTCCGTTCACAAATTTGATTAGAAGCTCGCGCCATTAAAACCGTTAAAACCGTTGAAGGAGGATTACGGAGCACCGAGTGTGTGTGTGTGTGTGTGTTGAGTGTGTGAGTCTGTCAACATGCAAACACGCCTCTACAGTGAGTCGATTTCATTTCTCCCGATCTCTAACCGCCTCGGTCCGGACTGCTCGGGTTCTGTCGTCGAATCGTACGCTAACCTGCCGTCGACACGGTGCTTTTACTGCTTTTTTCTCTTAGCAGAGACCAAACGAGGCGAATGAAGCTTAACGTTTAGTGTTTTTGCTCGTTTTTAGACTGCAGAAAGTGGAGAAGTCTATAGAGAGCTAGTGGCTAACACAATTAACCGTCTTCTCTTCTTTCGAAGTGGCGTCTGTAACCTTCCTCTCTCTCTGTCTGTCTGTCTCTCTCTGTCTGCCTTTCCTTATCTCTCTTTCTCTCTCTACCCTTCTCTTCTCTCTCCTCTCTTTCTGTCTGTCTCTCTTTTTTCTCTCTATTTCTGTCTCACTCTTTCTCCTCTTTCTGGTTTTCTCCGTCTATCTCTATCTCTTCTCTCTTTCTCCTCTCTCTCCATCTGTTTCAGGGGAAACTTTGTCGTGGTGTGTGAGAGAAAGAGAGGGTGGTGTGTTCTCCTGGCCGGAGTGAGAGCTCCTCTCTGTCCTCCGTCTGCAGCGGCTCTGTCCGGGTCTTCAGGATGAAGAGGAGACAGAAGCGTGTCCTGCAGATGGCCTTTTTGTTCGCCGTGGCGCTCATTTTCTTGCCCAACGTGGGTCTGTGGTCACTGTACAGGGAGAAACACCTGATGAAGTCGCCCGAGGCCGGAGAGCAGGTGAGTGATGAAAGGGGAGGATCTCTGGAGCATCTTAAAATTTGCATCTCGTTACGAGTGACCCGGGTTGACACTGGTCTTGGCTTGCCCTGTTCGCTGTCGCTTGCGATGCTTCAACTGTTGTACAGAGCAATGCTAATGGAGAGGTTCACTAAAATAATCAATATTTGCTCACTAGTCCCAAGTGTGGTCACTTGACCCAGAGCCCTGTCTTGTCTGATGTTTTATTCTTAGGTTCGCTTTCTGGGACACATTTGTTGTCTGATGTTTGCTGCTTCGGTCAGAATTGTGTCAGTTAGATTTGAACCTGTTCTTTAATTTGGAAATGTCCTAATCTGTCAATGTAATTTGGAATACGATTCTTGTAGATCATCCAAGGTTTTTATTTCTCTTGGGTTGACGTTCTCAGATGCTCAGTTTTTCATGTATTTCTAGCATTTGCTGTGCATCTTCTCCCTTTGTTAAATGGGCATGTGATGGTAAATTACCAACACTCTCAGAAAGAGGTTCTACATGCAACAGTGCCCCTTTTTGAGCTTCTGGTTTGCCAGTTGCTTGTTTTAGGTGTTGTTTGAGTCTGTTTACTACCCTGTACGATAAATAGCTCCAGGAACTAAACTTGTAAGTGAGGAAAAGCCTAAACTGGATGTACTAGAAAATCAAAAAGAGAATTTATGTCTGTCGGCTAAGTCAGATTAACTACTTTTTATGGAAAAACATATATTCAGCATGCTGTGGGTACTCCCCACAGTTCTGTGTGCTGGCATCCCACATGATTATTAATGTAGAAGCACATAGTATGTCAGCAGTTTTGCCTTTAAGCAAGTGAATACAGTGCAGAGACATTTCTATACCAGGCAGGAGGTTAAGGACAACTTTGAGTTATAATTATGAATGTTTGTTTAGTGGCTCTCTTTTGTTGTTAACAGAGAGGAGTAATTGAAAAAAACCTGGACATAAATGAACTGACGGAATTAATAACAATAAGCTTTAATAGGTTGTTTATTAATTGTGTGCTTGCAAAGCGTGCTTATTGTGCTGGTTGGTTTAGTGGGCAATCAGGTCCAATTCAGCCGACGTATGTTTCTGGACAATGAACTGATTCATGAAAAATCTTTGTGTATGTACAGTTTGCTTTTATAGCTACATTGTTACCAAAGTTGAATGCTATTTGTCAAGTGGACCGGATCATAGGATACATTTTTTTATTTTGATATTAACATGGATAAAGTTCCAAAACATCAGTCTCTACAGTTTTTACAGTATATGGACATGAGGCTGTAAAAGCAACCCTTTCTAAAAAAATGTGCAGTGGTTTAGTTTCACCCATGTGTGTTTCAGTCCAGGCTGCTTATTAATTAAGGCACCGGTCCTTTAAAAATATGGTTCTGGCTACCTGTAACATGGAGAGGAGAGGTGGGTTCGGCTGATGTGTTTTGGTTTGGATGCTGTTGCTTGGTTCCTGCCTATTTTAGGTTTCAGCTACAATGATGCATTGTCGACACTCTGGGGAGAAACCCTGAGTCTGTTTATTGCATCTGGTAATTGCTTCTTTCTCATTCATTTTGTCCGGGTTTGCGTGGCTTTGGCCCTGGGCGGACAACGCCGTGCAAAACCAGTCACTTCATTACAGCTGAATCAGTGAGCGACCGCTCCAGTGTTCACAGGGACAAAATTATCAGCGGACCTTGTACGGGGTCTTGTCCTTTCCGCTTTTCCTGACCGCCTCTTTTGTTCTGCACCCTCCTCAAAATGCATCTGACAGATCTGGCATGCTTGCCTGTGCAAGAATCTAATGCAATTAGAAGCAGTGTGACAGGTAGGCCTTTCTGCTATTAGCCCTTGTACCCTGCTTTTGTTCTCTGCCTGGATCATTTAAAACTGCTTTATAGCTCAGAGCCTCTTCATTAATGGCCCTCGCTAAATGTGTAATGTCTTGTACTGAAGCGAATGCAAGATAGCAGTCTATTGATTCACCAGCAGTTATTTTTATGAGAATATGATTAGTGGATTGAGAGCGCAGTGGAGGGAAGCTCATCTCCAGCAGCAGTGCAGGAATAAGAATGCTCTCGGATCCGAATCAATCCCTTCCTTGTGTGCCACGTTTCCTGCCTAAAAAAGAAGTGGAGTTTGCAACCTCTGATGAAAGATCTTTGCCTTTTATTGTGCTTCTGTCAGAAAGGGAAAGATAATTGACAGCTCAGCTATTGCTGCCATGCCGATAAGCCCTTGAGAATGCTGGTGACTAACCCTCTGTATATATGTCCTCCCTTTTTGGCCAGTAGCAATTAGCGGTGATTGAATCAGTCCTCGGATCACAAAATCCTTTCTCATTGATACTGGGTGAGGCCTAACTGAATATCAATCCTGAGGAAATCTGCAGTCTACCAGATGATTGGAGATTTGAAACCCAGACCGCCTCTTAATGTGTCTGATTCGTGGGAGGAAAATGCCATCCTCTGTTTTTTCCCCTGCTGATTTGCCTCTCACTGGCTCTCTGTCTGTTCTTCTCTCTCTCTCTCTCTCTCTCTCTCTCCCGGTGTCTCTCTCTAGCTCTCTCGTTCCCCCTCTCTTTCCTATTTTGAGGACAGTGTGCAGAATTGCCTGTGACAGTTCACTCCTGGCCTTCTCAAGGGTAAACAGAGTCTGTGTAGTCTCAATGGGAGGTTCACACAATGCCACCATTATAAGATGGACACATGTTGATAAGCGCGTGCCGGCACTGATAACCTCCTCTCGATTTTTTAAACAAGTGTCCAGCATTGAATTCAGGACAGACGAGTGTTACACACATCCCATCTACACAATCGGCCGCATCCCATCAGAGTGGGCAGTCGCCCATCGCCATCACCCTGCTGACAACAGCCAGACCCTGCACTTCAGTCACAGATAGCGTGGCGATAACAAGAGGTTTGCCTGCTGACAGCGGGGAAGAGGGTGACAAAACCTCAAGCTCTTTCAGCCGACTGTCCTCAGATCCCTCTTTGAGCCACCCGTGTTTACGTTCTGCCAGAGACCCGGGGAACGTTATCGTCGCTTTCCATTTGCCTGCAAAGTGACAAGGGGAAGAGAGATGTAGTAATTGCAATTACCCTCAGTGTCATAGCAGAGAGATGCGTTATGGTAACGCACGAGTCAAGCTGACAATAGGAGCGCGGGTGAAGAGTGCATTGAATGATTTGAACAGAACCAGGGAGCACATGCACACACACACATTCCCACAATGGGACAGAGGAATCTATTGTGTGCCAGTTTGGATAAAATTATTGAGAGGAGAAAAAGAAAGCTTTTTCATGATTAGTCTTGTAGCCCTTGTCATGAGGAATTCTGTGTTTTTCACCAAACGCTTCAATTTGGTGTGACACCGGGGTAGACTTCAATTTCAAGCAATAATAGGTTGTTGGCTATGCAACAATTGAATAGTGCCCATGTTATATGTGGGAAGAATGAGTTAACCCTCCATATGTCATTTCCATTCAGCTAAGTCTGAGTTCACTGGGCCAAACACGTTCCGAAGAAATTGTGGTAGAAGGCAGAGTGAGATGAGAGAGAATAATTGATTGATTGGTCGTCTGGAGTGTTCTACTCTGGCATAGGTATTTGAGTTGGAGTTCTGCCATTGCATATTAATGTGGCCAGATGTTCAAAGGTCTGTCTAACTTGTTATGACCCGGCGTGTAAAAACACATTGATTCATCATGACTGATTTTTAAAAATCAATTACAGTAATGTTCAGTGAAGTATGCCCTCATTTTCTAGCGAAATGAAACTACCAAACATAGAAATCCAAAAAAAGGCTTTATTACTTTTACGGTATATTTTACTGCTGATTAAGTAGTTTCTCCAGTCCTGTATGGGTACTTTGTATGTCTAAAATCAAGCATAAATAATACCAGAATTGAGGTTTTGGACAGTTGCCTAAAGCATCAAACTGAATCGTAGCAGGATGATAGATTTATACTCCTAGTTAAAAGTGTAAGGACAATGTGAATTGTCAGAGTGAGTTGTTGGTGTTTGTACTTAAGATATAGACGAGGACCATTTTATGTTTTAAGTAAATAGATAGATATAGATTTTCTTTACTCCCCAAACTTCACAGAACTGGAATTCGTCTGCCTTGTGCATAAAATCCAGTTTACTGTGTAATTTAATGTTGCTCAGGTAGTTGATGAGGCCACATGGAATTACGTAACTGACATCCTAATTGAGTATGTGCAGAAACAGCATCACATGCTGGTACCTAATAGGCCGTATGCATTTTTCCGTCTGTTTTTTTTTTAAAACTCATCACCATCGGCTTGTTTTCCTGTAATTGTGTTTTCTCAGGAATGGAGGGGAAAAAGATAATTATGTTTTTTTTTAATGTTATGCAGAAAATGCACAGCGGCTTGCTCCTGTCCTCCCTGTCCTTCAGGTATTCACTGTAAAATCTGGGTTTAATATGAATGAGAGGACCCATTATCACTGTGAACTCTCATGCGCACGTACACACACACACACACACACACACACATGCGTGCATGCATGAATACTCACACTCACACTTCTGTGCACACTTTTTTTGCGCTCACCTTCCTGCACCGCATCATCACTGCAGCCACACTCAACGTGAGGCTCAGTAATAGGAGCGGCAGCCTGACCCTCTCCGGAGAGAGGCAATTTAAACTTGATTACTCTGATGTGCCTCATGAGGTGATGACGGGAACAATGTCTTGGGCTGTTCGCCCGTGTCTCCTGAGATTAAAGAGTATTTCATATGGAGTGTGGGTTATGTAGCAGTGCAAGGTAATATAAAACCACTTACTCTCTGGCTCGTGAAACAATGGGAGATGGACCTATTCAGGCTTGTGAGCTTGGCACTTCCATTAAGCTAATAACACTATTGCAGGAGACGAAAAGCCTCTGAAGAGCCCTTATTTTCCATTCTCTCCTACCTTTTAGCCAGGAGGGGTGACACAAACGTGCATGCTTTTAATACAATCACATGCGTGATTACTCACCATCCACTCATCTTTGTGATACAAACTGTGAAACAGAATGGAACAAAAGTCCCTTTTAAATACCAAGATTCAGGCTCCATTTAACAAATGTGATTTGTGGTTGTTTTTAAATGCATCTGGATCAATCCCACATCCCAATAACTTGTTGTACACACCTCCAAAGAACTAGTTCTGACTGGTTTCTGAATGTATAGTTTATGGTTGATGGTTGGTGGCTCTTTAACTTGTTTGTAACTGTACCTTACCTTCCTGAGCCTTGTTATTTATCCTGAAGCGTGCAGAGAGATGCTGTAGTAAATTTATGGCAGTTTGAAGTGGCAGTTTTGACTGACTCCTCCACTTGGGCGATTGTTATTCAAGGAGAGCGGAGCCTCTTATGTTTTATGGCTCCTCTCTTTGCCTTATGTGCAGATTTATGGCATTAAAATCCAACGCACAAGGTGATATTTGTCATCGATGAAACATAACCACAGTAAAATGAGACAGTGGGTTTAACTCTGACAGAGAATCTGAGCATTATACCTGCAGGATAGAAAGTCATTGACTTATTAGGCTCTGTTGGTGTGCAATATGCTATCTAAAATCAACTCTGTGCTTTTTATTCCCCCCTGAGCGTTGCTTTACAGAGTTTAATTATGAGGTGTGAATTGATTTATGAAGCCGTCCACCAGGGACTGACGTATACAATAGGTCAAACTGTTGTGTACCAAAGAATCTATAATAAAATGTAGTTCTCAATTATCTGATAGAAGAAAATAGGCTTGTTTACTAAGGAAAATTAATTGACTGTCACTGTTTTACAAATTGGTTTATGCTCACTATATTGACATAAATGTTTTGTTGCTGTGGTGGGCTGTAGGATCCAGTAGTTTGTAGAGAGAACATTAGATCATGTGATGCAGCAAAACAGCATGTAGTAGTGCAATGTTAACATGGTTGACATTTTTCTCAGGGTATTAGTTTTATGTGTTTTGTACTACAATGTAACAAATAAGTTCAGAAAATGTATCGTAAAACGGTGCAAACTAAGATTATATTTGGCCATTTCACCGCACTTTTCTTTTTTTAAAATATATACTATATTTATCCCAAAGGAAATTGTTCAATTCTCTGCATTTAACCCATTCACCGAGTGAAGCAGTGGGCAGCCAGGAACACGGCGCCCGGGGAGCAGTGTGTGGGACGGTACCTTGCTCAGGGTACCTCGGCGGTGCCTAGCGGTCTGGGGGATCGAACCCGGACTTTCTGGTCTCAGGGCGGATGCCTTAACCACTAGGCCACCCAGCCGCCCCGTTCTAGTCGCAGTTTCAAGCTAAATTGAAATTGCAGTAGTTGCTCATTCACCTCACTCTGTGTGGTCAGTTCATTCTGAAGTAGTTCACTTTGTCCTTAAAAAAAATAATATTAAAAAGTAGCATTTAGCCTAGCATGGATAGCCTGCCTGCTGGTGACACATTCTTTTGTCAGCTGCTTTACTATTTATCACTTCAGTTGCTAAATATGGATCTCATTAAAGGTAGAAAAGCATCTCAAATTATTATTAGCCTTATTAATAAACAAAATATTCAGCTAAAATATTTCATTTTAAGCATCAGTGTAAATACATTACTGTATTATATATCATAACAATCAGACATTCTTATTATCCTGTGATAAAATGTCTGGCCCTACGGCTGAGCTCTAGCTCAAGGATTCATATATTCATGCCAGTTGTGCATTCAACCTCTCTACTACTAGTGTGACTTTAGAATGAATTTTCTTTTGTACTTTATCACCATAAAGTAGTTTTAATAAATTGTCTCCCAACTGGCCTTCGTCTTTATCGACATTTCACTTCACGGGCCCTGAATGTCGTATGAATGTCATTAATAGCCAACATAGTAGCGAGGATACGTCCTCTGCCCTTTGGGTACAAATGTGTTATCTAAGAGTTTTCAACACTGTGGGAGCCATGTCTTACTCACTTTATTCTTTTATCGTGGGAATGATTCAGTCAAACTCATCTCTCTGTGTTTAATCGACTCGCAAAGGCATGTTGGTCTTATCTCCTCAGAAGTAATCACATCACCCTTTGTTTATCCCTCCACCTCATAATTGAATTTAGTTCGATTGAGAGCAGGCCTCATACTGTCTTATTCATACCTCCAGAATATGAATCAATGACTGGTGTGTGTGTGTGTGTGTGTGAGTCATAAGGTCATTGTTTCCCAAGTTCTGATGGTTATGTATGGCAGATATAGATCTAAAGCACACCAGTGGGTGTAAAAACACCTTCAGGTTGTGTGGTAGTAAGACTCTAAGGTGCTGTTAAAGGTTCTACAATTGATAGTAAAACAAATTGCTTTAACAAAATGTTTAACAGCATAAATTCTAATTACAGTCAAAAGAACAGCATTATCAAACAGTTAGTTCCAACCACACACTTTGATTTAATGAAAAGCATTCTGCATATTCTGGTAAATCTGATAACAGATTGTTTTTTTTTTTTACCATAATTGACCACCTGTTGCTAAGTAACAACAACAGTCGCTGTACTTAACCACAAGGGCTTCTCGTATTACTAATATTAAAAACATACATGGTTTACCTTTACTGGTCACCCGTATCTTATTGTTTTGAACTACTAAGCAATTATTTGCTTGTTTTGTTTTTATGAGCATGTACAGTGTAGGTTTATTAAATAGGTCTGCACAAAGAATTGCCTATTTATTGACGTTTTATGCGTTTTGTCCCCTGTCTCTTCATTGTTCCTAATGAGGGTAGAGTAGATCATTTCTGTCAGTCTCATTTAAATATCACTTAGGATGATCACAATTATAACATGTCAAACTCATGCCTGTTTGGATTAATTTCATTGTTGATGCAGATGTCACATCAGCTTGAGTAAAGCACAAATATCTGCTAGTGTTCCCTTTTTGGACTTTGGTAGACCTTAATTAGGATCGCAAAAGCCATCTTGCAATGATTTGCATTTCACATAATTACATAACAGTACAAAAGAAAGTTTTTCATTCAGTCTTATTATTTTCTCTGTGACAATATAAAATATCAGTCAGAAAACCCAGTTACAGTAATGAACCTGCAATCTTTGAACATTTCTTGAAAGTAATTAGCAAGTGCTTGGTAATTGCCAACACTCATGTGGCTTACCTTAATTGGAGACCTGTTCTAAGAGGGGGAGGATAAATTTATCCCGTACATAATGGGAACTGTAGAGGAAATATGTGTGCAGTGATTAGCACACAGTTACTGTTTCTGTTCTGTGTTTTAGGAATGAAGGTTCTGCATCATTTGGAAAGAGGGTTAGCAGTATGTACTCACTTGCTTCATATCTTTAACTGTCTGGAAATTTATTTAAGGCTTGTTGTCTTAAATGCATTTATTCTCACCTTTTTAATTAACTATCCTCCCTGTTCTTAATTTATTACATTCAGGTTAATAATAGAGGGACCCATTCAATGAAAGAAGACGGCAGAGCTTGATGCTATTAGCATATTTGTGAGTCACATTACGACATTATCCGGTTTAATTACAGCCTAACAGAACATCTGTGAACCCTTAATGGGTAAAATAGAGATTAATCTGATATTAATCTTGGAGGATGCTTTGCTAGGTGTCAGTTGATTGTTGTTAGTGGCCGATGGCTTCTTTCACTTGTGCTTTTTTTTTTTTCAAGTGGGAAAAAAAGAGGGAGATGCTGTGTTTATAAGAGGGACTGGCCGAGGCAGAGGCACTCAGCATGCAGCTGCAGTATAGAAAGACTGATGATAGAACCAGTCTGGGAACAACTCCTAACTGGAACACATTTAATTCCCTGAAGTTGGAATAATTCAAAATTTTCTTTGTGCCACCTGTGGGATAATGTGTGTGCCATGAGGGAGGAGGTGGGAGGAGTGTGAAAGAGTAATGCTGGATTGTACAGCAGTGTGTGTGACAACACTAGAGTACAACCAGTGGACAGATTTGTGCGTGAGTGTGTAGGTGAGTGTCTGTGTGTGACTATCTTCTCTCTTATCTCAGTGTTTCAGTGAGAGTTTGCTGCTTGGCTGCTCACCTCCTTTGATTCGTAACACATTTGGGCAAAAGAATGCGCTCTGTCACACTTCATGCTCTTTCCCAGGTTGATGTTAACCGTCACATTCTCTGCCAGTGGCTGCCGTGCACGAGCCCCAGACTCATAGACTGTTTTAAAGCTCCTGCATCGATTCCTTAGGGGGAAAAAATGGCTTTCTGTTTCTAGAAGTATGGTTCGCTTCCCTATTGATTAAACAGAAGTAGAGGACCTCACACAGCGCAGTGTTGTTATTTGGCTAATTTATCTAATGCAATAATGAAGAAAAGGTTTTCTTTGAACTGAATTACATGCTCTGCGTTGTTTTCCCTTCTTTAAAGCAAGGACTTTGCTCAAAACAAAAAATATCCCCGTATGCCACACAGCTGTCGCTCACACATTGGATTCAAACAAACCAGAAAGGGCCACACTGACACGTAGCTGTACTGCTCCTGTGGGTCATTAGAAGGCAAACTTCTCTCTCCTCAGTCTGCTGCCTCTATGCTTTCCAGTTATTTATGGCACTATATCCGCTCATACAGCCATTCCTAATTATACTTCACTATTAAGATTAATGGGGAACCTCGGTCGGATGTCTCTGCCAAGCTTACCTTTGTTTGTCCTGACTGATGAATGTGAAACTCAGACGTTTCCAGAAGGTTCCCTGTGGTCAGTGAAGATAAAGGTTTATTAGCCAGTTAACTGGAGAAGCTACAGTCTCAGCTCACATTCCACATGCATAACGCAAATACATAACCAAAAATCCCACTGAGATCTCTTTCCTTTTGAAGGCAGCAATATGACTATATTTTCTGTGGTTGTTTTTTCCCCTCTCCTTTTTCATCTTTGCTTGATCATTTTTCTATTTTTGGTTGTGTCTTTTTACTTCATGCAGTCATTTATGCTTGAAAAAAAACCTTCCATGATGAAGAATTTGGAATCCTAACTTTTTTAGTTTGACTTTTTTTTAACTGGCCTTAAAGATCACATCTAAGGGGTTTTTATACGTAATACTAAGACCATGCTATAATGCAAGAATGCCATGTTAAATATAGAGCTGCACAATTAATCGAATTTTAATCACGATCACGATTTTGGCTGCCACGATTAAATTAAGATGATCGTCTG
>JBBPDH010000144.1:1333960-1352792 GCA_037974565.1 Clupeocharax schoutedeni
GATTAATAATCGTGATTTCAATATTGATCAAAAATAATCGTGATTATCATTTTGGCCATAATCGTGCAGCCCTAGTTAAATACTATTTCAATCCTAATTTTTAAACTGACCGATAATTATTAGGTTAAATGTTTAAAGTCAATTTTGTTTGATCTCCTTAAACCTTTCACAGCTGTAGTATGACTAGTATTTACAGCTGGACTGGATGTTTTGCACTGGTGGTCACTTCAAGAGCTTCTTTCCCCAAAGATTTAGGGCCCTTAACTCATTATACTCATTATAACAACACAAAACACCTTCTGTAGACACAAATAACACAAAATACTACTTGGTTCCTTTTTAATGGCACCTTATTAATTATTCATCCATTATTAATAATTGGATCATTTTAACAGCATGTATATTTATTAAGTTTTCATCAACAAATACTTTGCAACTTCCAAAATGACAGCAAGCACAAAACTACATCTGTCTGAAGACTTTTTCATGAAGACACAAGCCTATTTAGTGTTCCTTTGTGTCCTTTGATTCAGAAGGTTACCTTGATTCTATCACAGGTTACTTTCAGTTATAATTTTTGTTTATGTGGCTAACGTTGGTGCAAAAGTTCTTTATGAATAAAGGCAAATATGACAACCGTATCAGCATTCTGGGAGAGAGCAAATGATGGCAGTAGATCAGTGATGTGCTTCAGTCAGGCTTTCTCACATCAGCGCAGCACTGCTGTTCGCTTCCACCCCCTCCACCAAGCATGACAGCCACTTTGCGACTGATTTGTTTACATGGCCTTATTGTTTCTTTTCTCAGCTGCAGTGTTATTTGTGTTTCTGTTCTTGGATATTCTCTCTTAATTCCCGTGTTGATTCCATGACTGACACCAGCTCGCACAAAGGTACTGTAGCTCTCCGACGCACAGAACGCATCGCTCAAGCTTCCATCGTTTCCCTTTCTCATTTGACAGAAGTGACAGACCTAATGCATAAAAGAAGAAACAACAAATGTGGTCTGAAGCACAGTAACTATTTTTGATTTCTTGGGGGGCGTTTGGACCCCTGTTAAGCAATGCTGATGGGTGCGTCAGATGCTTTGCACCGGTGGGTTTGGATCCCTGCCTGATGTACTGCATAGCGGGAATCTGTTTTTGAAAATAATGCCTAAGTTATGAGTAACTTTTTATGACAAGATGTAACTGTTTTCCTGGAATTAACAACACGCAACAACTTGTATTTGGTTTTGTGTTTAAAATATAGGTCGTAATCGTGCAATTAATAAGTACATACACCAAAATGAGTAACTTAAGTCAGGTGCCCCAGCTTTAATCTCATTCTTACATTATACATCTCTTCTGGCAAAGTTAGTTTTCGGTGAGGAAGTGGAGTAATGTTATTTTACCACACATGTATCACCAATTAGAACAAGATTACAAATCCTGCTGCAAATGACAGAGGAAAGATAACTAATTTTATAGTGATTTTTATAAAATAGTGAGTCTATAATAAAGTCAACATACACTATTTCGACAAAAGTATTGGGACTCTGGTTTTCAGGGTTTTCAGTTTGGGCAAGAATATTTTCTACTCCAGCATGACTGTGCCCCAGTGCACTAAGCGTGCTCCATAAAGACATGGATGGATGTGTTCAATGTGGAAGAGCCCGATTGGCCCACATTTGGGATGAACTGGAATGGAGATTGCGAGCCAGGCCTTTGTGTCCAACATCAGTGTCTGACCTCATACATGCTGTGCAGAATGACTGGGCTCAAATTCCCACAGAAATCTAAAATCTTAATATCCTATCCAAGAAGGGTGAAAGTTGTTATAGCTACAACTCTATACTAAAGTCTATGTATTTGAAGTCTCGCTTGGTCCATATAGTGTAATCAAAGTGGACTGGGAAACAGTGGTAAAAATGACATTACCGTCCCACCTCATGAAAAAACAATCCTGTCTGAATAGTACTTTTAACAGAACAAATATCTCTTCTGAAAGGTGCACTTGCAACTATGTAGTTTGTACACTTGCTGCTTAGTCACTGCTCATGTTTGTGTAGCTGACACTTATGTTACACTTAGCTTGAACTAGCTTGACAAAAGCTATTGTTTTAACTTGTTTGTACTTAAGGTCTTCTGCTTGTATCATGTTCCCATCTGCTGTTTGCTTGTCTTGGAAGCCATTGTGGCTAAGACCATCTGCTAAGTCAATAAATGTATATGAAAACCAGTGGAATGGAACGGCATACTGATGATTACAGAACCCGCAGATTTTGTTGGCACCCTCACTTTTTGAGATGGGGATTTCAATCAGTGACACTGAAATGAGGCTGGCACAGCTGTCACAGTGACATGACACCCCCCCTGTGTGTTGCCTATCTGATTGACAGCTCCCTGGCTCAGATTTGTGCAGACCCCTGTCTGATGAGAGCTGCCGTGCTGACAGAAGTTCCAAGAAAATAGACTTGTTTTAGTCTGGTGTATTATATAGTGGGATTTTGTTCAATCTAGAGGTGAAGGGTAATGTTTTTTACCCTTTCGTTATCTCTGTCTTTTATCATTTTCTGCAACTGCGTATGGGTATAAACATGCTAAGCATCAAATGTGTGACTATGCTAACTGCATAATTTAAGCGAGCTCTGTCATTTAGATGCACATTACTAGAGAAGCAGTGAAGCAGAGAGGACCTCTCACCAACTTCCATCCTCATATCTGTTAGTGTTACGAATGAGCATTTATTTGCATGTTTGCACAGCTCTCTTATGGATGAGTCTCCCCATAAGCTATATTAATTTAGACTCTGCACCAATGTTTATCTTCTATCATAGGGATTAGAAATGTAATTACTGCTCAGAGCTGACATTTTTGTCATTTCGGCCTGCAAGTTGCTGACAACATAATGAACAAGTGGAAGATTTGCTTGGGGCCCGTCACCATCTCTCATGGCTCTGCGTAAACAATGTTTGTTTCTGTATAAGATCATCTCCAGCGAGTGACAACAAAGTGTAGTTCACACTGTAATTTGTTTCGCAGAGACCTGGATAACAGTGCAGTTAGTTAGAATGCACGTTCCAGTATCCTTTCATGTTTTTATGAACAACCTATCCAAACATGTGTACCATACAACTACGTGTGATTTTTGGAGTTGTCATATGTGTACTGTAGCAATTCTACAGCTGTCCATTGTAGTAAGACCTGTTGGCCCTGGTCTCTAGGTGTGAAAGATGACGTTTTTCTGTCTTGTGAGTCTAAAACTGATGGCATCTTAAAGGCATCTGCCAGCATGCGTGCTCAGGACTGTTCGCTTGGCTCTTTCCTCCAAGCACCCTGTAAGACTGTAAGACAGAAGTTTCGTATCAAAGGGGAGAGTTGTGCAGGCAAACCTATATACACACAATCTACTCTGACCTGTCGAGGCATAAACTGCTGTGGGATCTACACCAAGAAGTTACCAGCCAATTCTTTAAGTTGTAAGGTGGAGCCTCCATGGATCAAACAACTTTGTCCAGCACATCCCATAGATGCTCAATGGGATTGAGAACTGAGGAATCCAGAGGCCAAAGCAGTGAAATATAGATACAGTTATAAAATGAGATCCCAGTAGAGAACCCAGTTCAACAAATAAGACAAAATGTTATCCATGGTCATTTATTTGTGAGGAAAATGATTCAATATTACATATGTGAGTCGTCTTTGAACCCCTAGGATTAGTACTTAATTTGAGAGTGAAATTAGAGTCAGGTGTTTTCAGTCAGTACTATGATGCTCAGGTTTGAATAGACACCCTGTTTTATTTCTCAGGACATGAAACACATCTGGTGAATCAGGATTTCAGTGTGCGTGTGTGAGTGTGTATCATTTACCAGGAGAAGCGATTGCACCAGGACGCATTATGGTAAAGACATTCAGCAGAGGCAGTGTGATGCTCTGGGAAACCTTGGGTCCTGCATTCATGTGGATGTTACTTCGAATTTCTTCCTTAACCTTGTTACAATACAGTATTAACATTATTCCCAAGTATATCTGTATTTTTGTATGATTTTGTGAGTGTACTCTTTTTCTGGCCTCTGTCTGTTTGAATCTTGATCCCTAGTCTATTCATAAAATATTAACTGTGAGAAAATGAGTCCAAAACGGTTTCTCTTTACAATAGAGCATTAGACTGAACACATTTTATAAATATACTTAACATATAGTGCCTTTTAAAGTGTAATCAGCACATTTACTGGAGGAACCCTTGCCATCTGTATCAATGTAGGGCAAATGACAGTCGTTTGGTTATTGTGCCGTGCAGAAACTAGACTCGCTTTGAGGGCATTGTCTTGCTATAATGCCACGGTTGGGAATGGGATTAAGCCACCATCTGAATAGGAAGTAGAAAAGGTAGGTCAGAAATACCTGTGAGATGCAGCACCGCTGGCGCAATGGAGAGACATCCTGTGTTTCTTCATGGGGAAGAGAGCATTAAGTAAATCAGCACCCCTGCTTTATACATTATGCAGTGGAACACCGTATAGTGTGAAAGTCGTGGATTCAGGTCATAATAGAAGCATATGAGAACTGCCCGAGACCCCCCGCACCCCACAGAAGTACTCACGCCTAGACAACCATTAATATCCTCTTCCTGGGTGACTTAATAGAACTTTCTTTGGTTCGCTTCATGTTCCAATGTCATTTGAAGAAACATCCAGCGCCCTCCTCCCCGCTGAACAAGAGACATCTTTCCTGAAAGTGTATGACCCAGATTCATCTTTCTCATTTCCATTTCTCAGATGTTACTTTTTTTTTTCTTCTAGCGTATGGAGCCTCCCTGCTTACTCGAGTGTAGCCAGTTGTTATTTCTAATGTTTCGAGGCAACGGAGAGGTCCCCTGAGCATAGAGTCATTTACTTTAAAAATGCATCCTCTAAACAGAGAAGAACTCAAAGGCGCGGGTAATAAATACAGCGTGCCTCCCTCGCCACGCGCTAATATTTAATCAGCTATCAACAGGCTGCTGAGTGCACTCCACTCAAGCAAGTGCCCTCGGAAATGTATTTGTTTCTTAAATTGGACGAGTCCGTATCTGCAGTTTAACATTGTAACTAATTGCCCCTGGTGGTTTGTTGCGTGCGCTTCAACGCTTTAAACGGATGCCTGAATTAAAGAGACTCTTGTCTTGTCACTGCAGTCCTATTAAAATGCACCGCACACCCTGTGCAACGTGTGGTGTGATGATTAGAATGAAAAATACTTCGATATTAGTTCCTATTTGTCCTGCAGAGTTTTTTAGATTAGATATATTGCTGCCCTTTACACACTCCCATGCTTTTCGTTTTCTTCTACTTTGTCTTTCATATTTCTTTGCGCTGTGCTGTGAGGTGTGAAACGGAAGTCTGTGTTTCTGGACGTTCACCTCTCCACACCTTGCTCTCCTCACCTGCTCTCCATCTCTGTCCTGGAACACGGCCAACTCATAATTACAGGCACGCATTAAAACACTTCAGCAGTTTTAAGTGGCCGAGTGAGTGATCACCAATAGCTATAGGCTCGTGGGTTTTTTTCACCTCTGTGTGAGGGAATATATTTAGAATTGTGCTGAGTCAAAACCACTGGGAGGATGTGATGGCATTACATTAAGAGCAGGAAATGTGCCGTCTAGCAACTAGTAGGGAGCCGCCCTTTTGATTAAAGGTCTCACGTTTTTCATTCTTTTGTTTAAGCCGGCCCTTCTGTTAAACACAAGTTTTATTCAGTAAAAGCTGCATTTGTGTTCTCGTCGTCCATTTATAAGACAGTGTGTCCCTTTGCAATGTGTTGTTTTTGGAGCGCATTAGAATATGTAGTTATTCTCTTATGTTTCTTATTAATTAACAAAACATAAGAACAAAATGGAGCTTAATTTCTTGTCGCAAATCTTGTAAATACATTCATCTAAAAACAAATATACTGTAAAAATAGGACAAAGAGCTACATATTCACAGAACATGAGACTATAGCATCTACAAAAAATGTAATTTTGAAACAGTGACAGAATCAAATAAAATATAACAAAGGCATCACACAGCTCAAAGACAAGTTACTTAATGCTGGATTATGAAACATTTGTATTGCTGCTTTTCTCTGAAACAGTTCATTGTATTTTGCATTGTATTGTTTTAAATACCAATCTCTGCAAACATTATTATACTGAATGTTACTTGTTTCTCAAGTTATTATTGCACAGCCATCAGAAATCAACAGCATATTGGCTCTGTCAGGACAAAAAATAAACAGTGATTCAGTTTAATTTTGTTGAGTTAACAAAGTAGGATCAATTATCAAGACATTAGACAGACTAATAATAAAGAAAAGTAAAGGTGTGTAGACAATTAGAAAACAAGAAAATATATTTTAATTTGTAAACATATTGATTCTTTTTGCAATTGATGTGTTATTTGTTGCAGTATTTGTTGTTTTTGGCTTTAGTTTCCGATATGTTTGTGCTTTAAATGAGTTGACACTGTTATGAGTGGAAGCATTGTCAGCCTTGCATCTGAAGAATTAACATTCATTGCTTAGTCTTATTGATTTCATTTGCTTGAATAAATTGCCATTGTTCTGTCACAAAAAGTCCAACAATGATGAAATAATTACTACAAAATGTACCTCAGATGTAGCTTTTGTTCATATTTTGTTAAACATTGTGTTCTTTTATACTTTAGAAGTGTTTGTCAAATAAAAATACACTGAAATCCCAATCAATGATTTAATTAATGCATACCAGAAAGACTTGCTTTGAGGAAACAACTTGAGACATAATGAACAAAGGATACTGACAGACTTAGATGTTTCTATTTTTCCTTATTTAGAGTAGAATTCACATGTTTTTTAAACACATTGTAACGGATGAGGAAAAACATTGATGGATTCTTGGGAAACAAATGGTGAGACATGGTGGTATTCAGGATGACTGTTGTTCATTACCTGTAATCTGTAATGAGTTCTGTAATCTTTCAGTCGGTGCAGCAGCAATCAATAAGGTGGGACTGTGCTCCATTGTTGTATGAACAAAGGAAATAAAGAATTCTGTGAAATGTATTTTCGTGACCAGATTATCACACTACTGTATTCCAGTTTGGGCTCTTTGGACTCGGAAATGCAGCGTAACACATGTCTGGAGCAGTGCATAATATACCATCATCAAGAATCCACGGAATTGAATTATGGAGCGTCTGAAAAGGGCAGTGCATTACAACACGGTTATTTAGAGAGGAACAATAACCTTGGAAGTGACTTCTAAGGCCTGAGGAGAGGGCATCATTATACAAAGGCCAAACAGCAGTAGGTCTCATTAATCAAAATGGCTGGAGGCCTGGGAGCGTTGTTAGTTTTCCAGGGTGAGTTATTAAAGAAGATAACAGGGGTGAGGGCTCTCTACCGCAGGCTTTTGTGCTATTTCCAGATTATAATTGACCCACCTTAAATTTTACACACCTCTGAGTTACAGTACCTTAGTTTTAAACAAAAGAGAGGATTGTTGCAGTGTCATTTCTGTTCAATTTTTTACAGATAATATAGTCATAATGGGATATATTATCATTCACTTTGATGTATTTGGAAGCAAGTTAATTAGATTTGGACTATCTTAAGTCCAGGTTAATTAGACATGGACTATCTCAAATCCATCTACTAATCCAGGTTCCATGTGGTTTAATGATAATGTTTGTACGAACCTAATTGGTTTGTAGAGCAGTACTGAAAATGTTTGGGGATATGTGTTTGTAATGGACATGCGCTGTCTATACGTTCATCATTAAAGTCAGCTTTTCAGTTTCTTCCCAGTGTTCTGCGATCTTGACTTAAACAAAAAGGAGCCTGGTTTTGCTTTGCTGTTGTTGCACTAAGCATCCTTAGTGACTGCTTTTGAATCCAAGGTCAAAAATCATTTGTATCCATTAGCTTTTAGTAACAGTTGAATGGTTTGTGCTGGTTGTGTTTTTGTCCAATTTGTAAATGAATCCGGTGCATGTTGAGAAGTATGTGGTGGGACACATGTTAGTTATTTGTAAATTGCTTTGGTTTTGGTGCTGTATAAATATTTTTCATTGACATATAATATTCTAGTCACAAGTTTCAAAGAATTATAATAATATTTTTATATTTATAATATTTTAATTCACAATACAGCAAGAAAATACAGGCTTTTAATACTCCCTAATGTATGAGAACAGGTGCTTTCTATTTGTACAACCATTTTAATTATTCGTTAATTTTAGATTGTTTTCATGAAATATATTTTAAAATACAGTCATTTGTGCTCAGCTTCTTCCTCTGAATGTTGTTTAGCAGTCAAACAGATATTTTTAAACATTGTTTTCCATTTTAATGCATTTTATTAGCTTATCTAGTCTTAGTTATTCAAAGAGAAAGGGGTTCAAGCTAACATTAACTGTGTATAACAATTTTGAAAGCCTAATATGTTCATCTTGCATTTCCATTTTTCATGATTTCATGTTAAAAGCTTTTGTTTAAAGCAGCGATAAATAAAACTACTTAACTCTAAAAATGGTCAAGAATCCACAAGAGTGTTCCGGGAATCTAGGTATGAAGCTTTCCTTTTCAATAATTGAGTATTGCAGTTGTTTATGCTAGCCCTAATAATGTCTTAGAGCTTTTTATAGCTTTGTTTGTAGAAAATATGTCTTCAGAAATGTTTTTATTAGCAGTACGTTTCAGATCAGGATCACAGATGTTTAGAGCTCTGTGCCAAGTCAGATAAATGAGGTCCCAGGTGTTGTGACATGAAGTGACCTGGGTGAATTCATGTAATTGGCCGCTACATCAACCTCAGCTTTAATGTAATTTTTCTGTTTGTGAGCGAAGAAGCTCTTTCATCTGAAGATGAAGAGTCTACCTTGGTTTCTCTTGTCAGTACAAACAATATTGTTAGCTGTGATGGCTGGAGGTGTTCATTAAAGGACTAAGTACAGTAAACATTTATTACGCCAAAAAGAACCGAGCCTGTGCAATGTGCTGAGCAATACGTTTGTCACAGTGATGAATTGGCTGAATTTGCTACATGATTTTTTTCACCTAACCATCTGTAACTTGTGGAAATAATATTGAGTAAACAATTAAACTGAGTTGTATTGTTTTGTTTCATAACTACACAATACCTGGGTGCTGGGTACGAAAATTAAGCCTGTCACACAAAGTGAGCATCCCCTTACATTGCTCATTTTAAACACACAGCGAATCGGCAAGTGTCAGTCAAATATAGCAGATACAAATCTTTTAGCATAAATAGACTGTAGGCTGCTTTGGAGGTGTGATAAGCAAAGAATACAAATACCAAGCGCTTTGCCGATTTTTTGTTTGGAGGACCATTGTTTTATTCTGTATAGTAATATGATTAGCTCTCCAAGACTCTTCCTTTCTGTCTTTGGTATCTGCAGTCAGACACGGCCCCACGGCTGGAGGTCAACATCAGATTACTGGGGATCAGCGCCCTTCTGACAAATGTAATTTTCTCGAGCGTAATTGTAGTCACCTCCTGTACCTCCATGCTGCCAGTGATCTGATTCTCTCTCTCATACGGTCTGCCATCCAGCTGCACAGCCCACATCTCACTCTTATCCGTGCAGTGAAGGGACATCTCTTTGCTTGACCTATGACTGCTACATCAGTCAGCACTGTAAATACCTCTTTAATCAAAGCCTGTCCTCTGTGAGCTCTTATGACTAGATAGAGGTTGGTAATATGAGGTTTCACTGTCATCGTGATACATTTTATTATTGTAATACACAAGATGATGCTCTTCAGGACAAAGAGGATCAGTAGGAGCTTCTATTCTAAGACTCTAATACTCTTAAGACAAGCCATCACAACTTTAAACCTTTCATTAAAACACAGCTGTATTCGATACCTTCCTGGATCTCATCTGCCATCTGTTATTTATGTCTAGATACATCAACAGGAACTAGCACACTGCACTTTATAGCACATTCTGTACATTTGCACACTTTGGATCTTGTTTGTTTACACTGTTTACACTTGTAATGTTTATGTTTTATTTGAATATATATATATACTTAACAAAAATACAAACACAACACTTAAGTTTTTTCATGAGCTCAAAGATCTGAAACATTTTCTACATACACAAAAGACCCATTACTCTCAAATATTGTTCACAAATCTGTCTAAATCTGGGTTAGTGAGCACTTCTCCTTTGCTGAGATAATCCATCCCACCTCCCATGTGTGGCATATCAAAGTGCTGATTAGACAGCATGCATATTTCACAGGTGTGCCTTAGACGGCCCACAATAAACTCTTTTTGAGTTTACTTTTACACCCTTGTGTTCATCCTTAAGATGGAATGTAGAAAGTCCATATGTGGACTCAATGGTCATTATAGTCAGCGATGCTGCCCCTAACGACAGCAAAGGGCCTCAAAACAAGATGTTAAAGCATGTGGTGTTGTTATAGTGGAGCCGGTGAATAGACACAGGCACCTTAGGCTGACACTGAAAACATGCTCTAGTGAGAGCAGAGAGGAAGAAAAGCTGTAAATGAGATGGTACTGGCCATTACACCAGTTATATGTCTTGGTTGGCTATTTGTAGAGCCATCCTGTCAAAACGGACCACGTTCAGACATTGATGTCCCACTATTATGCAAGTGTGTGCAACAGGGCCAGCTTTGCCAATAGCCCTGTTTTAAAGCTTCTTGAAGCTTGCAGAGGCAAAGTTTCCCTTCCTATTAGTTTATCTCTCTGAGAGACAGGGTTTTTGCATTCTGGATAAGTTCCATAACACTTAGTTGAAAGAATCATATTGCACATTTTGGCGTGATAAATAAAACACAAATAAACAAACAAACCTCTCGTGCGTGCACCGAGACGGCTGCTGCAGAGTTTCTTAGCATCCGGCGCTTTGAAGCATCAAAAGTGAGCGAGGCACTCTCGTTCTGCTGGCTGGAGTGTCAGCCGCCACGCTCAGTCAGAGCATCTGAAACCAAGAGAGCGGAAGCAGCTTTAGCAGCTCTTCTGAGACACGAGTGTCTCTCCACAAACGCTGCTTTGATCTGGCTTTTAATAACCTTCACTTGTCCTCTCATTGTGCCTTTGCACAGGAACAAAGGCGTCACACTCATCCGGATGTGACTGTTTCCCTTTTGTATCCTAACTTCTAAGTTGGCTTGGTTGTTAAGGTTTTCTCTTTCTGTTAAATAATTTCTGTTTGTTTTGCCTGCATTTGCTGTGGAGCCAGAGAGAGGCACTGAACATATTTTGTATTCATTGTGTCTTGGGGTGTTTTCATAAATTGGATAATGAAATTTGTCCAGACGCTTTTTCTTTTTTCCCCTCATTAATAGTCTTGTGATGGATTGCAGGGAAGGAGAGTGACATGTATGCTCAGTACAGGATATTTCTGCTGAAACCAGAAACTAGCCCTGGAATAATAATGTTACTAAAGAATCAGTAGGATTCTGTTCTATAGCTTGTTTGGAAAAAAAAAATTATTGACCTGAATTATTATGATGTGTTGATTGGGAGTCTTCAGAACAATTGTGGACCAAATCAATTCCCATCACAAACTGCTTTGAGCAAATATCTGAAATTTGTTAAACTAGGATATAGTATATTGATTGACTGATTTATTTATTTTAATGACAATACTCTCTAGGAATAATAATCATTATTATGCATTGCCTGAGAATTTTGTAACACCCATTAAAGAATAAACAGTTCATTGCTGTTGTAAATTTCTATTGTCAAATAAATTGTGTAGTGTCTATGATATGATAATATGGGAACATACAAAGTGAATGTGTTCAAAGCACCTGTTGTCTTTACACTCTTTTCTCTTTAAAGGGCCCGTTCACATATCGCACCTAAAAGGCGTGGAAAACTCGAGGCGCGTCGCTTTCTCATTTTTTCCAAAAGCGCTCGGGCGCTTGCGCTCCGGAGGCGTCTGTCGTTGCTAAGCAACCATCAGCTGCGCTCTCCATTAATTTCAGAAACTGGGCCAGCTGCGCATCGTTTTTTTCAGGCGCGTCGCACCGTGAGCGCGTCGCGACCGCGTCACTTCCATTATGAGCGCGGCTGCCGCGCGTCTACATTTGAAATAATGGACATGCGCGCACAAAAGACGCGATATGTGAATGGCCCCTAAAGCTTCTTTTCACTCTGAATGTCTGATGAAGTAGATTAACTAATATTTAGTTTATGATTATACCCAGTGTATAGATTTGTTTACATAAGCATGCAAATCTGATTTGATTTTATGTACATACAGAATCTTGCGAAAAACTGACAGATAGTGTCTCAGTAATGTCTTACAGACTAAATGAATAATAATAATTAATAAATAAATAATAAGAAAGAAATAAAGCTCATGAACTAGCACTCCTGAACAATGTGTGTTTTTTGATGAACGTTTGGTTTTTCTTCACTTTATGTCTTAATTTTTCATTTTAAACACAAACGCCTGTGAATGACATCTCTCTAGAATCCATGAACTTGCCTGCAGAATCATTTTCCCAATATTGTGGGCTGTTGTTTTAACGTATTTTACACAGGAATTTATGTGTACACTTAGTTACAGTATGTTCGTTGTAATTACTGCTGTAAGCTGTTTGACCTGCGAGTGAGTGTCTATTTCAGTAATGGAGCAGGGCTTTGTAAATGTGTTACGTTTCCTGTCCTACATACTGGCATACTGTTTCATTTACTCAAGGTCGTTCATAGATCAACACACATCAGCCCCCCCCCCCTCCCCACACACACACACGATGCATTTCAGTAAACCAACCAAAGATGCAGTTTTTCATTTAATCAGTTTTAGTCACAAGTCTGTCATTATGCTGTTTAGTTGTGCATAAACAAAATAGGCAAATTCACTTACCGTGTTACAAGCTTAGGATACTGGGTTAATAGAGATATCGTCAGAGGAACTGGTCAGACACTTAGTCAAGTTATAAACACTCATCGCAGTCTGAACAATTTTACAGCTTTATTAACATGCCTTGTATAGTGTCAGAGCCTCAATGTAAATAAAGGGGAATTTGCACATACAGCTCTTAAAGTTAGGTTAAGTTATATTTAGTAGTTATTAAAGATCTATTTATTAGTCATTAATTCTACATAAGGGCCAAGAAAATTGCTTTTGCTCTTTATAATCTTTCATAGTTGAAGATGAAGACTTTCAGCAAACTGGTACACAAGCAGTAATTTGTCCTTGAGGCCGATAGCTTCAAATGGTGATTCAAAAATGGCTCTTTGTTGAATTAAAAAAAAATGGCTCTGCTTGCATGTTTATTTGTGGTAGGGAGAATGGTGTGGGGTACAGTAATTGTGAATATGCATGTATTAGTTCCTCATATGATTACTACATATAGAATAAAAGCAATTATGTGGAGTTTTTTTGCAATAAAATATTACTGCACAACATAAGTGCAGCTCCAATTTGCACATGGCCATCGGTGTTTCACACAAACCAGCTTTATTTGTGGGACCGCTTTACAGAAAAAAAAAAAAGAGGAATAGAAAGCAATAATGCGTGCCATAATGATGAGGAATCTGCATCAGGACCTGGCATCCAGATCTAAAAAACTGTTCAGCTTGAAGCCGAGCAAGTTGGACCGGCGAGTTGTGTTCCAAAAGCAAAATACATCAGAACGGAGAAGGCTAACGAGGAGAAGCTGAACACAGCATGCTTAAATGTGCTTTTCAGTCGCTGTCAAACTCTACATTCAGTGGTGCTAATTAGATTTTCAGGGTGCACAGTATGGCACATTTGCCTCTAATCAAAATCACTCAACAACATCAGTCAATGTTGATATTCTTAGCCATTATCGTCACAACTATGGGTGTGATATTTGTGCAGCTTTAACATTTCCTCGTGATCGCTTCACTTAGGGCTGCACAAAAAAACCCTTTTAAAATTAAGATCTCGATTTAGCACTCTGGGGTTTTTATTTTAGAAACAGGGCTGATCCTGCAGACTGTATCATTGAAGAATTGTGATGGTAGTGTGTGGACTGCTTTGGGCATGCCACTACCATCAGCCTGCATTTCCAGAAGTAATAATATATGATACACTACAGAATACATGGCCGACACAGGGGCTGCACAATTAATCGAATTTTAATCACGATCACGATTTTGGCTGCCACGATTAAATTAAGACGATCGTCGGAGATTTGAATAGCAGCTCTGCTACAAATGAGATCAAGCACTTTCTCAAACAATAATTCAGCCAACCACCAGGGGACGAACGAGAGATTAGGGCTTCAGTAAGTGAGAGTGACAAACACAGTGTGAGTGTGTCCGTGTGAGTGTGTGTGTGCTCCTGTGTGCTCGCGTGTGTGAGAGTGTGCGCACGTGTGGGTGAGAAAGTGTGTGTGCCTGTGCGTGTGTATGTGTGTGTGTGTGTGTAGGCCGGTAGTTTGTTCCTTGTGCCTTTTCTGCAGAGGCTTCTTTTTTCCATTTGTTTGCGCTTCATGGCTGCACTCTGCAGTTGCATGTTTGTTTTTTGTAAGCCCTTTATTTTGGGTAAATTTTATTTGATTATTTTTATTCTTATTTCAGGTTTCTGAAAACCTTGTTCACTTCCTGTTTGTTTAAAATAGAAAGTGACATAAAAATGTGTTTGACCTAAAATAATGAATAATCGTGATTAATAATCGTGATTTCAATATTGATCAAAAATAATCGTGATTATCATTTCGGCCATAATCGTGCAGCCCTAGCCGACACCCTTCTGTGAAAGCTTCAGGTTTATGTATGAGCTACATGAAAGCAAGATGCATGCACAAAAATATCATTGTGGCATTTATCACTTGCATTCCAAGGTTCAAGGTTCAAGGCTACTTTGACACGAGCAGTTGTGTACATGCACAGGGTGTGATGAGACGTTGTTCTATCGACTCAAGCGAAACATAACGCAACATCTAACAGAGTGCAAGTAGACAATAGACACCACAATAGATAGACAACGGTAACAATAGTGTATGTAAACAGTGTATTTGGTGGGGGGTTGCACAAATTAGCATTTGCGCTGTGAAGGCTGAAGGCTGGTGCACATCCTTGCATATACCACTTATGTCAACTGTGTTGTGCCAGCTCTTTTGACTGGTGCTGTATGTGGTCGTGGATTGTGTGCGCATGATGACTTGATGATGTCTGGTAAACTGGGCCATTTTCTCACTGGAAGCACATCGAAATTGCCTTATTTTTACAAACAGAAATACTTTACAAATGTGTATTAGATGCTTGCTCTGTGCCCATAGAAATATTTCCAGTGTCATAGCAACCTTAACTTTCTGTTAAAGCCATCTTTTATGTGCCTACTAAGTTCAAATCACAATAGGTTTGTATCGATTCTGCTCTGTTTATTTTGTGGCCATGCCACCCATCACCTTCTTAATTTTTATGGGGGTTATGGGACCTAACACGCCTGTTCACTCTTCTGTGGATTATGAGTTACAGCTTTCTGAGAAAAGAAATGTATTTGAACCAGACATGAAACAAAATGAAAAGAGAAAGAGATCGTTTAAAAATGCCAAATTACAGGCAAGCCGGAACAGTCAGAAATGTTGCAGAAGTTGTATGACCGAGGGGTGTGTGTATGTGTGTGAAATAATCACTCTCTCAAGTTACTGACCTCTGTAATTTGGGCTGATGTCTAATCTCTCTGCTGAGGATGTTGCTGTAATACTGAACACTATCAGACACAGTTATTCTCCCTGCAGAGGGCTGGGCTTTAATGGGAAATCCAAACTCAGCAAAATGCGATGTGATTATACTGTTCTGTACTGCTGTGCCAGTCATCTTTTTTTGTGGGTTTAAGATGTGTCTTAGATCATCACTATGAAAGTAAGCATCTGTTATAGTGTGCTTGAAGAATGCATGATGGAAGTTCAAAGCAATATACCTTTTCACATACATGCATGCATACATCATACATACATGCGTGCACACGCTGAATCGTAAAGCCACGTGTCAACGTTCGTTCCATCTCACACTGCGTGTTGGAGCTCCACTTGCCAATTCTCTGATTACCACCTCTCTCTCTGCTCGCTTGTTTTTCATAGCAGCAGAGCAAAAACATTCAAATCACTCCAGTTTTCATCATCTATTCATGACTTTCAATGAGGCGCAGCCAGGAACTGAGGTAGATGAGGCACTAACGGCAGATGTCTGAAACCCGACCATCAAAAACTACCATCATCATCACCATCATCATTGTCATTGTTGTTTGTGGTGATTGTTGTCTATTTTCTAGACAAATGAGTGCTTTTCTTTTGTTCTTGCCCGCACCGGGAACCCGAAGCCAAATGATGTAGGTCGAGGCATGCTGGTTTCTGCTAGATTGGACATTTGTTTGAGGCCAGTTCATCATGGTAGCAGCCGGGGCTTGTGTATGTCCAGGATATGAAAAGCACTACGATGTGCAGATGGCAATCTCATTAGCGGAGTGTAGGCGATCATTCATGCTTGGATAATGAATGCATCCTGCAATCCAGATACAGGCCTAGTGCTGGTAAGTTCAGCGAACGCAGAGGTTAAGCAGGCTTTACCAGCGGGAGAACTGTCGCTTGCTTTGCTATTAACCTTGGAGGATTTAGTTCTTGACACGTGGGAATTTGTTGGTGGCCAGTCAGCAAGCTTGTAAATGGGAATGCTAGAACGGACAAGCAACATGTCTTTATAGATTATCTGGAGCTTTTTGTTTTTTTTTGTAGATTTCTGGCAATAAACACTCCCCCACACCCCCACACACTCCAAATGCACACACACACACACACACACACAGAGTAATTTTTCCACACACAATTTTTACTGTTTGACTAGTCTCCATTACCATATTAAATAAAAAAATACTGAATTTTCTAGATGTCTGTGGAAGGCGTTGAGGCTAGTGACAGATGCTGCGATCTAACTAGTGAGAATTATTGTTCTTGTTGCTAAAATAACCACAGCCCTCAGAATCTCCTCTCTCATGCAGATTTTAAACTGGCTCTGACTAATAGGAAAGATAACTGTTTATCAAGCTAAGTAGTCTCTACACCTGAAAAAGCCTTTTAGAGTGAGATGGAGGATAGTGGAAGAATAGTAATTCAACCAGAAACAACACACACACACACACATTTCCCCAAAAATGGAATAAAATAATGTATGTCCAAATCATTGCTGTCTATTTACTGGGCCTTTAGTAGTCTGAATAAACCATATGCTTTTCAGCAGCTACTAAAGGCCATTCAGGAAGGATTCCATTTGCCAAACACAACAAGGCCTGGCATCGAACAGGTGCTCACAATGGCGGTGAAGAGGCAGCGCTAGATGGACAGCCTTCCGTTTAAAACTGATCATAAGAAGAAGCTGTAAAAAACACAGGCCTTTTTTTAAAATATAATTTTAGACATCGCATCTAAACGATGTAATTAGATGGCAGTTCTGGCAAGCACATGAAACAGCTGCTCGCTTATCTGTGCACAAAAAAAATGAGATGAAAGAAGTGTGAATTGAAGTGAGAGGCATTGTGTAAAATGTAGGGTTGAAATGTGGGAATGAATGATTATTTGCAAATGTAGTCCTTAAAGGGTAGTGCTGCACCATTTGCTTCTTTTGGAAATGGAGGTTTTAAGGCAAAGTAAGGCAAAGCAGAGACGGACTCTACGCTTTAATGTAAGCATTACAGAACTTCTGACTTGGGGACAAGTACACACAGTCCTTTGTAATGTACCCCATTCAGATGTCTGCCTCAGGAACTAGGCCTGATTCTAGTACACTGACTGTAGAAGCCAGCTACTCTGTGCTTATGTGGTGTCAATATTAAGCAGCAGATCTGCTTTAAAGGCCTTTCAGTATTGTGTCAGGAAGATTTTAAGAACTGCAATACCATTGAGAAGCTTGAACACCTCAGCCAAATATCCCTTTAATAAGGTTTTACCAAAAATGAGCTTCATTGAACTAGTCTACTTCATAGCCCTAAGAAGCAGCAGAGAACTTGGATTTGTACTAGACTTAACCATAGCAAAATAACTGAAAATCATGGCGTACATTCTGTACACTGCAAGAGCAAAGATGCTGCTGTTCTTGTGCAACAGATCCAGATGGATCATATGTTGCTGCCTAAATATGACCTTGAAATATATGTATATGAAATATACTACCTTTTTATGCAGCTACATAGTTCTGGGGTTCTGCAGGCCGAGTCTGAGCTCAGGTGCAGCCAGCAGTATTTGATCTACCTTAAAAGTTGAAGTGTAAACATGGACCTACTCTACTGTATGTGGCATAATGAGCTGCCACATCCTCTTTCTGCAGAGCTGCAGCATAATGTCTTAGCTTCAGTATATGTGTGCATGTGCTATGTACACACACACACACATATTTCTGTGAAATTTTTCTATGTAAGTCTGTGTGCTTGGTTTTGTGCTTAGTAGTTTATGTCTGTTGGAGAGTGTGTTTCTCTCTTTCCACTGCTACAGTTTAAGTCAAAGTATTTCCAACGCGGCTCTTTGTTTTCTGTAAACGTACAGATCTGCCAGGTTTCTCCTGCCGTTTTATAAGAGACTGAAGATAAGAGACTGAAACAAGGATAGATTTTTTGTAAATCTATGATTGATGGATGTGGACATTCTGGATCCGCTAGACCTGTATTTCTGTGGTTGTAGAGGGTTGTGGTCTTTCACTCTGGCTATTCATTGCATAGAAACAATTCCTCTCATAACACAGGTTAACATTTTTTTCATCAGAAACCACAACACACTTTTCTAAACCAGTTTGTAATGCTGATTTCAGTCACATCCACTTTCTGAATGCTGAGTAATATTAGATCTGTAATAGACCTGCATGTGTTTTTATTAAAGC
>JBBPDH010000144.1:1440054-1454208 GCA_037974565.1 Clupeocharax schoutedeni
AGCTTGGAGTAAGACAACATGCATACAGAGGATGATGTGGACAAAATACCCATTTGCCTAATAATTCTGCACTCCCTATAGATTTAGTGTTGTTCTTGTCTTTGTGTCTCTGCTTGTGTGTGCAGTCATTGCATGAGCATTTTCACCCAGAATCAATAAAGATTTCCGATTTGGTTTTGGTTCTGACAAGGAAAATAGCAATAGAGCTTTGTAGTACATCACAGAAAATTGTTTTTTATACCCAGTTGATATTTTGTAATACTCGTGGTTTGGTTAAATAATGGACTCCTCCAAGTCTGCTATAGGGTTTAGTATAGAGTCTGATTGGTCCAATTCAAAATAATTTGCTCAGATATTCCAGAAATCATAGGGTAGCTAAGTCCAGAGTTATCCTAAATCAGGTTTGGAACTAAACACTACAGGATCATGTAGTTTTTTATGAGTTTATCTATATGAAATGCTCAGGAGTGCATGATCCACTGAACCCCACCCCTCCCCACCCATTTATTTAACTCCTTTAATAGCTACACACATTTACGATATAACACATGAATATGCCCATGTCTTTGGATTGTCATACCTATTATATTACTCTATCTTTAAAAGCACAGCTCGTTATGCTTCAGTGTTTATTGAACAATAAGCAACCAGCCGACCAGGCAAACCCAGTAGTTGGTTTTTATATAGCAGAGAAAAATGCAATGTTGTAATAGGATGTGCAAATGAGATAGCTCATAAAGGAGCTGGATTCATGAAGCGCTGCTCCATTTTGTCATTGTACAGGGCTTTAAAATTGTTCTCAGGCCACTGGTGAAATTCACACACAGATTGAGGCGCCTGGCTTACAATCAGATCCCTTCTCAAAGGTTAGCAAATGGATATTCCGGTGGCATCTCTGCTGCTGCGCTTTTCCATGCATTCATTTGTATGTCATTCTATTACTTTTCTCCTTTGCTTTCTCTTGGCTTTTCTCATTTATTTACATTATCAAACAGAGCAGAAGTAAAGATGCATTCTTTGGATGTGTAAATCTTGAAGAGCCATTCGATAAATTAACACATTTTAATGGAGCGTTATCAGAGGACTCTAGTTGCTCTTGCTCTGACTATGATATTTTTAAGATGAAATGAAAAAGCATCGTATCTACAGTCTGCTATAGTTCCCTGGTGTTTTATACGCTGTTTTGCTGAGCAGTAGGCCGTCCATCACCAGCGTCTCATATTCGTCCAAGTCCCATGATATTTTCTCATCTCTCATCAGTTGCAGACTCTGGCTGCTCTTATTGTTTGTTCAGGCAGTTTGCAGAGGCATTTGTGTTGATCTAGCACTATAGTACTGTTCGCATTATTGTGAGACACAGCCTGAAAGCTTAAAGGCACCCACGGGCTGTGATGCTAGACCCAAGGCTGTCTGCAAACTAGCGGTTAGAATGTGAGGTGCTTGATTCCTCATGAAACATCCGCTTACATGTCTTGCATTTAGGCTGCACTTTATTGTGATACAATGTCTAGAGTTTTGTATCAGAGCAACATTCACTACTTTTTCTATGTGCAAAAACTTTGGATATAACTTTAAAAATGCTAAAACTGGAGGATGTTTTTAGTCTTTTTTTGTTCACAACTAATTGGCAGCTGCTGCTCAGTCTTTTCCTTCTCTTCAGAAGTGCTTATTTGTCTCCTCCATGAAGACGTTGCCAGAAGAGCCGCCTTGCCAGGAGCCGTCACTGTCCTCCTCCTTGGCCTTCTGATCAGCTTTAGCTCTATCGCTCTCTCCTGCCTCCCCCTATCCTTCCCTCGCCTTTTGATGAGCCCACTCCGCCCTCTGCTAGCTCTCAGATATCCCGTCTGTGCTCTGTGTGTCCAAATGATGAGAGCGCAATGTGGGGACAGCTTAGATGAGGCCTTTTCTTTATAACATTCTAGTTTGATGTACTCTTGATGTTGGACAAAGAGTGCCCTTTGTTGAGTGAAGCTTGTTCTGAAGGCATGCTGTGTGCACAGCAACAGAGTGTGAAGTCAGCAGCCACCTCTGACTCTTATTGTACATCTCATGTGTAAGAAAGGTAAACGCTATGGACTCTGATTAGCTTTTGTGCTGGTTTACAGCACACGAGGTCGCAGTGGTGTCTTTGGAGATGAATGAGCTTGTCTCCTTTAATGGAACTGCATTGACCGGTCGCCGGACCTTTTAAATGAAGCACAGCTCATGTGGAGCTGAGCGTTTCAGAGAATGAGGGACATAAATGAGTGTCCCACAGTGCGGCACAGTGAGACTGCATTTAACCCCTGCAGTAAACAAAGCCTCTCACCACTCCGGGCCTCGCAATAAGAAGAGACAAGCAGGCCAGTCGAGACGACATCACATCTGCAGCCGCCTCGAATAACAGCCTGGCCAATTAAACAGGTGCCCTTTGACTGTGGAAGGAGCCCCCAAAAGATGTGGCTACCTTCACTAGAGCAGATCAGTGGCACTCTTGATCTCTGCAATTATTCCTGTTGCTCTCCACCGTGACACAGAGGAGGCTGCCAGATCAATACAGCCAAGGCAAAGCCTTTGTTCTGCTTCCACAGACTTCACTGCCTTTCGCTCTCGATGGCCACATTGCCATGCACACACCTGGTAATGAGAGGAATATCAATTACTCTCCCTTAAACACTTTTAGTGTTTCTCTTCATCAGAGTGGAACTTATACAGTCTTTGTGATTTCATTCTACCTCTGGTTGTGACGTTGCCTGGGTGTGTATAATAGTTCATAAAAGGCAACTTTGTACACTTGGTTATACGTTGTTTGTGAAGGGGTATTTTACAGAAGACGGTGATTAGCATGGCACAGTTTTATGGGTTTTAACATAAAACCCATAGTTTAAACTCATGTCAACGCCCGTACAATACAGTTCTAAGCCGTCTCCCTCAGAAGCTGGAAAGGGTAGGGGGAGGTCCCTTAAGGTTAAAAAATGAAGAAATGTAAGAGGGCCTTGAAGACACAAGTATCTTTGCAGGTCAGACTTAAGGTTCCAAAAGGCTGGGGTTAAGCATATTAGGTGATGAATTCTTATTGGTCAAAGGGCAGACTGAAGGTGTCAACTGAATATTAATTAAAAGATAAACTAATCCTGTAATTATTAGTTGAAACAAAGAGGTGGAGTTAAGCAAATCAGGCGATTCAATTTTATACTAGAAACAAAGAATGATAGAGCTTAGATTGGTAGAAACAAAGAAAGGTGGAATCAAGCAAAACAAGTGATACAGCTTTATCGGTAGAAACTTTATTGTTTGATCCGTGGGTTGTATTAGAGAAATGGGTGTTGAATTTCAGGTCTATAAGAACTCTGTACAGAGCACGATGGATGAGCGAGCGGGCGAGAGAGCAAGGAGACGGCTCCCACGAGCCACAGCTGTATTCTTTGAATAAAACAGCAGTGTTGTGTCTTTGAATCTTTGAAAAATTGTTTTTTGTACCAGACAAAAAAAAAATCTCTCTGAGCATAACCAGTATTTTAGTATTTCTAAAATCATTTTATTTCTTTTACATTGGCTAAATGTTGCCCTATTATAATATAACCATTATTCTCTTGAAATAAAAATGGGCGATGAACTAATAGTATATTTAGTGCGGCAAGGATCTATTGCCATCTGCATTTAAAGCCTGTTTGTACAGTCATGTTTATATGGCAGTCATGTTTCTAAACTCAAAAGGAAATGCTGTGAGAAGATTTTTGCCTGAATTGTATTTACTGTGTGCAGCAGTATTACAGCATTGTGCTGTTTAGCCCTTTTGTCCTGCTGAGGGAGTTTAGCATTTCTCGTGTTTCTTTCTGATTCAGTTTAGACTTTCAGATCCATTTTCACAGAATACAGTTAAATGTCCTAATGACTCTCACTGAACTAGGGCTGCACAATAGATCGCAAATGTACCGTCATCGCGATATCAACATGTGCAATATCCATATCGCCAAACACTGACTGAACTGCAGTAAATGGTGTTTTTCCAAAACTCTTCACCCAGAGCCACAGAGAAGAGGGCAAAACATCACTGGGCAGTTTCATCATCTTCTGTGCTGCTGTTATAGATTCTTCCTTTTACTTACTATAATTTAAATAATGTTTACATTTATTTAAGATTTTAAATTATTAAAAGAAATATCAACAATGTTCAATGGTACAAATGTTTTATGGGAGAAATTAAATGCTCAGTTTAAGTAAATTCTTTAAAAAAAAAAAACATGTTGGAATGGAAATATTGCTTTTCATTTTTTTCTGTATAGACTAGTCAGCGTCTGGATTATTACCAGCAAATACAAAGCAGAATAACATTAACTCTATAAAGGCTAAGGTTTTACTCACTTATCGAATGTGATATCGCCATCACATATTTTCCTAATATCGTGCAGCCCTGCACTGAACCCTTTTTGACCAGCATATGTCCAGTTAAAAGTAGTCAATGAAAGAGAGCGATACTAGTAGTGAGAGGGGCTTTATCCCGTGTATTTCCGAGGAAAGATTCTTTGCATTCTCTCAGATAAAAACAAGACTATCTGCCCTATAAGCAAGTGTGATAACAAATTAGGTTGTGAATGTTATCTTATTCTCTCTTGTGTTCGGAAACGACGTTGATTTCCATTGAGGTTATGCTCTCAGTCTTTTTAATTAGCTGGCAATGTCTTGAGGGTGATGTGTTCTGGTGTTTTGAAAGTACCACATTTGATGTTATCTTTTTGTTGGTTTGATTAAAGACTAAGTGATCATGATTTTTTCAGACCTGAACTAAATATGCTTCCCAATAATCTTGACACATCCCAGCAGGCACAGATCCAATAATACTGCCTGGATTCTGATGTCTCTGAAAGTTGACTGTGGAGTTAAGTAGAGTCTTACTGGTTGCATACTGGATAAGAACAAAGAATGCATTAAAGGAAACTCATCATTTTCCCAGCATAGGCCTTTTCCCAATGGTGGTTAATTCTTGTATTAAATTATTTCATACAAAATATGAATATTTCTGTAGTATAAATATAACTTTTAAACACAACGGTTAATATGATATGTTGGGCTGGTTCAAATAATTTGAATTAGGGATGCACCGATCGATCGGCCAGTGATTCGGAAACGGACGATTTTTGGCCTGATCGGTGATCGCCCGATCACTCACACGTATTGCTGATTTCAAACCGATCTTTTTTGGCCGGTGTGTTTATGTTTTTATGTATTATATTTTATTTATTTAAATTTGTAATGAAAATTTATGTCACTATTATAAAAGTAAACAGGGAAAGTACATACCATGTTACATAAAAAAAAGTTTAAACCAATTTTAAAAGCTCTAATTTTCTGTTATCTGGGGAAAGAATCGGTATCGGCCGATCATACTTACAAAAAAATAGGTAATCAGAAGAACACTACAATGGGTGCATCCCTAATTTGAATAGTATTTGATCAGTATGTTGGTTCTATTATTTATATCTTCTTTTTAAAGCCACCCAATTTGTATCTCTTTTTTCATCAACAAAGCTTAAAAAAACAGTAATTGTTACTGCAAATGTTATTGAGTAAGCAAATAAATAAATAAATAAATATGATTTGGTTCATTCATGTCATTTTAATTCAAAGCACAACAAACTGCACCACTTTTCACACCAAGACTAAAAGAGCAAAGTCATTGAGAAATCACATGTTTGGAAACTTATTCAAGTGACTATAGGGCAAGAAAAATGCTCCGATTTTTAGAGGTTTGATTAATCACCCTAAAATATTGAAATAAAACGAATTTATAATCGGTATTAGATATCTTAATTGATAGATATCTTAATTCTCGGTATCCAAAAGTGATGGCACTATTAGTCCAAACGTTGTATCTGGCTGGGGCAATCAAGCCCAACCTGCCCACTTTGAGCTGTGAAGCTGGCGCCCTGGTAAAGTAAAACTGCTTGTAGAGTCGTCATACGTTTCTCTTGTTTTGTGCTCGGGAGTCCCTTTGGATTTCCAGCACTGGCATGCAAACCTCATTTTCATCTCCTCTTTAAAGAAGCAATGTAATAAAAGGGAATTGAGTCAGAACAGTGATCTCGCTACAGGCGGATTTATGAGCACTTCAAGAGTGTGTGCGTCTTCCCTAGAGGAAATGTCGGCTGAGTAAATTGGAGCCAGCAAGGAAAGTGGAGGAGGGAGGGGAACAGTGGGTTTTCTTTTATTCACAAACCGGCCCCTGGCACACTTCTAAAACACACAGTACATTATGAACAAAGGCAGTGGCAACGGCATGCTCTGGGTAGCCATGCTTAGCGATTGTTTCATTCCAGACAATGTGGCCGCGCACCGGGGGCTCGAGCTGGCTTTCTAACCTCAACACAACCAGCTGTGTGTGTGTGCGTGTGTGTGAGAGAGAAAGAGATCGATATATTTGTGATTTCCAGTATTTCAAAGTAGAAAACCAGGTTTACAGTTCTCTAAATTTACCAAAAGTGTTTATGCAGTGTAAACCTCCCACAGAGCTGTTGCCTCAGACATTAGGCCAAACTAAACACAAGCCATGTAGGAGCAGCTGTACAGAGATGCTCTTACAGCACATTTCATCTCTAATGAGAAAACAGCCTCTGCATGTCAGGCCAGTACTAGGTAGAGCCCACACACAATAACACACACACACAGAAAAACACACACACACACACACACAAATCAGAGCGCTTCTGAAAACTCACATGGCTGTTTTATTCTTCTTTGTTTATATTCTCAGCACTGACAGTTAGAGGTTGGCTCTTCATAGTGCCTTATTTAGAGACCAGGGACTGTTTCTGACAAAAGTTATTGGCAGATCTTTACTTTCCAAAAATAATTACTCGAAAATGGAAAACAAAACAAAGCAAAACTAGTCATTTGGAGTATTTCCAGTGGTTCATTCATCATGAAAGTTTCACATGACATAAAACACAGCTTCTGTGGTTAAATTATTAGGAAAAAAATACAACTCTATAAAAATCGAGTCAGTGATTCACCTAGTCTTGAACATAATGTCTCAGATTGTAAACCACGCTGATGTTTGTTTGTTTCTGTTTTTGTATTTTAAAACAGTTTCATAATATACAAACATCCATTTCTTTTATTATTTATTTATTTCCTCCCAATATAAGCTGTGATCAGTTCCACTATCTTAGTATTGTTGTTTTACAGGGATTTTAAAATATTCTACTTTAGATTACAGTTGCATATGTATTTTAGTTACACATCTGTATGTGCAGATGTGTGTGTGTGTGTGTGTGTGTGTGTGTGTGTGTGTGTGTTCGTATGAGTTACCTATTTAAGTGTTTTCTCTGTACATCCTTGCTCCAGCGGTGAAGCATCTTATTGCTGCCGCACCAAAACCTTGATAACTCAAGTGGTTCATTCTTCGCTCTACACACTCTGTGAGTGTGTCTAGAACTAATATAGCAGCAAACACTGTAATCTCCCACTGTCTACCAACAGCTAAAGTGGGAGTGGGGTGCTTGACTGCAAACCTCACTGATGTGTCAGTCCACTTAGAAGTAAACTTGCTCTGCTCTGCATGTCGATGCTGCCTCATTAAGACATGATTGCATGGACGGTGGTTAATTTGGCTTCTCCGACACGCTCAAATCTTAAGAACACACTCTAATGAAGCTTGTACCACAGGAACTCTCATCTTATGCCCTTTTAATCCCAATGTAATATGAATGATGGCGAAACTGGTAGAGATTTTCAAACTGACTGTTATAAGTGTCAGGATCCTTTAAGCTTTTACTCAGCTCTCGACCCTAATGGCAGAGCACGGAGGAAAAGCCCCAGATGAAATCATCCACCCCGTCGGGGAGGGAACGGCTTAAAACGGTTTGCCTGTGAGCCATCAAACAAGCCAGCATTGCAGCCCTTCATCATGGCTTGTCAGAGAGTTGCCTTTAGCATGCGGAACTTTTCCCCCCTTTCTCCATAACTGTTTATTTGCCACTTCCTTCCTCACCGCTAGGCCTGCCAAACATCAGCACAGATGATTTATGAGCTCATTTAATCAACCACTCAGAGGACGGAGGGAGAAAGAGAGGGAGAGGGAGAGAGACCTAGGGTTCAGGTGAAAAATGAGAAACTGAGAGAAAAAAGTGAGTGAGATCAAGCAAGAGAGAGAGAGAGACCTAGGGTGGAGGTGAAAATGAGGGTTAGATGTGAGGGGAAAAAAAGAGATGGACAGATCAAGCAAGAAATCAGAGAGTGAATAAAAGACAGAGAGAGAGAGAGAGAGAGAGAGAGAGAAAGAAAGGCACAGAAAAAAGTGTTCTGGGCTGAGACAGGGATGCAGAGAGGAAACCAAGAGGAAAAGAGGTAGAATGAAGAGTGAGACAGGCAGGAAAAAGTGAGATTTCTGGTTGCTTGGTTCAGATCTGGCAGACGACTCCCTCCCGTCCCTCTCCAAAGTCTCTCAGTAGTGAGAAGCACTTACCTTTAACAACGGCAAAACACCAAGTTCTTCCTTCTGATGCTCTTCCCTCTGCACACAGCCGGAGCCCAGCACTCAGGAAAACAAAAAACAATACACAGACCATCAGCTTTACTGTGGCCGTGTGTTTGAAGGCCAGAAACCCTCTGAGCTGATAAGAAGGACAGAGAGATAGAAAGAGAGAGAAGGAGAGAGAGAGAGGTAAGGACGGAGGGATGCAGAGTGTGAGAAGATGAAGGATGGGGGGAAAAGTGTGAAAGAGATGTGAAGAGAGAGAGGCAAGAGATCCAACATGAAAATTCGCCAACCATATGCATCCGAACAGCTGGTACGCATGTTTAGGACCACCAGACCCTGCTTCAGATAAGAGAAGAATGTGTAGCTTACCTTGAATATGAGCTGCTGCTGCTACTCTGAAATCTCGGCTTGCTACGCAACCCGGGCCCTCAGACCACGATGCCGATGGCTGGGGGAGGAGACATTGCAAGGGGTGCGCGAGGAAGTGGAAGTGAGGCAAGTAATCAGGGGTCCATGTTAGGCTAAAAGCTAACGTTAGCCAGCAAGGGCCAACCTGTCCAAGGCCATCAGAGCAGCGAAGCGTGCCCACGCTCAGAAAATCCACAGCCACTTCAAAGTCACTGGGAATGTACGGTGTATGTGGCAGGGCAACCAGGCCATAACCAACTATAGGGCATCTCCACCTGCCTGTGATAGTGAAGCCTCCCTTCCAGATGCGCTGAACAACATCTATGCACTGTTTGAAGCCCAAAATAAGGCAGTGAGGAAGTCCACCCCACCTCCCAAAGTCCGGGTACTCTGTCTGACCATGGCAGATGTGAGGAAGACTCAACCCGCAGAAAGCTGCTGGACCTGACAACATTCCTGGTTGTGTTCCCAGAGGATGTGCGAAACAGCTGGCAGATGTTCTCACAAACATCTTTAACATGTCTTTGAGCACAACTGTCATTCTAACATGCTTCAAAACCGCCACCATCATCTCTGTGACAAAGAAGTCGCCAGTGTCCTATTGTCCCATAGCACTCACACACATCACCATGAAGTGCTTCAAGAGGCTCGTCATGAGGCACATCAAAACACACCTGCCTCCCCTGCAGTTCACATACCGTCCCAATCGTTCTACAGATGATGCCACCAACATCAACCTTCACCTGCCGCTCACTCACCTGGACTTTTTTTTACTTGGCTGTATGTATATGGCAGAAATGACAAATAAAACCTACTTGACATGACTAAACTTGGAATGAGAGAAAGAGAGAGAGAGGGGTGGAAAGAGGGAGATGGAGTGGAGTTATGAGAGAGAGAAGGTTGCCAAAAAAGAGAGGGAAGGAGGGAGGATGTAGAGAGAGTGAGGGAGGAAGGATAGGGATAGTGACAAGAGAGGGGGGGGGGGCAGTGCTGAATATACTTTGGGAGATTCTGGAATTGGGAGATCCTGGATGTGACTTACCACTGGTCTGAGACCAATAAAGATAAAGAGAGAAAAAGTCTCAGACTAGTGTTGTCCAACATTCACCAAAGAATGACCCATATACTCTGTCTCTCTCTGTCTATCTGTCTCTCTCTCTCTCTCTCTCTCTCTCTCTGTCTGTCTCTCTCCTTCAGTCTGCTTACTTTTATGCTGGATCACCGCCGCCCTGCTCATAATTGCAGTGGATGTTCTGATGTGTCACTGGACTCCTGAGAAAGGCTGGAGAGATTGTCATTAGGTTGCAAGGTTTATAGCACTGTCTGAAATAAGAAAATGGTTGTGTAGGACTTTTCTTGCAGGCTGGGGATGCTCTGTACTATTTTTCAAAATGTAGTAATAAGTTTGGTGGGTGGTAGATAATACAGAGATGCTTACATAATCATAAGTAACATGCAGTGGGTATTCTGTATAGAGAGGTTTGTAGTAACCAAGACTACACTAAACGCTCATAATGCCTGACAATTTTGTTTTTTGTGCCACGCTTTAAGGCTGCTTTCGCAAAAATGTGGCAAATGTATATTTATTTGTCAAACGACCATTTCAAGCAAGAAAACATATGGATAGACATCCAAACTCATACATCCATTCAGTGATCAATACATAGAATACTCAGATTCCGCACTCTGAAATGGATCAAGTGGTTTGAGGCTATGGGGTTTGGATGAAGGGATCTAGGGAGTTGGGAGGCAAGGAGTGTAACCCCTCTGTTGGCAGATTTAATGTAGTGTTAATGGTATAAAATCACTCCATTCCAGAGTGTAATTGTGTCTCATCCAGATGATTGAGGATTCAAGATGGTTAAAACTGATGTGAAAAGCTTTAATATCGGAAAAACTAGCGGGACTACACACCGGAAGCCACTAGTGGGCTGAAAACAGCGCCGGTATTTTGTTTAATATGGGCACTCACTGGAGTATGGCAGTTCTGACACTTGAAGGTCAAGCTATGTTTGGGGTGTGTGATGATATAAATGGGGTTGTGTGAGAAATTGTGCTTGGCATGGGGGCAGGGACCCGCAGCCCATTGAGACCACAGCCCCCCTCCACCCCCATTGCTTAGGAAAAAGTGCTCAGTCTTTTTTGGACAGCGAATTTATGGAGGTTAAATCAACAGCAAAAACTTTCATGCTTCTCTTTGAGGTAAATCCCGCAGCAGCCCCCTCATATCCAGTCCTGGGGTCCCACAGCACTGATCCAACTCATCAGCAGTTTATGTTGGTTTACAGTTGTTTAGGAAGTGGTTAGATTAGATTCAATTGGAGTTCTTTAGAAAACAATTCGGTGCACCATGAAAAGTACTACTTCACTCCATTTCATTCAGTTATAAATTTCATGGCATCTTGAGAACTGCAATCTTATCAGTTTATTTCTTTCACGATTCATTAAGAAGCGACTAATTACTTAATGGTGTCTTTCATTTCACACAGTTTGATTAACTACATTTTTTTGGGAAATCTGATTTGTTTTAATAGTTTTATTAGAAAAACAGATTTTGTGCATTATAACATTTGATTAGTGCAGTTCAGAATAATTGTTGGATCGGCAAAATGTTTGTGGACAAACTTTTTACAGTATGGACTATAGACGACAGTGCATCAGTCTTTTTTCTTTAATTATTCATTTTATTTAATTATTATTTGTAATCGGTTCTAACATTCATGAACGGACACAGTGGACACACCCTGCTCATCAGTCATTGAACTGTACAAGTTGAAAAAGTGTTACAGAGTTGTCTGACGCAAAAATGCTCAAAGCTGTCATCCCGTAATCCTGGTAAGAAGTAGTGCTGACCTTCATTATGTAGAGTTGTTGTGTGTGCACATCCACTTTTGCACAGTTCCCCATATGCAGTGCTGGAAGGAAAGCAGCGTGTAGCTTAGCTCCTTACATGACAGGCCTGTACAGGAGGGAACAGCGTGTCCTCGTCTGCCTCGCAGTCTAAAAACATCCAGGCTGCTTATGCATCCCCACGGCAGCCCGTTGCCTTTAAACCCTTTTAGCACATTTGTGTTATTGTGTGTAATCCAGGGCCTACAATGTGCCTAATCACACACGCACACACACACACACACACAGCACAGCACATCTGGGAGGCAGCGATAGGGCTCATGCAGGTATTAATGGTCTGCATTTGAATCCCGCACGAACTGTCGCCGCACCACGGCAGACTCCCACTGCCTCTGAAATGAACAAATAATAATGTGTGCTAAAGATAAAGTTTCCCCGCCTCTCACCGCCGAAGCCGGGCTTTACTGTTCCTGTGAAACAGGTCAAACACATTAGCCTACGTTCCCAGCATTGTAAGTCAGTACCTTTTATTCTAACCTTTTCTTTCTTTTTTCGTATTCCTTTGATGCTTTCTCTATCTTTCTGTTTCCTATGAACACCTACATACCAGCAGAGGGAGGGATTTCTTTTTCCCCGAAATCAAGACATACAAGCTCAGTGAAGCGCAATGCAGCGAATTCATTCATTTTAATAGCAACTGCCGGCCGGGTTAACTTGCAGTAAGCACACAAATGTTATTAAATTATTTCTAATTGGATTTGCAGCTTGTGAGGTTGCATTGTTCATTTAGAGTATATTCATGCTATAAACAGAAGTAAAAGGTAGTATGGTAAACGCGTGGTGTACAATACCGGCACAGGTGGGATTTCTGCTACGTCTGGTTAATATTCAAGGAACACAGGCCAATTCAACAATTCAATTAAGTGTTAACAGCAGGGAGATCTTAAGGGACGTTAAACATTAATGCCCTTGAATGAGGCTGGGAGAGTGGAGAAACAATTCTGAGATCAGATTAACACATCATTGCAACTGAACAATAAACACAAACACAAGGGAATCTGATTGTTCTCACCACCGCACCACAACACAAACCAACATCTACTAACTCATATATCAAAGCGGACGTTTTTCCTGAGGTTTTGACACTGAGTAATAGTAAAAAAAGAACAATATTCTTGGACGCGTGGCACTTGAGTACAGATTTGAGGAACAAACAATACGTAGCATTTGTGGCTTGTAGACAGATTTCATTGACATGTCATCATCAACCATCTCTGTATTAGTGTCTTTTTTTATTTTCATATTTGCTGTTAGAGCTTCTGGGTGCTCAGAACAGATGGTTTCAGGCAAATTGGGTGGAGATCAGCAATTATTCACTATAGTGCTTTCCCCTTCTGAAGATAAACGACAGTTTTCATCTCCTGATAATTATGTCAGATCTGAAGCATGGTTGTGTAAAATGTTCCTAATGATCTGGAATTCTTTACGTTGAAGGGAAAAGCATTTGTAGATCTGCCCTAGGTGGTGTGCTGAGGTATTTCATCCACAGTTGAACTCCCACATCAATCAGTGAGCCCTCATACAGGATAAATGGGTGTTTGTTTGACTAGTTATTAGTATAGAAGTTTTCATATACTTTTACATCAATCATTCAGAATTAAAAAACAGCTTATGTTACGACCACACAGTCACACAGAGACCACAGTGTACATTATTTTCTGTTATGCTGCCCAACCATTATGCTCATTTCTGTGGGAATCTCAAATGTCACATTGAATATTGAATCCTGACATTAAGTATCTACACAGCATCACATCGCCCGGACCTGAAAATGTCTGTTTTTGTTGTTCTGCAGTTACAGGTACAGCCTGAACATACTGAATGTCAAGGCACTGTCATTCAGGTCTCTGCTGGACTCAGGGCCTTTTGGCTTGCATTTAATTGCTGTTGGCTGTTTGTCAGTACTGGTGTTTTATCAGTGATGACTTGATGAAAGACTTAATTGCCAATGTTTTTTGAAAAACTCTCTTTTTCTCTGTATTTTAATGGATATTTGACTGTATATTTACATTGAACAGCTGCTGATCATTTGCACATATAAAGCTCACAATTACATTCCAGTATTCTGTTTGTCCTCCATCTGACTACTGATGCCACATTTCTGGGTGTTAAAAATACCCTACTTGTTTTACTTCTAGTTCACAGTTCAACTAGAAGTTCAACTATAAAGATATTTATAGTTTACATTTTCTGTGCCCTGTAAAATCTGGAGCCATGCCGTGTTGTTGCACTGTATACAGCTATAGTATATAGGGGTGTGACGAGACGCTTTTCCCACGAGACGAGACGAGACACGAGACAGGGTTCACGAGAACGAGACGAGACGAGACTTTGACATTTTTTTAAAGAAATCCTCAATGTTTAAATATATCGCAAAA
>JBBPDH010000144.1:1458066-1477122 GCA_037974565.1 Clupeocharax schoutedeni
ACACACACACACACACACACACACACACACACACACACACACACACACACACACACACTCACACACTCACACATATATATATATATACGTACATTATTTATATATATATGTATATATATATGAAAATATATATATATGTGTGTGTGTGTGTATTTTTAAAATATTACACATTCATTTAGGAAATGTACTCCTCACACAATTTTTCTGTTTCTCCTTTAACAGCATTTAGTGCGATTGATAAAACGATCTTTCTGAAGGGTTCCACCCTCACTGAAATTTTTGCCTGCACGGAAAACCGCAAGGCCTTAATGCATGAAGGACACAACGGAAACTATGATGGACATTAACGTTTGCTTTGTTCCTTCGAATGATCTTTTGATTGTGATAAAACATCTGGAAATTTCATGATCCCAATGTCTTTATAGGCTTCATAATAATTTCCAGCCTTTGTATAGGTCTATAATTTATCCTGCCCAGTGTCCACTCCCTGGTCACTTGCTGCTCTGCCTTTGCGTAGCCGAAGCCCCGTTGCTACCCCTGGCCCAAACGAACCATGTCTGTGCATATTTCACAGCAGCATGCCAGTAAACAATTCCTGTTTGTGAAAGGTTGATCAGATTGTACTGCTGATCTACACGGCTGCGGCTCCCCGTGGACCCAGTGTAGTGCTGATACTGGAATGAGCATCCAGCCGTGCCGACCACCCTAACCAATGTCTAATCAAGGTGCAACACTTTTGCTCAAAACCACTGTGTGGAGAGCAATGAAAGCAGTGGGGTGTGGTGGACCTCAATAGCCGCCTGCAGCCAGGCCACCCGTGAGAGGCACTCGACTGGCAGACCCCTGGACACTTTCGTGTAACCAATAAACGTGAAGTTAACCTCACACCCACTCCTCAAATCAGCAAGTGCCTGAAAGAGAGAGAGAAAGAAGCAGAGAGATTTTTTTTAATAAAACTGGACCGTAGTTCTCATAATTATTAGAGATACTTGGTCTTTTTGATTCAGTTTTGAAGATTAGTTGTTCCATAGTTTTGCCTTATTAATAGTGAACATTCTTAAAACTTAAAAGTGTCAAAAAGGTTGCATCAAGCATTGATATAGAAGAGCCATGTCTAATAAAGAGATATATGAGTGCAGAGAGCCTTTTAGAGCTTCAGAGAATATAATGCATTGATTATATGACAATTTGCTAGTAAGTTCTAGAACATTATCTAGAGTTTCTTCACACACACATATCTCGGTTCTCTCTCGGATCTTCCTTAGGAACCCAAAATAGTTCACTATGGCACTGTAAAAGGAACCCATTTTGGCACCTCTATTTTCAAGATACTATAAATTTCCATTTAAAATTGTATGCAGTAGTAATTCATTGGAATTCTGAGTGGATAACACTGATATTTCTTTCCTCACATTCATAAAATTCCAATATAAAAATTCTTTTAACAACAAACTTTTTTTTTCTTTTTTACACGTTTTTAAAAATGTGTGTCCAAGATACAGACAGACAAGCTGATATACAGATAGGTGCACTGTAAACTATAAAACACTAAGTTTCCTTAAAACCATTTGAAAACATGATGCCTCAGTATTATTTAGTACATTTTAAAAACTTAAATACTTTAAGTAAAATGCGGTAGAATATTGCCATATAATGTAAATACATTTTTTTGCGTTTTTGATTATCTGAATCAGGTCCATATCACACTTGTATTGCATTTAGGTTTTTTCCACTAATATTTTATTCTTTTTATGTTTCAAAAACTAATTTTTTCATCACAATTTCCCAAACTCTCCTTATTTCCTTTGGAATTTACCTGCCTGTTGCTATGGCTTTAATATCGAGAAATGTGAATGAGCTATGTTCTGACTGTTTCTTATTCTGCCTCTTTCAAAAGCAGTTTGTTTTGGAAAACGTCTTAAATATGAATATGGCAATGTTTCTTTTGTTTCCATATATGAATGGGAGAATAACTAAAATGTTTAAAAATCCCACATAAAATACTCATTTCATTTTAGTTTTTTATGATACGGTCCATTACATGAGTCAAACTAAGAGACACACTAACACCTAAGGCTGAAGGTCCAGTTGCACAGTATACCTTCCTTGGCAAGTTGCCAGTATATTAAGTATGCTTTCCTGTTTCCTTCACTCATAGGCAGTATATAACACCATTATTTGGTGTTTTATCTCAAATGAAAACAAATGAAATGTTGGACCCCAGCCGCTCTGTTGTTATGGCACGGTGGTGGGAATCAGACTGTGTCTGTTTTTGAATTGAAGAAGCTGGCTGAACATTCAGAGACCGGATCCATGAGGGGTTTGTTTGGAGGGAAGTTTGCGCCCCCCCACCATCAGATCACATAACAGGGTTTTAAGCCCTCAGCCGGACTGAGTCGAAAAGGGATAACGATAACACCTGAAGCCTCACAGTAAAATTAGACACTTGTTTGTGTGTGTGTGTGTGTGTGTTATTGCCTAACAATATAGAATAATTTTCTTTGTGCTTAGACAAGAGAGAAAACCTGAAATTTCCAGTCCAAGCAGCCTGTCCCATACTGTGTGTGTGTGTATGTGTGCATATGTGTGCGCATATGTATGTGTGTGTATGTTTGCGTGTGTGTGTTTGTGTGTGCTTTTGCGTTTGTATGTGTGTGCGTGTATGTGTGTATGTGTATGTATGTGTGAGTGTGTATGTGTATGTGTGAGTGTGTATGTGTATGTGTGAGTGTGCTCAAATAGCACCAGCTCTTCTGAAAACCTCAGAGATGTATCCCAAACCCTGAGCGGCTGGGATTAGGGCTAAATCATAATTCACTGCTTCGGAATGGAATGGGCTGATTTTGTGTCTTGTTGACATATGATTTCCTTGAGCCCAAATGCAATTCATCCTAAAACCTAAAAAAACAATGCACTCTTTATTCATACTGGGTTTGTGTGCTGGTGTATTGATTAAGCTGCCTTAAATAAACGAGCAGGACTTGCCATTAATCATCTGAGTCTGCCATGTCTGTCCTTGAATATCCAACGTGTTTGATTTGGAGGGACGAGGGTTCCTCTCGGGGAAGCAGCTCTGACCATGACAGGGCATGCAGATTGGAAACATATTGAAGAGGGTTGGATGGTGGGGAGGGGCTCGAGATGCAGAAATGGGGAAATACTTTGTGGAATGCTCAAAAGTAGAAAGTGAGAGAGTGAGGGAGAGAGAGAGAGAGTGATGGTAACCCAGCAGAGGGAGAGTAGATAGCTGTCATCGCTGTGGTTTAACACAGTCAGCCACAGACTGCTCCAGAAACTCTCCATTACTGCACGTGATGGATGACTTAGGAACCAGGCCCGAGAGGCCCCCGAGTGGCAGACGGAACCGTGCCGACCATTGGTATCACCGTTTCCATGGACACACCCTGACATGCTTCTCATTAATGGTACCTGAGGTTGCATAGCTCTTCGTTTGGCCTTTTTCCACATCAACGAAAAGCCTAAGAGTTTCCACAGAGCTCTCTCACAACAATGGCCACATCCTGGGTTTCAGAATCAGATTCAGGAAATTTGATTGATTTTGTAGGACACTGCTTATTCTACGACTGCAGAGACAAGAACAGTATAAAATATAGTATAAAGTCAAAATAAAACTCTCCAGAATATATTCTGTACTAAATATACAGTGATGAGAAAAATAGATTGCTGAAGTAGTTTACTAGTTAACACAAATAGTAAATATTCTGTAAATACTATGTATCATATACCGTTTGCTACATACACAAAATGCTCAGTAAGACAGTAAGAAAGTAAGGATATAACTAAAGTGAAAGTGACCATTTGTCATACGTGAACACACCACAGCACACAGTGTGAACAGCACGAAATTCCACCTCTGCATTTAACCCATTCACAAAGTTAAGCAGTGGGCAGCCAGGAACACGGTGCCCGGGGAGCAGTGTGTGGGGATGGTATCTCACTCAGGGTACCTCAGAGGTTCCTAGCAGTCTTGGGAATCGAACCTGTGACTTCCTGATCTAACCACTAACCACTAGGCAACCTGTTAATTAGTTAATGCAAATAGTGGTTTGGAGTTACACTACATTATTGCATGTAATAGTGACATAAGTAGTGATAATGGTATGTGAATGAATTGGTAAAAGAATTGATAAAAAAATTAAACTAGTGAAAGAGGGAACAAAATAAATGAGATAATGCGTAAAGGAATGACGGTTAACAAGTAAAGAGTGGAAAGTATGAGAGAATTGTTAAAAGAATAAATTAGCAGAGGTAGGAAAACGATAATACTATTGGAAATAAGAAACTTTTGCTCATAATAAGACAGAAGACCTCCTAGACTTCCTGCTCTCCAGGAACGCAATGTATCTGCTGAATGTTTTGCATTACGGCTTGTGCCATATTAGATTATTTTTGCAGGCCGGTGCCACAAACTGTGGTGTGTTTGCAAGCACAGATGTTCTCATGAGACGAAAAGTGGCTGACCATATGTTTAATATAGGGAGAATGAGAGAGAGACGAATGAGACTTGTGCTCTACATCTCATCTTCGTAAGATGTGTGTCAATTTTTCATGAACTAGAAACAGACGTGCTAGAAATAAACGTGCTTCTGTGTGATGGACCACATCTAAGTCCAGGTATCAAGCAGGAGGTCAGGGCCATGAATGGACTCCAGTATATGACACTGGACCATCAGCACCACAGTAAGCTCCAAATCTAAGCCATCATGTATGACGTTATGAAGCTTTGGCTGATCTCTACCTGCGCATGAGGTCAAATGGTCCCGAAGAGCGGTAGCAGATGCTCTCTAGCATGTGATAATCCCTTCACGAGCACTCCTGTTTCTCCTTCATGATGACGTCTCAGTCCATTGTTTTGTTTTACCACTCCACATCTGCGTTTTCATGCCTTTTTGAATCCAGCCTGTTGGGAAGGAGAACTTGGCATGAAGCACTAGCAGACCACTGGCCATCTGACTGCACTCTGTATGGACAGCAGACCCTCCATCCAACCCCCCCATCTTTGGGCAATAATGTAGGTGTCTTATGACTTGTGTCTCCTCTCTCTCTCTCTCTCTTTTTCTCTCTCTCTTCCTGGGGTGCTGCAACATCCTAGAATAAACCCTCCATGTAATATTTGGGCAATATTTTATCTTTGTGCTCCAAAAGGTAAACATACTTTGGATATAATTAATGATCTGTTACTGAATATACTATATGACATAATAAATATTAAATAACACATATTCCATGCATAGTATAATATTGTAATAATGCATAATATAATGTTGGTATATACTATAATATATACCATGTTAAATACTATGCAAAATATGTTGCATTATATGTAATGTACATAATTTAATATATATGACGTTTCTCCTAATTTCCAAATACAAATATTGTTCTTTAAAGCATAATTTTAAAAGAAAAGAAAATACATAAAAATAAGAGTAAGTATTCAGTATTTACAGAACTTGAATAATTAAAATATATATATTTTGTTCACTCAAACTAAATGGCAATAATTACCATTTACATACTTATAGTAGTGTTTTGCCATCCAACTGGTGACATTGCAAGAGGAGAGTGTTGATTACAGCAGTGGTTTGATACTTTTCCTTATTTTATATTAAATAAGATTTGATTACCTAATCGGAACGAGAAGTGCTTTACATATATACCGTTCATATGCATAATGCTTTATATACATGTACACGTAGGCTAATAAGTAATGAAAAAGGAAATAAGGGATGAAAAATGAAAAGCATATGGAGGGTTCTAGGAAAAAGTGTAGGATTTTTTGATCGGGTATGGAAGTGGAAGTGCTGTGGGTCAATTCTGGGTTAAGCCTCGACCTGCCTCGTTTCAGTAAAACTCTATTTTAATTAAAAATAAGAATGTTTGGTTACATTTAAATAAGTACATTTAATTAAATTGAGTGACATTTGGAAATACAGATCGACCGCGTTTCACATAATGAACATTTTTTTATTTTACTCAGACTGAAGCAGAACAGGGAGGGACCCGCTGCATGGGCGCGGGGCAGCACTCGGAGGAAATCAAAATAGTGTCTCCGCGTCTGGGCTGCACTCGGACCACCAGCCGCCCAACACAACCCCCCGGGCTCCAACAAGCGAGTGAAAGAGGGAATAAACGAATAAAGGATGGGATAAGATAAGATAAGATAAGATAAGATAAGATAAGATAAGATACCCCTTTATTAATCCCACAGTTGAGATTAACAAGAGACAGAACAAGAGAAGAAAGTAAAAACAGCGAATTACAATAAGTAACAAAATAAAAGCTGTGTTAACATTTGAGGGGGGAAGGGGGGATAAATGAATGAAGGAATTAATACACTGAAAGAAGGAATAAATTAATGATGGAGGGTAAAAGTGTGAATAAATAAGGGAAAGAGGGAATGAACGAGTGAAGGAGGGAACTAATGAACGAAGTAGGCAATAAATAAGAGAATAATGGAAGGAGAGAATTAATTATGCAAGAGGGAATAAATCAGTGGAGGGAATAAACGAGCGAATGTGGGCATATATAGTAAAAGAGGGAATACATCTGTAAAAGAATGAATAACACATGCGGGAGGAAATAAACGAGTGAAGGTGGGTATCAATAAGTAAAGGAAACAATAAACAAAAGAACTGGTAAAATAATAAACGAGAGGAAGATAACTTGTAAAAGAACGGGAAATATAAGGGAGCTAAATGGAAAAAGAACAAACGAGTGTATTGAGATAATAAATTAGTGGACGACGGAATAAGCGAGCGAATGTCTGAATGAAGAAACTAGAGAGTCGGTTAAAAATTTGTGAAAAGTTTAAAAGAATGAATTGGTAAGAGATCATCGGACGGAATTAATAACATATATAATTGGTAGCAGGATAAGCTACTGAAGGAGGGAATAAATAAATCAGAATTCAAAATAAAAAAACGAGTCAATGAGTGAAAGGTGGCACGAATAAAGACCCTGTTTTTAAATATTTTTTAAATTGCACTTTCTGTTTTTAATGTTACATATTTGTATTCTTAAAATTGCACCTTTTGTATTTTTTTTATTTAATGTTACATGTATGCACCTGGGGTTTGAGAGTAACGTAATTTAAATTCTCTGTATGTCTGGTACGTATGGCAGATTTGACAATAACGTTTACTTTGACTTTGATAAACGTTTGACGCAATAAAAACCATTGAATGAATGATAGAATGGATAAACGATAGAACAGAAAATAAAATAAAATAAACAAATGAAGGTCGGAATAAAATAAATACGTTGGATAATTGAGAGGCGATATAAAAGAATAAAAGTGTAAATAAGGGAAAGAATTAGGGAATTGATTAAAATAATTAATGAGCGTAGGAAGGAAAAATGAGCGAAAGGAAAGAGTGAGTGAATTAACGACCTAGTTTGGTCAGTCGTGGTCACTCTGACGTCATTATCTACTACGTCACTATTAGGGTCTAAAACTAATAAGATAAGATAAGTTAAGATAAGATAAGACCTTTATTGTTCACACAAGTTCAAAATTTGTCACGGCAGAAAGTGGATGGTAACAAAAAGCAGCAAAAATGAAAAACAATTGAACAGAATAAAGTAGAACAGAATACTAAACCAAAAGGGCAGTATAAAATGTGCACTATACAATCTAGGAATATATAAATAAATACTAAATAGATATAGATGTATATATATATGTGTTTGTGTATATGTATAAATAGTATTTGTATGTATTCATATGTGTGTATGTATGTAAGTATATGTACAGAGTGGGTATATACGTAAATATAAGAACACTGTGGACAGACACACACCCACCCAGGTACAACATGGAATGACAGGCATTGACAAAAAACAGTGGTAATTCACCTGAAGAACTGCACATTTAAATTGCACATTTTGCCCCGTAGTAATGTGTTCGCAACAATTGGAATGGGTCCATCTTTAACAGTTTAACGGTTTCTTGCTACATTTAATATACAATATAATATATATGAATATTGTGATACATTTTAAATAATGTATAACATATACGTTAATATATATGTTTAGTATATATATATGATCTTTGAGATTCATAGCGAGAAGTTATATATATATATATACTAAACGTAAAATATGCATTTGATATGTATACACATTTAAGAGACTTGCGCTATGGGAAACCTGACCGTGTTCTTCTGATGTGTATGTGTGTGTGTGTGGTGTGGTGTGGATTTATGCTCTCGTTTAAAGGTTTTTAACTGAGCAGGTCGCCCCCTGCTCTCCGGAATGAATGGGGTGTTGGGGGTCCGGCAGCTACTTGGGGGGTCCGATCTGCCTCAGAGATCGCAGCTTAAACACCTCATAATGCCTTTCTAACAAAGACCTATCGCTTTATAATCAGATTATAATGAAAGAAAAGGATGAAGATGCACAGAGTATCAAAAACAATGTCACAAGAATATTACACGAAATACAAAAAAATAATTATGTTTTGATTTAACTAGAAAAGCATTTAGCTGTGTTCCCTATTGTTTAGGTATACAATACGTTAAACATAATCCATGCACTTCCACAAGGGTTCTGTGTGATAGTCCAGCTGGGACCCCATTTTTGGCTCAACAACAACCCTATTGCTGCAATTACCAATAATACTAATTATTAGTGTTATCATAATAAGAATAATGACAACAAAAACATTACTACTACTATTACTACCCCTTCTCTTACTACTAGTACTGCTACTACTATTTCTTCTCCTACTACTACTAATAATAATAACAATAATAATAGCAATAACAATAACGACGAGAGCATCAACATTACTACTAGCATTGGTTGTCATTAATAATCATCATCATCATCATAACTACCACTACTACTACTAACAATAATAATCATATAATAATAATAATAACAACAACAACAACAACAACAACAACAACAACAACAATAATAATAATAATAATAATAATAATAATAATAAGAAGAAGAAGAAGAAGAAGAAGAAGAATGATAATAATAGCAACAATGCTACGACTACTATTAATACTACTACTACTACTACTACTAAACTGTGAGGAATGTGAGTAACCTGCTAAAGAAAAGCAGCGAGAAGATCAGAAAACTATATTGTACGCACAGTGCGACCCTCCCCCTCTCGCAGAACCGTGTTCGTCCCCACTTCTCCAAAACATGTCGCTTCTGGACCCAAACACCCCGCAAGTGCTCCCCTCTCGGGCCGATCCGGGACTCACCGTGCTGGCGGCTCCTCTCCGCGCAAGTGCCTGCAGAGGCGTCTGGGAGGACGGTCTGGATGGAGAGAGGGAGGTTTTCTCTTTTCTTTTTTTTTCTTGTGAGAAACTCAATCTCTCATACAGTAGCGGCCTCCATCTGGGAACTGTCACGCGGCTGACAGCACCAACAGGGCACCCTGCCTGATCCTCCACACAAAAAAACTCAAAAACCTGCGGACGGGGATGACTCGAGCTGTCGCATTTCAGAGTCCCAACAAAGAACAGGACAGAACGTAAAACGAGGTATTAACAGGACTGTGGTATAAATGAGACAAACACACACACACACACACACACCTACACACACACACACACACACACACACACACACAAACACTTTGAGTGCAACGGTAGAGGAGCTCAGTCTTGCTAAAAATAGCTTTAATCGTTAAAATGAGTTTGGTCTACGAGATCCTCCATTCCGTTTCTTCTTGCAAATTTAGAATGTTTGTGTGTCACTCGTCAATAATAACGGGATTTTTACATTATTTATTTATTTATTTATTTATTTATTTATTCTAAACAGCGTTCACTTAAACTCAACAATGTTCCAAATCCATGGGCATGAGCATCGTTTAAACAAAACAATTTTACAAATCTATGGGGCACGAGCTACAATTAAACAGAATAGCGTTCCAAATCCAGCAATTCAGAAAAAAACCGTATTCAAACTAGAAAATTCCAATGTAGCAGCGACAAATTTAGTTAAGATTTAGTTTAGTGTAGAAACACACTAAACTAGATGACACACGACTTTACCAGATACGACGCTTAACTGCCTCCATCTGTATTTTTTCAAACAGGTGAAACACATTTCAAATACATTGTTTCATTTCAAAATGATCAACATAGATAATGCCTACACAATAATAAAAGGTAATGTACTGAATTTGATTTATAGTAAACGCAGTTAAGTTTCTAGTTTAATAATCTGTTTTGACATTTTCTTATTATTGAAATTCAGTAAACATGCTAAGCGTTTATCTTAAGCTAAATACTTCTAGAGCATGTCTAAAGGTGTGTAAATGTATGGTCTTAAATTAAATGATGGATTGTTAAATTACAGATATGGTTACAGAAAAATACACGGGGTGCAGACATATTAGGAATAGAACGTAATCACTTAAAACGATTAGGTTTATGTCTAAAGAAATATGTATATATATATTTTTGTTTTTCACACGTAAGAAATTATTCTCGCTTTTCCGTGAAAGATGCAATTTTTTCGGAAGAGATTCAACTTACTTAAGGTAAAGTCAAACCCTATTTAAGATGTTTTCTTCAGGCGACCAAACGTATATGCACCCTTCTTATGATCAACCCAACAGCAAAAATGCACACTAAAAAGCATGAACAACATTAATGGGCACGAGCTAGATTTAAATTATAAATATGAGGGACCTGGGGGTTTGAGCGGGGGGTGGCGAGCCAAACACATTGACGCGGGTGATGAAGACGTTATTAATAACAAAGACTCAGATGCACGCACTTTTACCCTAAACCAACATAGGCCCATGGTGTTGGTTAGTAAATGCCATATTAACATGTTGTGGACACAAGCTAACAACCCCAGCTTTTTTATGTTTGAAAAATCATACATTTTAATGATAATAATAAATAATAATGGGTCTTGTACACTGATAAGAATTTAATACAGACTTTTATTTCATTATTATTGTAACACTTAGCGTGGCGAATGAAATGCCCCGATGCTTCCAACAGCTCCCCCTCTCTCTCTAGCTATCTCTCTCTCTTTCTGGCCAAGGGCATATGGGGATACAATTTTAAATACTGAACGATAATAAAAACAGACATAACGTATATATATATTAACACAAATATTTGAAATTGTGTTTAAGACCTAAGCGTATTAAAACGTGAAAAATAAATCTGAAAGAAAAAGTTCTCCAATGGTAAAATAAAAGAAAGCAAACGACTTGTGGCAAAAGCGATAAGTATTGGTGCGGATCGACAACAAAATGTTAGCTTTAAGGTTATAAAAAAATTAACTGCATCTTACTAATTGCACCACATTATACGATAATCATCATCATTGGTATAGTACACGGCATTACAATACAACGATAACTATTATAAGTAACGGTCAGCCTAATTCAGCAGAAAGAAAAATTATCCTGATTAAGACCTTTATAAAATCGTTCAAGACGTGGAAGGTAGCCTCGGGTCCACAGCAGTTTGCTGGCAGTAATAAACAGGGAAGCCAAAATTAGGCTGCACCATATTTTAAATCATATTTGTTATAGTTCAGTGGGGTTTTGTGTATAGGGCTGTTAGTGTAGTCTAACACTAATTTAGGATCATTAATAAAGAAAATGATAAAGACGTAGTAATGATTTCCCAGTTTCTCATTTGGGGACCGCCTTCTTACTTTGTAAAAAATCGTTTAGCATCGGCGTTTGAGAATAAATCTCTTTTTGGATCATTGTTTATTCTTTTGAAATTCTTCAAATTATGCATCAAAGCGGTGTCCTCCCCCTCACTCTTACTGTCCGGATCCACTTTCTTAACCCAGTTTCTTACTGAAAAGTGCAATATGAACTTCAACCCCTTGGTCAAAGACCACCAATAGGAAGGACAACCCTGACAATGACACTGTAAGGACCACAACAGTTCAAAGACATACAAACAACGAAAGCGCACATAAAGAGCTAAACTATGAATCGCTCCTAATTGGAAAAGCTGCGTCTGTAATTGTTCTGCACTGCTGAGCGCTCGCTGGTCACTTCATCTGCTCTGCACATGTGACCTTATTTCAGTGGGCAATATGAAATCATGAGAAGATGAAAGCTGAGTCCTCCGTATCTATATGTGGCTCCTAAAGAACCCAGCGCATCGAGGTCAGCAGAGTTCAACCCGGTGGTGAACAGGTGTTCTGTATTCATGATAGCTGGCCGTACGTAGAACTTATATTTAAAAGAATAATAACAACAACAATAATAATAATAATAATAATAATAATAATAATAATAATAATAATAATAAAAAATAAATTAAAGAAAAAAAATATATACACACACACACACACACACACACACACACACACAATATATATATATATATATATAGCACCCATTAGTTGTATCACGATTCAGATGAGTCCATGCCTGCCATGGCACCGTGCCCTTTCTCCAGTGTGTTCGTACTAATCTCTACCAGTTTCAGGTCACGGACAACATAATGAGGTAAGTCACGTGCCTATTTTAATAATAAAATAGATATAATATAATAATACAGATGATGGGGGAGAAAAGACCACACAAAATACCGCCTGCAGTGCCGCTTCTGTTTAGTTATAACACCCGTATCGCATCTAGAGGTGGTTTGGAGGCGCGTTTGTCTACGGACGTTTCAGGTGTTTTCAGGCCTCCTGGAGCCCATGCTCGCGCTTCCGCGAGCGAGCTGACGTCCAATTTACGCGCGCGACGGCTCCCTGCCGCCTGCTGTGACGTCAGTACGTCTGCTAAACTTCTTTGCAGAGTGAAGAAAAAAAACCGAAAAAGAAATCCAAAAGTAGAGGAGGGACTTATGAACTAATCGTTCGCAGATGTCTGTAATACCAGGAAAGAGATCTTATTTGGTCCACATGCTCTAAAATCTATCACGACCCAACAAGCGCGCGCATGAGAGAGAGAGCTTTAACATGGGGTCTCTCGGACAAACTGCTCGGCCTGGTTATCGATTGGTAAATCATGCATAAAAACGCATCGCCCGAGACATTTATATTATTGTTACTATTATTATAAATTGTTTTGTTAACGATGGAAAATTAAGGTTTGATTTCGAAGACTGGGCTCCAATCCCTTCCCCCAAGTTTTGGTACAGTATAGTAGTTTTTGATGTTGGATGAAGGAGCCCACTGTGGGAATAAAATGACCTGCATACCCACAACACCGCCCCACCCCCCTTCAAAAGAAACATGCCAGTGTTAAGATCATCTTACTCCACGAGAGTGCTCAGTGTGATCTTATGGGCCCACTGTGTACAGTAGACTCAGTCCTCACCATATGTTTATGTGGGGACTTTGCCCATGTTGGAGAGTCCAAACACTTCACTGCCCTACTTTTGAGACAGTTTTGAGCGTTTTTTCTCCAGACTTTCCTCATTATTTACAATTCTGAATAGTTTAAAATATTGAAAGAGCCACTACGCCGTTAATACTGAACGGTGTGTTTTTGGATCAATCTTGATTTACTAGTGATGCAATTACCTATTTAATCCAATAATTTCTTTACTGTTAATGATGTTCCATTGTTATCTGTATGTGAAAAAATGAACTTGTCCATGAATCATGTCTTTACTCTTATAGTTCTTATTTTTAAATTTAACCTCCTGGAGGTTCCAGTGGCAGTGGTCCCATGTGCACTTCACCACCAGGGCTGAACCGCACTGACAGCAGCGGGTCACCATCAGGTCAGACAATTATCTGTATCTTTAATCAACGCAGAACAGACGGTTTAATTTTATCTCGGACGCCATCTTGACAGAGACAACAAATTATCTCAGACTAAAACGATCAGCGCGCGCTCAGAGTCTCCGCAAACGCGCCGTGGAATAGTACAAGACGTGGCGGTGGTCTCTAGCTCGTGTTCTAAATCGTCCGACGTGTTTTACAGTATGAGGTTTTGATTGCAAGGTTTAACATTAATAAAAGAAAAATATATTTTTGGCCTGTACGGTTGCGGGAGGAAAAGCAGAAGTTTAAAAAATCCAGATGTAAAAGTAGCCCATTTAGATCATTAAAGGAATTTTTTAGACACTTTTGCACGAAAAAAATGTTAAAACGTTACTTATGGAAATAAGCGCGTAGCATGTGATAATATACTAATATACTAAATCTCATCTTTTTGCCCGCTCACATTTACATGTTTTTGTTTATCTGAATAGCCGTAATGCTTACTTGCATATCTTATATTTTATTCTTATTCCCGGGACTTCAGCTCCCATTGGGTGTTTTCAGCAACGTCTTTGATCGGCACCTTATCAATCACGTGCACATCCGATAGCTGCTCGACCACAGTCTACCCTGCACTGACCCTCCTGAGGATTCCGCTCTTAATGTCAATCGTTTTCTCCCTCGGCTCCACTATGTCTGCCTCTCCAGCGATTTGGGCGAGAAAAGTGCACGGGCGAGCAACCCACCACTGGAATTTCACTCCTAGCTTTTTTTCCCTTTTTGTCTTCTTTTAAAAAAACATTTTGCCACGTTTCATTCTTCTTGAGTGACTGCATCATGCTGTTTTTTTTTAAACCATAATTTACCTCTATCACACTTCCATCTGACGAGATTTCCAAACGATAATTGGGAAAATCTGGATGTTAAATATAATTTGAATTTAAATGTCATTATTTATTTCTTTATCGCCAGAATAGATACAGTTAATGGGGCTTATAGTAGTTTCTAAGTGCGACTATTACATGCCCGAACACTTCAAATGTTTCACACATGCGCCAGTTTATATTTAATATTCAATTATATTATTGTCCTTCCACAAAGGTACTGTGGTAGCAAGACTGTTGTGTTGTGTTTGTAGATATTGAGTTTGCATGGGTATATAAGGTTATTGGGTAGTGTTGAGGGTGGGTCGGATGGGGCCTTTGCTTGGCCATTCACCGTAAGCAGACTTATTCTACCACACCGTTGATGATGCATTTTAGTACGGTTGTACAAGATTGAGGTCCTCACTTTTCTCTGCAGTAAGTTCAGCATCCATAAATCATCCCGCTGTGTACCAAACCCACACCAGCTGACACTGATAGCAGCACTTTTTTAATCTAACATAAACATTCGCTGAAGGGCAAGGCTTCAGACTAATGTGAGCTGAGATCAACATTTTAAATGGCCACTCTTTGTCCAAACTCGCACAATTTTCATTCATTCTACACGCGCAAAAACCGCGGGCTGTAAAATTTTTGGCGAATGAAAATTTTGCTGAATATTTTTTATTCGTGCATTTCATCTCTTAACTAAATGAATAATTTATCAGAATTTATCAATGCGACAAGAAAAGATTAAGTTTGTTAAAACACAGTGGTTTATTGGAATTAATTACATGGTTTACATCTCCAATAGTATTTAAGTTTCTCGTGTCTGGACGGAAGTGCATTCGATTCTACACGACCAAAACATCACAATATACTTCAACACTTCGTGACATGTTTTTTTTTCAAATAAGAGTTATTTTAGCTGTATTAACTTCATAACCTCTTTCTATTTCAGTTCAGAGAGACGGAGGGAGGGGAGAGAAAGAGTGAGAGAGAGAGAGAGCGAGAGAGAGAGAGAGAGAGAGAGAGAGAGAGACCTACAATTCACGTACACCTTAGTGGCACACATCTCGGTTTGGTTTCAAGGGCGGGACAAGTAAAAAACAAACAAAAATAAAATAAAGTAAAACATTCAGCACATACTAGACAGCAACAACAATAACAACAACAATAACAACAACAGAGTCCCTTACCAAGAGGGCATCCTCCTCTTAACGCTCTGTAATGTTTTTTTTTCTCTTCAGGGATCCACTGTCCGGAGTGGGAAATTGCACATAAATATTCCATTAAATAAGATAATAATGTAAAAATCAGAGGGACAGGAAGGCCTGCATTTCAATGTCTTTTTTATAAAGGATTTTTGGTTTGTTTTTGGGTTGTTTTCATGTGTGTGTTTGAGTTCTCATTGTTTCAGTTCCAAAGCCCAGACGTGTTGAGGCCAACCAGTTCTTCCTTTGGGCTTCTTTTCATTGCTGCTCCCTGAACTTTTCAAAACTTCATTCTGTTTACAAATGCAAGAAGAGGAAATAGTATCAAAGACAGAAATAAAAAAATAAAAAAATAAAGACATTGAACAGTGGAGGGTTAGACAGAAATTGCCGCGAACTTTCCTGTTTATGGACATAAGTAATATTCAGACTTTTCTTCTTTATTCCAGCGTGAAATACTTTGTAAAATCGGATGTCATAGTCAGCTACACTGTTGAAGAACAATCGATACAAAACAGCTTCAGGAAAAATACATCGCAAAGAAACAAACACTGCTGATCACATTTGCATATAAACTAAATACTAGTTGCGCAGGTTTTACTTTGTTCCCTCTTTATACCGTCCCAAGTTTGCCCCTTTTTATATATATTCAGTTTTTTTCAACTTATACCTTATAAGTTGCAAGGTGATACCAAAACCGTGGAAATTGTTTGGAAATACGCGAGTGTGATTTTTACGAGAATTAAAAATAAATTTTTCATAGAAACGCAATTTAGCGGGCCTTAAGGAACTACTTTTAACGTCTCGAGAGGATACGTGTGCAAAAGTATGCAATGATTTTATAAGAGCAATTGCAAACTCATATAAAGTTTATTTTGTTTTCATTTTGTGAACGTAAAATTCAGGAAATAGTTTTTAAAAGTTTTTAGCTTTTGAACGGACGCCCTAAAATAAAAAACAGCAATTCAGTCTGTATTTATTTATTTTTTTCACGCTTCATTTTTAGGCATCACCTCAAGCACCTGCAGCTAATACCTATGTGCATATTTCTACATGGATTCCACATCATATAACAACCCACTCACACTTCAAAGAGACGGTCGAATGAAAGCGTACGTACCATTTCTTTCTTCCTCCTCTCCTCTTTGGCCTCTGCCTTCTTGAACTCCGCCTTGAAGGCCTCGGCCTCACCGTGCTGCTCGTCTCGGTCCAGGATGTCGGTGAGGTAGGCGATGTAGCTGGTGGCCAGGCGCAGCGTTTTGATTTTGGACAGCTTGGTGTCCGCGGGCACGTTAGGGATGCACTCTCTGAGCTCTGCGAAGGCGCTGTTGATGCTTTGAGTCCTGCGCCTCTCTTTGCGGTTGGCCGTGGGCCTACGCGGTTTGCCCGCCCGTGGTGCCGTCCCGGGACCCCCTCCGCCGTAGTGCTCGAGCCCCGGCGGCCCAGCGGCATATTCGGGGCTGTAGGATGGAGCCACAGCGTAGTCCGGAGGCGACATCTCCGGATGGCCGATGAGCCATCCGTGGAAATAAGGGCTCTCTTCGTGACAGCGCGTGGCCGATGCAAAGGAGTAGCCGTCATGGTGCATGACAGGATGGTGGGGGAAGCCTCCTACCAAACTCATCGCGACGGATAGGAAAGATATACACACACTCACACAATCACACACACACTCAGAACAAAACAAAACACGGGAATGTTCTCCTTCTCTTCTCTCTTTCTCTCAATCTAAGCTTTTCACTGGCCTTCCATGGAAGGAACCCGTGCAGAACTTCTCTAGTTGGTCAAAGCGCCCAACGCCGTCTTATTTGTCCATCACCGAAGTGGAACTCTTCAAATATACATGTTTGATGCCCACAATGAGACCCCCAAAAAGGTGTTCTAGAGCACTGGAAAGCATCTACTCACACGCATTGGCTCCATTGTCCATATCCACTATGAGAAAGCTCCATTAGCCTGGGACGCTTTATCTGAAACGCCACGAACTTCTCGCAAATCCTTTCTTAACTTTGTTCTGTGGATGTGTTGGGTGGAAAAATAGAGCAAGAAATTAAAAAACAATAATAAGCTCCTATCCCAAAGTTCGTGCATGTAAACATGCAGTCTAGGGGACTTTGCAGGACCGCCTCAGTTTCTTCTTCGGCTTTTGGTCACACAGCTTCATCTTGGAGTTGCCCGACATTCATATATGTGCTCGAAACGTTTCTCAGCCAATCAGGATTCATAGAAGGAGGGGTCGGGAATGCCTCGGCCAATCGCCCCGAAGAGAAGGCGGAGCTTTGAGTGATTGAACCAATCCCGTGCTCGGGGAGGATGATGGGTGAAGTGGGATGTCAAACCCCTAAACTACACGAGCTCTACTGAAGTTTGGCAACGTTTTTGTTGTTTATTGATATGGCTGGCACATTCTGAAAAAAAAAATATATTTAAATATAAAATATATATTTATATTTTACATGCGGTGGTTGTCCTATAGATTGAGATTGATTTTGGTTCAAAGTAGATTACTGAACATGCCAGCGATTGCAGGATAAAGATAAAATTGTTTTGTATGGGTCCATGAGAGTTAGGGATGCTGTTAAACCACGAAATCCATTATACATTTCTTGCAGTGTAATGTTGGTTACAAGTATACTATATATTATAGACCCATATATGGTACTTATGTATAACACTAAATGTTAGTGTTATGCATCAGAGCTCATCCTATTTATTTAACATATCGGTTTAGTTTAGAGTTTATTTCTAATAAGTTATTAATGTTTTTTTGTTTATTTGACATAATATTGTTCCATTTCTTGATATTTCATAACTTATAACATGCGACATCATTAGACAGTTTTAATGCAGCACATTTTGAAAACTTGTAACAAAATATTCTGTGGTTATATGTTGAGTCGCTTGCGTTAATTGAAAGCCAAAATTAACAGGCACAAATGCATTATTGTTTAGTTTTAGAGAGAAATCTTGAACTACATGCACACTGTTATGAATATTTTATCAATTTTTTTAACCTAAAAGTCATGTCCACTGTTTTTATCTTATATGTACATTCTAAACATTGAAAAACATTAAGCTTTTGCAGCTATTTTTTCCGTCTGTACCAACATTTTAAGTGTTTTTTTAATGAACATTTATTTAACAATAACTTTCTTAAGATTATTTAGCACCTCTAGACCGATCAGCGCGAGCTCACCGAGGATGCCGTGTGTGTGTGTGTGTGTGTGTGTGTGTGTGTGTGTGTGTGTGTGTGTGTGTGTGTGTGTGTGTGTGTGTGT
>JBBPDH010000144.1:1490717-1506571 GCA_037974565.1 Clupeocharax schoutedeni
ATGGGTTAAATGCAGAGGTTGAAATTCGTGCTGTTCACACTGTGTGCAGTGGTGTGTTCACGTATGACAAATGGTCACTTTCACTTCAGACACACCTTTCCCCTACAAATACATCAAATGACAGGTTATTTAGCACCAGGGATTCCAGGTGTCTGTCTATAAAGCACTGGTTTTCAAGTCTTTCATGTCTTTATGGAACCAAAATGGTGCTTCAGTGGGATATAAAACCATAAAATCCTTCATTTTAAGATATTTCAGATCAAAGACTGGTTTGTTTACTTTTTGCCAGAATTGGCTGTTTATATCTGCCTTGTACTTCAATTCATTGCTCATTAATATTCATTGGTCATTAAGTTCTTCTCCCTTAGAGGTACACATTCTAAACACACATTTACAGACTGTAGACCATCGCTGACCAGAACTATGGTGGGCCTTCCTCAACAGTGATAAGAAAAGAAAAGATAAGATGAGATAAGATAAGATTACACAAACCTTTATTAGTCCCACTAGTGGAAAACTTGGTTTGTCAGGGCAGAAACTGGACAGAACAATTGAAAGACAAAGACAAGTCCTACTCATTCCCTCCAACCCTCCAAGGAACATTGACTTGACCAGAGCAGCAGAATTCCTTTCTATCTACAAAAATCTCATAAAGACTCATCTATTCAGAGAACATCTATTCTTCAAATGCATCTGTTATCTTGCACTACTCTTGATGGAGAGTCATGCAGGACACCTGCTGGGTAGGCAGATCTTCTTCAGCCATACACTCCTTGGCACTTTAGGAAATGTTCAATGACAAGTCTTTTTGCACACCTCTCTTTCGGTCGGTCGCGTTTCCCCAGTCAATATGACTGAAAAAGGAAAGATAGGGGATGAGAAGAGATGTCTGATTTCCCATCCATCAATCCCCGGCGCATAAAACACTAAAACAATTTACAGCAAATGTACACAGTGGAAGTGCCAACGTTAACACTTCTTACGGCTGAACCGCCTCCAGGTCATTTTTCAGGGCAATATTTAATGTGAACTAAGATGTCCTTTCCATTTGAAGTCTCGGAGGAATAACTGGCTTTCCTATATTTGGCCAGGGGTTTTGGTCGGGAGGCACCGGAGCTCTGTGCCCATGATCCCCACTTTAAGGTGATCATGATGAATGGGGCTTCATTTGTTTAAGCCCGCATGGCAGTTTTAGTGTTTCTCTTATAAATTTAGCATAACCCTCACTGGCATCACCTGCGAGGCCAGAGAGGGAGAAACAAATCTCACTTTGCCGGCTGATTCGTTCCCTTTTTAATTGGTTGAAACTGTCAGAAGCTTCTGCTTGAGTTAGCACCCAGGAAAGTGCGGTAATGGGAGTAATGGCAAAGCTCCAGGGCTCAAAGCCTCGGGCGCATCGCAGAGACCTGAAACACCCCTGTCGAGAGAGAAGAAACAACGTTCGAGTCCTTCCAACGGCAGCCCAAATCTCACACTGGCTGAGGCATTTCAAAACTACTGTAACAAATGACATTGGGCTTAGTGCTAATTTGGCAGGGAAAATCAAAGGGGGTGGCGAGGGCGAGAGATAGAGAGAAAGAGAGAGAAAAGAAAAAATCTGATAGATGAACTTGTAGGAAACACTTTGGCTCTGCATCAGTAACACATACACACACACACACACACACACACACACATGAAAAGGGCCTCTTGGAAAGCTGTGTTTAGCAATGGATGGCATGGCTGTATTTGTTTCCATTGCTAAGAGAGTGTGAATCACTCTGACTCTGGAGAGTTGCGGCGTTTTAATTTGTTGAGATGAACAAGATGAAATAATTTATGTCTCAGTCCCACGCATTTTCAGAGAGCACAAATCTGGCCTCTGTGAATTACAGCCGCTGACATAACTCGGGCTCGGGCTGTGGTGCGAAGAAATCTTTGGCGACGAAGTGTGCATATTTATGTCAGTGTCTCCTCCCTGAAAGACATGGTGACAGAAAATAATCCGTTCCGGTTTCCCAAATCATATTTTCTCAGGATATGGAGCTGAATTGGAGGGGAGGAGTGGGAGGGTCACGTGCACCAGCTAAAAAATGCTGTTAACAGGAACCCATGCATCAGCAGAGTTAAGCAACCATCTGAGAAAGAGCCTCGTTTTTTCTGGGCATGCTAGGCATTCCTCCTTAGTCCTTTGAACCATGAGCTCTGAGGATGGCTCTAAAAGCACTACTTTGAGGCAAGAGAGAATGCCAGGAAGTGAAGTCAAATATGTCAGAGACAAAGAAGGAGGGAGAGAGAAGATTCATGCAGATAACTGTCAGTAGGGAGACAGAACAGCCGCGGGAATTAGGAGAGTGAATTGTGTGGCTCTCCTTTTGAAAAAATAAAAAATAAAACAAGTGGAAGACCTGTTTTGATCCTGAAATGTGTGAAAGTGCGCTATTTAGAAAGTGCTGACAGTTGATGCTAAGCTCTCCACATCAAGAATCAGATCCAAGCCAAGTTTCAACACTTTCAGCTTAGACCGTGATGTAGTTAATATTGGACTGCAGTCTAGAAACGGCCCTCACAGGTTTGATACAAATCGCATGTGGAAAACACAGGTTTTAATCATGGGAAAGAAATGGTACAAGAATCTCTGTTGCATTTCATTTAAGCTGTTTAAAATTCCCAAAAGAGTTTAAATGGTCAGCAGCAGCCATATACTGTCAACGTTCACATTTTTACATCTTTCTGGTTTATAGCAAAGTATTGTGGGCTGGTTTGCTTATGTGTAGTTCTGAATCCTGTGAGATCACATGTAAAAACTTCTTTCGCCTCGATTACTGCAGTGCCCTCCTAGTGGGTCTTTCAGTCTGCACGGTTAGACCTTTATATCTGAATTGGCACGCAGCAGTTCAGCTGGTCTTCAACCAACCCAAAAGGTTGCATGTCACCCCACTGCCGGTGGATCTACACAGACTGCCCATGGCTGCCCAGATTACTGTAAAGTTTTAAACTCATTCTTTCAGAGTGACATCTGGGTCTGCACCCAGCTCCCTTAATCCTATCATTCAGCCTCATGTTTCTACTCATGCCCTCCTCTCCTCCATGGCTCAGTCATCACGACACACTATGCAAACCCAGTCCAGATTCTTCTCTTTTGTGATTCCCCACTAGTGGAATGTGCTGCCAGAGAAGCAGAGACCCTTTCTCACTTCAAAAACCTCCTGAAGATTCACCTGTTCAGAGAGCATCTCCGCTCCTAATGAATCTGCTTGCAGTAGAACTCTCCTCTGGTTCTCTTGGTGGTGTTTCTCACACTGTCCTGAAAACCCACCAATGCATGATGTATAGAAACCATCCTTCATTTATTTACTTTGAAATGGCCATTTTCATTTATTTTTCAGGAGATATTTATGAGGAGGTCAGATGTGATATTGCACTTCAAAAATAAATAAATGAACAAACAATGAAAAACTCAGTTCAGACTAAAAATCTAAACAATAAAAAACAAGAAACATGTTGCTATGGTAATGCTAATTTCTTGCACTTGTCCATTTGAGATTAAATTTGGACATCTTAACTTTTTAAAAGACATTTTCATGTTTCATTTGAACAGATACATAAATATATATGCTTTCTAGTACATTAGTATATAGTATATTGCATTTCTTAAAGTCTCCTGGTATAGAGCTGCTGCTGTTTACCATCTGAAACCTACAGATTAAGCTTCTGATTGTATTTACATTCAGTAACATAACTAGAATTTCCAGAAGACCTAGACTGTTTTGACCAAAACTAAATGTGATAACAGCAGTACTGCACATGTTAAGTTAAATTACAAATATGTTTCTAAAGAATAAAAATGAAAACCTTTGGTTTTTAGAAAAGGTCTTGAAGAATTTGAGAAAACAAAGAACATTACGACTAAGATATCTTCTCAAAGGGTTTCTTGAAAGAATGGATATATAAATAAAGGACATATAAAGAAAGGTGTACATACCAAATACTTAAAAATGACATATTTAGTTGTGTAGACCTCATTAAAATGTATGTTTTCTTCTTGTTTTCCTACGTATTAATTTGTGTATAATGGCTGCTTTCATTAAATAAATGAAAGTTGATCTAGGACCTTTGTACGCTCTGAACTTTTCCCAGTACCACATTAATGAGGTATCTGGGAAAGGATTTAACGTTTGAGAGGAGATATTTTTCAAATGGTGCAGGAACATGCATTTAAATACATGAAACTCCAAATGTGAATGAGTTTGCTTCAGTGTGGTATGGGTATTAATCTTGATAATGAACGTGTGCTGGGATCATAACTGTAGAGTTCCACATAGGAATCTTGTATTTCACTCCCCTTATGAAAATTAACCATGGTTTACCATGATTAAATAACCATGATTTTCATGTTTTTTGGTAACTATGAAGTGGTATATGTATATGTAAACTATGGTAGAACCACAACTACCATGAAGTGCTATGGATAAACCATAGTAAAACTATGGGTAGTACCAAAGTACCATAGTAGTAACAAAGTAACAAAGTAGTAAAGCTATGGTTACTGCATAAAAACCAAGGGTCATTATGTTTCTTAACAGTGTATCCTGCTGAGAAAAAGTACTATATTTAAAATAAGACAGAAGTATTATTAACTTTGAATAAGGTTTGACTGTGTTGACCTCAAGAACTGAAGATTAGGCATAATAATCAAAAACTTAACCCCAAACCATCTGCCCTGTAGTTCAGAGTGCAGCCATGCTCTTGTCTGGTCATTCTGGGACTCATGGTAGGCCATGATACTCTGTCGTGTTAGCTTGAATGACACAAAATTGCTCAAAATTTTCATCCACAAACCCTTTAAACCATTAGAACTCAGTGTATTAATAATATCTGATTTTAACAAATAAAAATATCTAAAACAGTGTAGAACGAGTGTTTGATCTCCCACACACTCACTGTTTGCTATTCTTTTTTATCAGCACTCCACCAGTTGGCTGCTTTCCGTTTTTCCCACCAGCTTGTGGGCGGAGACTATTTCGTTGCAAGTTCTCCCGGTTGCAAAGATCTTATGTATCTTTCTGTATGCTTCTAAGCTCTAAAATAAAACAAAGACACCATTTTCAAAACCCCAGTTTTTTAAACTACAATAACTTTGGTTCTATATGGCATAGGAACACAAAACTAAGCTCGGCATGACACCTGACACCTTGAGCTGCAACACAAACCAGAGGAACTTCCATAAAAGTACCATTTCCATAAAAGTACCATTTGTTGTGCTTCTCATGTTCTAAGGGTTCATCTGAGTCTAGTCTATAATGTGTATTCATGAAATTAGACTAGGTATAAGATTAGCCATTATTCTGAACATCCTTTTGCTCCATTGTTTGTTCCAGACCCAAAAGATTGTGTAGAATTTAAGGAACTGTGACATTTCACATGTGGCTATTTGTCCATGTCCTCTAGGACAAGGTTTAAGAAATATCAGGTCTGTAATAAATAAGGAAATAAATGAATACATAAGAAAGAATCTCGAGAAGCTTTTAGCAAATCTCCTTATAAGTAAAATGTGTCCATGCCTGTCTCTTTAGCGAAATGCCTTAACCTTTGCTGTCCCTAAATTATTCCAAATCTTTGCCTCTGAGACTCTGAATATGAATCAATTCCGTTTGATGTTTCTGTTTTATGACTACCACTTATCTTCCAGACTATGCGCCCGTGTCCTTTAAGTCCAAACACTTGCAATGTTTACATCCAAATTCCTTTTTTCCGGGATTCGATCCAACTGCACATACAGGGGGTTGCTGGCCGGTTACAAAGGAAGAAGGGGGATGGGTTGGGGGAGGGGGGGTAGAGAGAGAGATATATTTTGTTTTGCCACTCATCATAAAAGCCCAGAGAGAGGATCAGGATGTGCAACTACAGACGAGCTCCAGACTCCAGGCCTATTTCAGCTTTGTCACCGCCGAGAAAAGAACACGATGCTTTAGTTTTAAAATAACTTCTCCATAAATAAATGTTGTTTTATGGGTAAGAACGAAGCAGAGAATCGTATTTAACCATAATGGAGGTAAAGGATTTCTTTATTGCAACATTAAAGTAGAACAGATCCTATTATGTCAGGCTGATAAATATCAGAGTTGCACAGGGATTTGCGTGTGACGATGGTTACCCACAGACAGTAAAACAATGAGGACGGAGTGTACACCAACGCTAATCTCCCCTGAATTGTTCATCCCTGCACAGTGAAACAATCAGCTGCCTTCATGCGGAGTTTAGTGGGCCCATAACATTCTTTGGCTGATTTTTACTCAACATCAGATTTTCCATGTTTATTTTCCTATTATTAAGTGGCCTTTGATGTCCCTTCCAAGGCAATAATTATTCAATAATGTTTGGTCAGGTTGTCAGAAATAACAGATTTGGGTTTTATAAAAGTTTATTAGTCAGATGAACACACACACAGGCACAAGATAGGCCTAATGTACACCATGCAGACAACAGCAAAATAAGCATCTGTTCTCTTTAGAAGCACCTCCTTTTTCAGCGCTGAAAGCTGTGGGAATGCATTATAAAATCATAGATCAGGTTCACACCACTCCAGCTCCTGTTTTGCCAAATGTCAAAACACATTCTAATTGGAAAGTTCAACAAACATGACCAAATGAAGTGTTCTTATGTATACAGTACAGATATGTGAAGTGTTATAGAAGTGGCTACTGTTCAAATGGGCCTGGTGAACTGTGCAGAGAATAATTGGTGCTGTAAGTCCACATATCTTTTACAACATGAGACATTATTGTTCTGTTAACTTATGATTAGAAATGCAGATAACTCAGATTATTAAAAAAAACTCCACAGTATGGGGCAGAATTAAACAGTTTTGTTGTCCTAGGTCAAAGATCCACAATTTTAGTACAGTTGCTCTCTCTGCTTCAACACACCTGGTTCATCTCACCTGTTGATGGCCAAGTGAATGTGTTTGAGGAGGGAACTACCACACTGTGCTGCACACCAGCCCTCCAGGATTGTAGCTGGGATCCTTGGAACCAGGGCAATAAAAACTCCTTAGATATTGTTGCTGTCAATACAACCATGTATTCATCTTTTGTCATTTAAAGAAATATTTTGACCATGACTTTAAAACACCAGCTGCTTCTTTACATTGTGTTAATAACTTTTGATGAACGGGCCAATAAAAATCAAACCAAACCAGCTCAATCACTGCTTACACCTAAACCATATACAGCTTCTCCACTTTACTTCTTATTCTTCTTAGATGAAGTTCTTCAGGTGACTGAGATCAAGAAATTTAAAACATCCTTCATGGGATGGAGCAATTTCAACCTTCCAAAAGCTACTCCTTGTCCTGACTGTAATCACCCACTCTTTACTGCTCATACATTCATATGCTAGTGGGAGAAACACAGTGTCTTCTCAGTAGGCTTCGATGAAACCCATCATAAAAAACAACACTGTGCAGGTTTGTTCTGAGCATGTGGGCTGGTTGGTGATTCACCAGAGTGAAATATCTTCACAGAGCATGAGTGTTTCAGAAAAGACCCAAAACTCAAGATTTGGCTGTACTGCAGAATTGAAAAATAGGCTAATCCTAAATAAACTCTATATAGCACATCCTCTGACACCCCACTTCTACACGTCCATTTCCGAAAACAATTTGCGTCCCACAGAAATAATCTCTCATAAAATCTATATAATACCAGATACATGCATAATTTGAAAACATACCATTTTATGTCTTCTATCATCAATACTGATGAAATGTTATTGTCCATGGCTAAATTTGTGTTTTTCATTGATAAGGCAGGGATTTTGTCCCTCACTATGAAGTTCTTAATAGTAAATGTATGAATACATTTTTAAAAAATAATAATTTTAGAATTTTAGTTTTTAATTTTTAGAATTTTAGATTTTAATTTAAATGTAGATTTTACTTATTGTTTTAATGTTTGCACAGTCAGTAATAGGAGCGGTTCAGGATACATTTCACTGTGTGTTGTACTTGTATGACTGCATGTGACAAATAAAGTGTCTTGAATCTTGAATCTTGAATAATGATAAATTTTTCACATGTGTACAGTGTTCTAAAAGTAATCTAATTGTTAAGCAATGTTTTTCACATGAACACATATCATCTCTATAAAATTTAAATCATTTTATCAGTGCCCCCTGATTTCTAGCCAACCCTGTTACTGACAGAAAAAAACTGTAAAATAATGGCACATCCCAGCAATGACATAATTTACAGGAAGTTACATCATTTACAGGAAGAGGATTTCCAACATTTAAAACACAAGTAAGTTTATCTTTTCTATAATGTAGAATTTTATTGCTTAATGAGATTGCTGGTGTTGGGGAGATCATACATAATTTGTCTGAGAAAGAAAGAATGAAAAGTGTATTAGAAAGGCGGTTGCTCGCAGGGAGGCGGGCTGAAAAAGTTGGCCCATGCCAACAACTATTGAAAGCATACTTGTGGTCGTGTTTGATATGTGTCATTGTGATTTTGCACAACCTCACTTAATTGTTTTTGTTTTGTGTCACTATCCGTGGCTTTGGAAGCCACAAAAAGGCAGAAACAACCACACATTTGTCATTTCACATCACCTCTTCTGCCAGAAACACTGGAGAGGGTTCCAGTGTCGCCATTGTGTTAACTGAACAACACAGCAATCGTTTTTGAAAGAGAAATTCTTTGATTCCAACTTCTTAAGAAAAACCCAGTAACCCGTCATAAAAGAGACCCCTCCTGCACCCGACCCACTGGCTCTAATCACACGGGTCCTATCACTGATGAGGCCTGGGGATGTCCACTGTCCAATTACCAGAGCCTCTCTCCCACACCATGTTTACGTTCACATGGAAGTCCAGGAAGCCATTTGAAGAAGGTTATGCAGATAAATGGGTGCGCTGAATTCTGGCATGGTGCGATAGCCGCTTCATTTGCAGTAAACAACAAGGCCTGCCTTTGGAGGAGTATTATCTCTCTGTCTCTCTCTCTCTTATGCTTGTTCTATTGCTCCCCTTCCCCGCCATGAACTTTGTTCTGCTCCCTGGAGTACTGGATCGAGGCCTGGTCCAACTCTGAATGAAGGACCCCTCTCAGTCCTACTGATTCATGGTCACATTCTAATTTATGATAACTGATAAGCCTTCATGCTTTGGAAAGTTTGGATCTGAGAGGGAGCAAAAAGCAAAATTGACCTTTGTGCTTCATCTCCAGGAAAAGAAAATCGACTCCAATGGAAGTGACCAGTCAATAATATGCTTATCGTTGCTGTTGGGACAAAACCTTGGTTTTCATTTTTTTGCCTTTGCATTATTTGAAAATGCTGGCTGCCATTTATGCTTTCATGAAATAGAAATGTTCCAAAATGTTTTAGAACCATTAACATGAACTTATATGTAAAGTTTGTAGTCTCCTGTGAAGTTGCATGGAGATGTAAGGATTTTTTCAGAGATTATAGATAATTTATAGATCCTAATATGATCCTAATAAAAAAGTCATTTTCAGTGCTTGATCTCCAGAAAAAATAAACAGTGGAAGTGACCAGTTTTATGGGTGTATTGTACACTAAGTAAATAATTTCTTTATCATTGTTGTTGGGACAAAACCATGTTTTCCATTTTGTTTTTTTATTTGAGAAAACCAGTGCCCTATTACACTTTCATGATGAGTGGACCAAAAGAAAGGATTCAAAATGGCTTAGAATTATTTACATTCAAATATTAAACGTTAGGATGTTGTTTTTTCATTCTTGAATGGAGATTCTTGCATGAAAATATTGTGTAATGTCTCAAAGAACCACTTTGTATCTCTGCTTTGGTCATTTTGTTCAATCCTAGAATAAATTGCTTACATTATGACTGCACAGACAGAGAAACAGAGATGAGAACAATATAAAATAAGTAAAAAGTCAAAACAGAACTCTCCAGAAAATGGTCTGAAAATGTTTTTACTAAATACACTATGTTGTCTACAACACAATGCTAAATGTGTTGAATTTATTTTGTTTCCTTCACTGCTTTTCAGAGATATGTGGTTTTGCAGGTTGGTAATTGTTGCATGGCTAAAGAGTATTTGTTGAGAGTGATCCACCATACATGAACATTAGTGTGTGTTCAAAACAAAGATATTCCCAAATTTGGATTTATAAAAGTAGTAGTTAAACACAAACTGGAGTAAGTGACCTGTAAGCTGATGGACTGTGTGATTTTGTATCTGACCCTGTTTCCCACTATTTCTCTCAGTCTGACTTAGCAGGAGTGATGAGGCTGAGGCTCGTGGCTCTCCTTTATTTTCCTGCCAGGAGTGTAGATGAAGCATTTGGCAGCTCTGTTTCAGCTGGAGGGGCTTTCCAAAAGTTCAGCCACCCTACGCTTGACCTGATTTATCTGACTCACTGTCCTCACCGCCCCACCTGATACAAGCCAACAGATCCATATAGATATGTATGCGTGGGAGCAGCAGTTTTAGAGATGCATATAGTGGTCTTATATGACTTTGTTAACATGAACATACTAATAATGTGCGATATTAGAGCTAATGTTCTCTTGCGATATGGGATGTTTGTGGACAGCAACGTCTCATCCCTGATTTCTCCACACTCTCCCTCTCTCACTGTCTCTCTCTGTCTCTCATCCAGGCTCAATGGGTGCAGCTGTCCCATGATATTGAAATACTATGTGTGCCGAAGTTTGGACCGCTGTGTTGCTGAGCGGTTAAAGGGCTTTTATTGAAGATTTTGTTTCTAAAGGCTTGCTCGGTGGCCTTTATTAAGAAGTGGTTGGCGCAGAAGCAGAGAGAAAGGAAATGAATTAACCCATGCACAGATGGCTTTTAAGGGAAAATGACTGCATGACAAATGTTCCCTGCCCCGTAGGCCCCAGGCATCAATATAACAAAATGGACTGGAAACCCGAAAAGCACACCAGGGCTTCGCCGCGCCACTGCATCTCCGGCCCAAACCAAACGATATAATAAATACATATTGTAAAAGAGGAGAGCTTTAATCTTTTAATCTTTTACTCTCTCTCTCTGGGTCTGTTCTAACCCATGCTGAGTGAAATGATGGGGAAGATTGTTTGTCCGCAACCTCAGCAACCTCCCCAGGCCCATGCTGTTTGGAATGAGGGTCAGGCCTGGCCTTGATTTAAGCTAATTGCAAAGCATTGCTGCGGTGCCCGGCCCCGTTTACAGCACACCGCGATGGGGTGGTCATATGACGGGCGCCTTGAAGGTGATGCTGTTGCTTCTGTGAGCCTGAGGAGAGGGGTTTGACCTTGACTTGTGTGTGCCAGTCACTCTTCATCCTTCCTCATTGTTCCCATTAAGCTTGTTGACAAACCCAATCCTACAAAAGGACAGGAAAACATTATTAAAGGTGGCAATATTTTATAATTCCCTTCCTCTCAGTTTTAAACATGCAAGACAGGGTTTCTTTCTAAGGCAGGCTTTTATTGTGTGATGCTCTCATTCAAAACATTCTAGATTACGATGAAGGCTGCAAGGTCCAAATGACATGCTAGAGTCAAGCAATAAGGAAATTCAAGATGTGAAGTTTAAATATTTCTCCGGGTTTCTGTTTAAAACTATAGATCAGTCAATTACAATTGCTAACATGTGATGCCTCATCTGTCTCCTATGCTATCTTGTATGATCTATAGAATTCTTCTGGTCCAACTTTATATTACGTATAAGTTACGCTAGTCACATATTGATAATGCACATACACAGCAACACTTACCAGTGATATATTTATTGCTACAGCTAGAGCATCTCCTTTAACTGTAACAGCAAATGCATCTCCAGTACTTACACTGTTGTTGCATACAAGTAGCTACACAGTTATAAGAAATAAGTCTTACCCTTTAAACATCTTTCCCTCACAAGAATGTCTTGTCAGCAGTTACAGCAGAGAATATTAAGCTATCTCTGCACATTTGCATTCCAGGTTGTGTTCAGCCTCACAACCCCTCCCTAAAAACTAGCATTTATTATTACTCAGCATTTTTTAAAAATTCCATTTACCAATATCACATTTGGAGAAAAAGCTCTCCTGAAAGTCTTTGCTAATGGGTTGGTCTTGGTGTTATTGTACTTGAGTGTTGTTTTTAACACTCCTGAACTGTGGTGTCCCTCAGGGCTCTGTTCTAGATCCTCTCTTGTTTTCCTTATATATATATTACTCCTGAGCCGTATTATTCAGAATCATGGTTTGTAGTGCATATGTTGATAGAGAGGAAGAAAAAACAAAAGCAACAACATTTTATCTTTTAATATCCAAGACAGATAAAGAGGATAAGCCGTGGAGGGATGGCTCCATGTCCCTCACCCATTTATCGGATCTCCACAGCAGGTCTAAGTTGGAGAGGCTCCTCAAGCTCCAGAACCCAGCAAGACTCACTGATAATGGACCTTGATCTAAGTGGCTGTCTCTGCCTCATTATCTGGAGGAGGAACCAGCTGGAGGTCTTGGAGTTATCTTAACAACCCCGGTTCTCCTCAGGTTCTCTCTCTTTACCTGTCTTATGATTCTTTTGATTTTAATTGCCATAGATTCAATGCTTAACTCTTTTCCACACTACAGTATGTTATGACATTTTGGACATTCTCTACAGTATCTTTCAGGAGCAGATCGTGGTGGATTTGAAGTGTTTTCCACTTGTAGATCTCCTTCGGGTTGATGGTGGTGTCACTAGGGTCCTGCAGGGGAGCCTGAGGAGAATGGGGCAGGGGGGCATGGGGTCTCTAGCCACCCTGCTGGGACTGTTAGCAATGCCCTGCTGCTCCATTGCATGACTGCCTCACCCCATGAAGCTATAAATCATCCTTCAAAGGCATCGTTAGTGCCATCACACAGCCGCATCCTCACAACAAGGATAAGATAGGGTGAAAGAGCCAGGGACGAAAGGGGGGGCTGGTGGAACTGCACTCAAATAAGGTATCTGCTTTGACACATTACGACAGGTTAAATAGACAGCTTACTCTCGCTAACTACTACACAAACACAAGGTGTAATTGTTCACACGCACCCCGTCAAAGCAGCCACCTCATCCAAATGAATCCACCGCACGAGCAAGGCTGATGAAGAGCATCATGATCCTTTCAGTTTTGTTTGTTTCCCATGTTGTAGCACAGTCAGAGATGATGAATCATCTCCTCCTTGTTTTACATGAAATCTGACAGTTTGTTTTCTTTAGAAAAAGCCATGATTTAAGGCCGTTGCTCACATCAGTTCTGATTCATTGTAGTGATCTGAAGATGACCCTGGAAGGAAACCTCCTTAGAATCCCAAAGGCATCCTCACACACACACACTCACACACACACTGCATACTCTCATTGCCCACGTGGAGCATGATTAACCCCTGAAACTGCAGGCGTATAATTCACTTATTTTGCCTTTTTTATCCTGCTAACTGACTGCTGTTGACACATGCTGCATTAAAAAGGTGATAACTTGTCTAAATCTGGTCTGTACTGTACAGTCAAAAGTGATCAGTGGCTACACACTCACCCAAACAGTTTTTAGTTTCTAGGCAGCTGGTAGCCTAGTGGTTAGGGCATTCGCCCTGCGATCAGAAAGTCCAGGCTCGATTCCCAAGACCGCTAGGCACCTCTGAGGTACCCTGAGCAAGGTACTGTCCCCACACACTGCTCCCCGGGCGCCGTGTTCATGGCTGCCCCCTGCTTCACTTGGTGAATGGGTTAAATGCAGAGGGTGAATTTCGTGCTGCTCACACTGTGTGCTGTGGTGTGTTCACGTATGACCGAATGATCACTTTCACTTAAATGACATTGAAAAGTTGGTACAATGCTGGGTAAAACTGCATTGCAAAGGAATGTGGCTTTGTTGAAAAGTGTTGTAAGTTATATTCTAAGAAAATAGAGTGAATAATTTGTGGAAGCTTTCTAAATGTCCCTCCTACATGTAGTGTACATATAGTATTGCATATAGTCTATAATATAATCTGTACGTAGTATAGCATAGTATGTATGACATATATATTGTATTGTATATAATGTAAATAATATGATGTATAAAGTATACCACAATATAATTGTAAAACAACATGCAAAATAACTGCACATTCCAAACCACTCTACACACCTGAGTAGTATGAGAAGGAGTAATTCAGTTTAATTCAGTTTGTGTGGGTGCTGTCAGAGGCATGGGAAGACACTGTGTGACCCCTGATTGACTCCTTGAGTTCAGTCTTAAAGCTCATTGCTCACGTTGTGTTGCAACTAACCACAGTCTAACATCATCAGGGTTCTCACCCACTCTTGTGGCTAGAAAACTATGTCTGGTGGTGATGGTTTGTATATGAAAGATAACAGCTTGACTTTTGGATATCTGAAATTTGTCGTTGGCTCGGTTAATTTTTAAATTGAATTTAAAGCTTGTTTTACGTGTTAGAACTGTGAGCAAGATTTTAGACTTGACCCCACGTCTGTCTTGAACATGCTGTTGCAAACAGAAGCACAACGCTGATGCTGAGGGATTTATCTTGGGATCAGGAGTGGCCAAACCTTTTGTCTTGGGGACCAAATATGTCTTCTAGTGTGTGTTTTGGGCCAGTGGCTAAAAAATAAAACAGTACATAAATAAAGTTTTCAAATTGAGAAACTTTTCAAACTTTACAAACTTTGTCTATTATATAGTTTTTTAAATTATACGTTTAAAATGAATATGTTTTATAAAATATGGAAGAGGTAAGAGGGTTGGGTTAGGGTAGCTATCCATGAACCTCATGAGCTAATTTTGGCCATCAGACCACACTTTGGGCAGCTCTGTTGTAGACAATATATCCCTTCTGTCACTTTCTTTCTCTCTAACATGCTTTTTTTTTACCAGTATTGTTCCTCTGGCTCTTATTCAGCACATTTATCTTTTCTAACTGAACATCAAGAGAATGCACAATTACAGAGTGGCTGTAATTTGAAGGAGTCAGTGTCGGCTGATCATTGGTCTGAGAATCCAGAGCAAGGCATAGAAGATTAACACTTTGGATTTGAGTTAATGTTGACCTATTCAACTGCACTAAAATGGACATAACTGCACATAAAATGGACATAATGGCATTGGTCAGGCCTGGGTTAAAACAGCCTCTGTGAATGAATCATTGCTCAGCTCACCTCAATGGTTTTCGAAGTCTTTGGCATCTACTGACTGTGAACTACACTGTGGCCATGGCTCCAGACATTATAGTGAACCTGGCTTAGAGGCATTTATCACTGTTTATAGTTAGCTGGAGAAGTTAAGGCTAACACCAAGGAACATTGCATTGCATGTTAATCTTAGAGCAGTGTTTATCAGTCTTGGTCTTGAAGTGCTTTTGCTGGTTTTATTGGCTTCCTGCTCTAACACACCTATTTTAAACTCATGAAGTGCTCAGTATTTGGCAGACGAGTATGAGCAAGACATGTTTGGAGCATGGGAGGGATTTGAGCATAGGGAGTGCAAAACAGTACATATTAGATGAAAATAAAATGAAATCAAATCATAGACTAAACCAAAGTAGCTAAAAATAATAATTCATTTAACAAAGTTCCATAGTTCCATAGTTGAGGTGGAGTTTTCCATTGAAACTATGTCCATGACAAAGCTTGATTTCTGTGCATGAAAGTAATTTTAAGGGTCAGGTATTTACTCTAATCTTTGACCACATTTTCCATTCCACTGAGATTCACCATTCCCTATGTTATGTAGGCCAAAAGGCAGAGTCACAGAAGCTTTTGTAAAAAAAAAAACTCTTAAGAGGTTCATGAGAATGCTTGATTTCGAAAGCGCTAAAACTTCTCAAATATTCAGTGTAGAACATTTTCATTACTTTGATGTGTAGGTTATGGATTATTTATTATGT
>JBBPDH010000144.1:1506671-1516966 GCA_037974565.1 Clupeocharax schoutedeni
TAAAGAAAAAAAGATCATTCTTAAGAATTAGTTAGTTTTCTGAAGAACAACAGTTCTAGGTGTGAAGAATTTATGAAGAAATAATTTGTGATTCTGATCCTTCGATTGGTAGTTGTGGGCTTAAAAAAAGAACAATACATTTTTATACATTACTGAAATATTTCCATTTATTTTCCATTTTTCCTTTTACTCCCTTACAAAATGTCTGTGCTTTGTAAAAACTAGACATCTCATAATATACAAAAGATGCAATTTCTCAAATAAATGTAACCTATCATAGACCACCTTTCACTAAATTCCTCTACCAAATGCCTTTACTTTTGATAAGATGTGGGGAATTTGCTTTGTCATAGCAGAAAGTGGACAGTACAAGGTAAGCACAGCAAAAATGAAAAACAATAGATAAATTTAAAAGATGCTTTTATCCAAAGCAACTTCCATTCCTGTAGGGGTCAGTCTCCCTGGAGCAACTTGGGGTTAAGGGTCTTGCTCAGGGACCCAGTGGTGGTGCTGAAGGTAGGATTCGAACCCATGACCTCTTGGTCTAGAGACAAGTATCCTACCCACTAGGCCACCAGCCCCTGAGATACCAACAGTACAGTATAAAAAGTACTCTGTACAAAGTTACACGTAATTCAATCAATTACTTCTTTTAAAGTCCTTTTTTGTTTACTCTAACTCAGAGGCAAATATAAAGACATAATGGTATTTATATATAGATATATAACTAATTTGCAATCTAGTATTATCTTTTCCAAAGGTACGTCTACTAAATTACTAGATTTGTGTACTTTGTCCCCTGCTGGAACTAGGCTTAATCCTTGTCTGGGAAACCGGCCCAAAAAGTCTGTCCTACTTCCTCAGCATCGCTGTTTCAGGAGTAAATCAGCAATATTAATTATACGCACAGACGGTGTAATGAACTGCTGTAATTGTTCAATATAAGCCCCTGTGCTGTAACGAGAGGAGCTTTGTCACATCCTTTTTCCACTTTGGAGTTAACTTTCAGCACGGACTCTCACCTCGGACAAGCCTATGATGTGTGAAGTGTTTCCAGATGTTTACCTCTACCAACAACTCAAGACTCGGAGGGTCATAAACCGTGTTATTGTAGCCACAGCACTTGTCTGAGGGCTAAATATCCAGATATTTGCTTTCGACTCTTTGATTTAAGGAAACATGTAGTTGGTTTAATTTTGTGGGTTTGGGTTGTTTTAAATTCTTTCAGTAGGGCACTTTATATAAAAAAAACACTCTTTGCTCAATACCATCTACCCATATTCCAGTACATCTTTGCATGCTTTCATGTGCTATAATTTCATATGTTCAATACAGTAATCCCTCGCTTTTTGCGAGGGTTACATTCCAAGAGCATCCGCTTATAGTGAAAAAACGCATTGCTGTGGTGAAAAAAATGCCTAAAAATGCCTAATTTTATAGTGTAAACCCTAAATATGCCCCCAAATATCCTCTCAGAAACACTTTAAGTTCATTTTAAACTCAGTTTAATGCATTTCCTTTAAAGAAATGGTAAATAAATAATCAGAATCAGAAAACTGATTAAAAAGTTAGCATTAACGGTTAGCATTAACAGCGTGCAAAGACTCGTACACAAAAGAAAGGTTGAAATAACTCTCTCTACCCACATGTTTAGACAGAGCATAGCTTACTAATACAAAATAAACTGAGATAACTCTTGAAAATGGGGGGGGGTGATAAACACGGGTAAAATACGAGGACAAGACACGGAGCACGCTGCAGCAGCTTCTTCTTCTTCTTCTTCTTCTTCTTTTTATGGCTGTTGACATCATTTCAGTGTATTACCGCCACCGCTGGATTTCGGGTCTCCGAAAAAAAAATCTGTGTTAGACTGAACCCACGAATGCTGATCATAAAGCCAAGGGGGCACGTTAAAGAATAAAGGAATAAAGGATAAAGGATCAAATTAAATATTAGACGCTGCTCACTGGTGAGTTGTGCCATTTTGGTGACCCCTGATTTAAATGAATCACTCAAGGCAATTATATGAATTTACGGCTCCAAAAATATCATGTATTTCTTTTATTTAAAACATAAAAGACCAAAAGACCTACCTTGTCTTATATTTGTATTGTAAGTCTAATTATCCATCCCTGTGCTGCTGCATCTACTGTGTTCACACTGCCAACCCCATTCCCCCGCATCTAATCCTCGGGCTCTTCTGCAGTGTGTCCCCTGCAGCACCTCCCTGTAGGGATGCTGTGGGTTAATAAGTATACACAGAAGCTTCAATTAATATTATAATAAACCATTTTTTTTTTACATTTAAAAACTTCTTAACAATTTGTGCCAGTTTTCTCTTTGAAAGATGGGACCATCGTTGTCTGTGACCCATTTCCATTCTGACATTGAATGGTGGTCCCACCACCTCTCATTGATAAACAACAATAACAGAAAACAGAAAATGGGTTTTCACCACCCGAGACCACATCCAACAATGCCTTGGCTAGTTTTTTTTTTTTTTTCAGTTTGACCCAGCATATCTCCACAGCTCTTTATTGAAGTGGAGCATCAACAACATTCCTGCAGGACGGTCCATCTCCACATAGCTGCACAATCAATCATGCAAAAGTTAAACTGAGGCTAAAGGCAGAGATACATTATCCAAACTCTCCCTTTTTCTGTTTCTTCCCAAGGCTGGCGCAAACAGAGGATTGGGATTTAATGGGAGTTCCACTTAAACGTCAATTTTTCACCGAATTGTTGATCTGTTTATCTCCCCGTCTCTCCTCAGCCCACGACGGCTGCTGTGTTTTGATCCCGGCTCGTCTTGTCTAAAGAGTGGCCCTCCAGCGGGGGCCCCGGAAGGTAAAACAGTGGTCGGCTCCTCGGATAGTTAGAGCCGCTCTTGTTCGTGGCCTTGAATAAACACTACACCAATACCTGTCATGTGAGCCCATCATTTTTCCCCGGGCTGTTCCACTGTTTATACTGCACAATTCTTACATCTATTCAAACATTTGCTTTTCAATAAACACACAGGAATAGGCAGCGGCCTCAGCACATTCATTTATAATTTGTCACCTGATATTTATGAGTTCATTCAAGTTTTTTCTTTTTTTTCCTCATGTCCCCCCCTTCTCAATTCCCCCAGGCCAGAAGATGAATCACTCTCCTGGGCGCTTCTAAGCTTCGATTCATTGGTTGCTTTCTCTCAGGCGTATAATCAGCCGCTCAGTTGCTGAACACATCGCCTATCACTGGGACACCACCCAAACCAAAATGAGCTTTAAAAGGCAGTGCGGGAAGGAGCTGCACTTATCTGTGTTTAACATGCGTTTGGTCTAATCTATCAGGCCCATAAACATCCCATTGATAAAAAAGTGCTCGGTGGACAGATTGCAAAATAATTAAAGGCAGAGTTTGGTGCGGAATGTAAACTTTGCGAGGGTCCCCGTTTCTGTTTATTTTGAAACAGCTGGGAAGAGCCGGGTCAGCTGCCAAAACGTAAGCATCTGTTTGTCACTTTCATTTTAGCAAAGAGCCAGTAGAATCGAAAAATCTACTACTCTTTGTCTATTCAGTCTCTCTTTCTCTCTTTTTCTCTCTATTCTGTACTTTTTTCTCTCTCTAGCCCTCTCTCTCCTTCCCTCTATCTCTCTCATCTCTTTCTGTCTCTCTCTATTACATTTTCTGTCTCTCCCTCACTCTCTCTCACTGTCAATGTTTTCTTTTCTATTCCATATCTGTCCTTATTCTCTTTTCCTCTCTTTTTCTATCGTTTTTTTCTCGTAGTCACACCGTCTGTCTCTCCCCTCTCTTTCTTCCTATTTCTTTCCATTGTCCCTCCCAGAGACCTTTTTCCCTATTACCCACTCTCTCTCACCCCCATGGTGGGTCACCTGTATGGTACCAGTCTGTGACTCTTAGATCTATTTCGCTCCACTCTGCGTATCAGATGCGGTAAATGAGGCTATGTTCCATGAACACACACTCTCCGCCTTTACACTCACTCCTAACAATACACACTGTTAAACACAACTAAAGGGCTGAGGGATGTAAAGGGATTTGTAAGCTTTGTGCTTGGCTTTGTCTACAATCTGAGAGACAGAGAGAGAGAAAGGAGGAGAGAGCACTGCAGACCTGATTTAAAGGGCTTTTGCTGGTTTGCGACTTTGTTCAGAAAGCTGGTCTTCAAGCTGAATGCAAGCGTAATCCCTGCAAATATCGCCGCTGTGTTTGTGCAGGAGAAGAATTGCTGTTGGCGTTCTCTGACAGCGTCTCATTACATGTGCGAGAGCTGTAAATCAACAGCGCAGAACACGACAGCCAAGAGCCACAAGAGCCACTTTCTGGCACGGCAGGGTGTAACTACAGTAAACTAGATCCATCTAGCAGGTGATACAATCTAATCTGTGCACACGAGAGGAAGCAAGCGGCTCGGAAGGGAAGTCACAGCACTATCGGCAGCATGCCACGTGGAAAAATCGCACCCGCTCTGTTTACATACCTGCCGGGTGATTTATTCTTGTATATGATGAGCAGTCCAGTGACTATCACCCACACATTTTATTACAGCTTTGGAATGTTCATTCTGAGAGGGAACAAGGTTAGCGTTTTATCTGTCCGTCTCCAAATATGGTGCTTGCCTTCTCTCGGCCCTGTCATTCATCATAACCCAGTTTTCATGGCTCTGGAGGCCTTCTTAGCCTTCGTGACTTTGCGATGGCCTTTCCTGGCCTCCTTAAAACCCCTGTGGTTAAAACTCTTAAAGGTAGAGAATAGCAGAAAATAGACATGTTTGCTCCATGGGATGAAGTTTATACCTCTTTTAAAATGTTCATGAGAATTAAAACAAAAAGGTTATTGCAGTTCATGCTGCAGGTTCCTCAAAGCACAGCCCATCTACAGAGAACATGCTTGAACAATCTAAAACCAAAGTTATTCCACTGTGGTCGTGTGGTCTATACTTAAACACTTAAACAAGTATAGCAAATAAAAAAAGTGATTTATCAGACCAGGCCACCTTATTACACTTCTTACAACCCATGAACTCCAGTGGTCCAGTTCTGATGCTCACATGCCCATTGTAGGAGCTTCCATTGACTGGACAACGGTCAGCATGGGCACTCTGAATGGTCTGCAGCTCCATACACAACAAGCTGTGACACTGTTTGTTCTAACAACTTTCTAACAAAGCCGACATTAACATTTCAGCAGTTTGTACTACAAGAGCTCTTCTGCGGGAATGCACCAGAATGGCTAGCCTTTGCATCAAGGAACCCCCCACAAAACCTGGCATTTTGAAGATGCTCTAACCAAGTTGTCTAGCCATCACAGTTAGACCCTTCTCACAGTGTTTCTTTATGTTTGCCTATTTTTCCTGCTTCCAGTGCATCAAATTCAATAACTGACCATCCACTTGTTGCTTAATAACCACCAGGCTACTGTCATTCATCATAACCCAGTTTTCATGGCTCTGGAGGTCTTCTTAGCCTTCGTGACTTTGGGATGGCCTTTCCCGGCCTTCTTAAACCCTCTGTGGTTAAAACTCTTGACGGTAGAGAATAGCAGAAAATAGAAATGTTTGCTCCATGGGGTGAAATGTATGCCTCTTTTAAAATGTTCATGAGAATTAAAACAAAAGGGTTATTGCAGTTCATGCTGCAGGGTTCCTCAAAACACAGCCCATCTACAGAGAACATGCTTGAACAATCTAAAACCAAAGTTATTCTCCTGAATTTGATTTCTCAGAGTGTTCCTTTATGTTTGCCCATTTTTCCTGCTTCCAGTACTTCAAACTCAATAACCGGCCACCCACTTGTTGCCTAATATTTTCCACTTCTTGACAGGTGCCATTGTAATGAGATCATCAGTGTTATTCACTCCACTTGTTAGTGGGTTTTAAATTGTGGCTGACTGATACATTTTTCTAAGAAAATCATAAAACTTGTCATATGTCTAGGGAACCACAAGCCTTTGCACATGGTTGTATCTGCAATGTTGGGATGCAAGCTGCAGAGCACCCTGTGGCCACTTTCTTGGCCCAGTCTAAGGGTATGTTCTGTCACATTTGCTTTTCTACCAGTCTGATTGGCAACTTGCCACTGCAGCCACACTATTTTCCCCAAACCCCACTGTCAGCAGATCCTTATCTCACTTTAAAATGCATTGAAGTAGTTTTCAAACCATTTGCTGTATTTTACTTCTATGAATAGGTGTTGTAGACACAGAATGAACTTGAAAGCACAGAGAAGAATCATAACTGAAGGCTTTGCTTAGAATCAGATTAGGCTATTGTCTGTATTGTACATTGTAGATTATATCTGTAGTAGCAGCAAAACTTACTACTTACACCAAACACTCCGCCCCCTTTGAATTTGGTCTCATTTACCAAATCTCCAGTTAAACTATCACAATAGACTTGAGTGCTCTTGCTAATGCTAGCTGTTCACGCCTGAATGTGGCTACTGTATGTGCGGTATGCTGCAGGGGTCAATCTGTGGTTCCATACCATTCTGGAGCCTCCCAGGCCTCTGCCCTGTCTGAGCATGGAGCTCTCCGTGGGGCTGGGTCAGGACGGAGCCAGTGTGCTTGCCATCGATCAGCCCTTATCTGACCGGACCTGACAGTTCAGAAGCACAGCTGGGGGGCCAAGAGAGAGAGAGAGAGAGAGACAGAGAGAGAGAGAGAGAGAGAGAGACAGACAGACAGACAGAAAAAAAGAGAGGGAAAGAAAATGCGCTATGTTGGCCGTGCTTTTTTGCTGGCTGACTAAGCTGTACTGTCAGAGCAGATTGTAAGTTATGGGTGCCTTAGGGTTTTCTGATAAGACCACAGGGCCCTTGGAAAGAAAGAGAGAGAGAGAAAGAGAGAGGTAGAGAGAGAGAGAGAGAGAGAAAGAGAAAGAGAGAGAGAGAGAGAGAGAGAGAGACTAGGAGCAAAAATAGATAAGCTTGGAGGTGGAGTTTGAGAAGTTAAATCAAAGTAGATGACTTTTTATCTCCAAAACACTGATGTAATACCTTGCCCCTTTCTTGTGGGCCTTTCACATCATACAATGAATTCCTACCGTCACCACACCTTTCACCCCGCGAAACTCGCACTGCGACTGTGCAGCACTTTCAAAGATTGACTAAGGTATAAAATGTCACATAAAATAGTGATGAAATAATGTTTTATAAATTAACAGTAATGATTTATTTGAATGATATTTTGCCCTGCACTTATGTCCCTTTTTGTTGCACGCAGGGCAATACTTTATGTACATTGGATGGGCTCAGTCCTAGATGTTGAAAATCTTTATGTGATCACCTCAAAATGTTAAAAATTCTGCTGTTCTCTTTTAAAGTTTACTATGCCTGAGGTAGATCTGCTTATCTGATTGGTCTTCCTAGCAAAGTTTCGATGTTAATCTCGGCACATTCTGTAATGGTGCTTTTTCTATACATTAGACAGGCTGCTTACTGTCGCTAAAGTCATGCATCTATTAGAAATGTTATAACAGTAAAGTGAAAGCAACCATTCTGCCAGTTGTGAACCCACCACAGCACACAATGTGAACAGCATCAAGTTCTTTTGTCTGCATTTGACCCATTCACCAAGTGATGCAGCGGGCAGCCAGGAACACAGCAGGTAGTCTACGGTGGATTTTGAGGTATGTTTAGGATCATTGTCCGGTTGTAGAAGACATCCTCTTTTCAGCTTCAGCTGTTTACAGATGGTGTGATGTTTGCTTCCAGAATTTGCTGGTATTTAGTGGAATCTATTCTTCACACCACCCGCGCAATGTTTCCTGTGTCACTGGCTGCAACACAACCCCAAAGCATGATAGATCCACCCCCATGCTTAATAGTTCTTTTCATGAAATGCTTCTTCCTTTTCTCTCCAAACATACTGTTGCTGATTGTGGCCAAAAAGTTATAACTTTTTTTAACTTAATCAGTCCACTGCACTTGTATCCAAAAGCTTCTGTAGATGTTCTGTTGCATACTTCTGACATTGGAGTTTTCCCTGAAGGTCTTGTGGAACGATGCACCACCACTCCAGTCTGCAAAATGTTCCTGCAGGTTTTTTCAGTCAATTGGGTGGTTTGATTTGTCTTTCTAACCAGCATACAAACAGTTTTCTCTGAGAGTTTTCTTGGTCTTGCAAAGTTCCCCTGAACTGCCATCTCTCAATTACATTTCTCACGGTGGAAACTGCAAGCTGAAAATGCTTTCCTATCTTCTTGTAGCCTCTCCTGCATTGTGGGCAACACTAACTTTCAGTTGCTTAGAGGAACCCATAGTTGTTGAGTGTCCACAAGTGTGTGCACAAGGTTTGAAGAGGTATGCACAAGTCAGAATAACTGTAGCCTTGAAATTGGCACCAGCTCACATTTACTAATGACAGCTGTTGCCATGCATCAGATCTAATGGGCTGATTAATGTCTGAAACCTTGTAAAAATAATCTTTTAAAAAGACTTTGGAACTTTTTTATGGCACTGTATGGCAACATTTTAGGCACCCTAAATGACTATTCAATTTATTGCATAAAAAGTAACTATACATCAATGTTTGCTGAACATATTGTGTATCCTAGAGAAAATAATTTAAAAAAATCACCAAAATCTGTTACTTATCATGGGGTGGCCAAACTTTTGCATAAGACTGTATATTGTACTTTATATAGCACTATAGTATATACAGTACTATATGAGGCAACAGGTAGCTACAGTGATTCACAGCAACATGTGCAAACATACAGGTAAAACAGTATAAACACAAAGAGAGTTTATATAATTCCAACTAGCTTAATCAGTATTTGTTCTTATTACCATTATGACCACCATTTAGCATCTGAACTCTTTTCTTTATGGACATTCCAATGCTCTTCTTTAGATGTTGGCTACCCTTTGTTCCATTTTCAGATTATAACAGTGTGTTTGGGATTGTTGAGATACTGAAAAATGACACCATTGCCAATCAGATGATTTTCAGATGGCATTGTGCCACTGCCCTCTGTGGTAGCTTGTTTGCTAACTTAAAAGTTGCGTCATTTACTACAGCTTAAATCAATGCTGTAGCCACATGTGTCAGTTAATATTTCTAATATTTAGTTACATTGTTCTCATCATCTCATTTGAACTCATCACTATCCTAGGTAAAGCAATGGTTACGGGCATCTTTAGAAATGCAAGATAAAGAAAGAGTTTTTCGGTAATGACTCAACATTAGTAATAAAGAACACTTTGCCTTTGAAAGGTTTTCAGAGTCTTTAAGGAGAACTTCATAAATACAAGACATGGAGATGTTTGGGTGAGGATTTCATGGACTTGTTTTATTGTAATATTTGTAATAACAGGTATTGACTTTATTAGAATTAGAAATACTGAACATGAGGCTATCTTGTTTAGAAGAAGCATTTAAAATATTCTGAAAAAAAGTATTTTTTCAGAATTCCTTCCATGTTGTGTGGATGAACTAACAGATGTGTAGAAGAAGCACTTTTTGATTAAGCTTTTGGGCTTCCCCAGCTTTTGCCTGTGGCATGTGGTCCTCTTGGTGGTCCCTTCCATCATTAGCAAAAATGTACAGCTCTCAAACAAACCCAATTATTGTCTGACCCCCTCGCAGCGCTTTGCTGGCAGCAGAACTAATAGTGTCCCCGTGTCCACAATGGGCATCTCAGAAGCATATGAGTCAGCCGCTTTTGTCGAGGAGAATAAGTGATTTATTGAAAGTCGTGTGTGCCATTTGGCGTGGGGTCGTGTGAGTAGGAAGAGATCTAGACTATAGCAGGGGTGGAGGTGTAGGCTCCTACTTGTTCCACAATCATGAAAGCTGTCTGGCAGGACCCATGAGAAGATATTTGTGTGAAGATTGATGGACAGACTTATCCTAGCCATGTGATAAGCCTGAGAGGAAGGTTCACATAGTAATAGACTTGAGGACAGACCTGAAGAGCCATGGTCACTCTGTAGAGTCTCAGGACTTCGAAACCTTCAGTCAGAAGCAGAAGCAAATTGTACATTCAGAGCCCCTGCTTTCATTTGGTCACTTCAGCACTTTCAAAAGTCAAGAACTATGCTTGAGTGATGTGAAGCAAAAGTTTCAAAGAATTCAAAGAATGCTTTCACTCTTCTAATTACTCTTTTCTGGGTAGTTATATTCAAGATTAGCATATACACTTATATACTAATCTTATACACCTATATACTAATTTATATATTTATATATAAATATATATATATATATACAGTGTTGGGGTTAGTTACTCAAAAAAGTAATATATTACATATTACATATTACTCTCAAAAATAGTAATACCTTAC
>JBBPDH010000144.1:1625719-1637027 GCA_037974565.1 Clupeocharax schoutedeni
ATATATAACCACTAAGCTATATCTACTTTTCACATGAAAAAGTAGAATAATATAAATATTATTTGTACTTAATAAAACCCTCTGGATTAATCTGGTGTAACAAAATCAGAACAGTGTGCTACAGTTTCTCTTTAGGTTAAAGTAGACATTTATCAGACTTTGCAACTTTCTAAAGAACACATTTTGTGCAGAGCATGGACGGGTCAATTAACTCAATAAGACCAGATTTACAACAAACAGGAAGACACTTACTTTTCACAATGTCCAAGTTTAAGTAAGCGGCAGCAAAGGCCACCTCCTCCGTACGCATATCTGCTGAAGGCTGCTCTCCATGTTCTCTGGAAGCGAATCGAGGCATGGCTGCCAGTTTGGAGCGGCACTTGACCATGTTCCAATAGCTTGGGTACAGTAGCTTCATCAGATCATCCACGCTGCCAGCAGAACGGAGCTGCTCCTCCAGGTCAGGCTCCAAGGACTCCTGACAGCATTGCAGAAAGAGAGTGTGAGAGTGAGAGACGATGCATGGTACTGCATACAGAACTGTACCAAGGACAGTTTTAGTACTTACTTCAACAGAAATAATTTCTCCATAAAGAACTGACTGTTTACTAATGTTTGGCTAATTATGATTCATCATTACTAGTCATGTTTAAGACACTGCTTAAGGATTGCTATTGCTATTAGAGATTAATATTGTTGCTCTGGTATCTCTTTTTGTCTTCATCAGCTTGAAGGAAATGATGACTCATCCAGTTCATAATACTGAACACACAGTGTTTCAGAGGCCTTTTGGAGAATCAGTGTTACCTGGCACCACTGAGACATGCAGCTGTGTGTCGTCTAATGAGGACCAGAGCCTGAAATCTGTTGATATCCTGTAACATGTCCTCTCTTCTTTCATTTTTCCCTGTCTCATGTTTCCCTCTCTGTCTCTCTCTCTCTCTCTCTCTCTGTCTCTCTCTGTTCTTTCACTTTTTCGCTCACACTTTTGTCCTATTAAAGTTGTTCTACTACATCATGTACTTACCTTCTCTTTATATACCCTTTGGTTCATGAAACGTGAGTACATCACACCATTTTGCTACATTGCACTGCTTTTAACTTTTAACATTTATCTATAACCTTAGCATTCTATAAATCTTAGTGTTTCACAATTTTTTCCCACAAGGGCTAAATTTAGATGCTATCTGTAATGCTGTCTCATATAATGTAATATATTCACTTCCATGTAATATTCCTGAGGTCAATGTTTGCTTCAATGTTCTGTCAACCACAATTCAGTAAGAAGTGTGTATGAAGTTCATGTCAAGATGATAGTCATTCTGGTTAACATATTTGCTAGTTAGCGAAGGTTTGATGGCAAAACTTAACTAACTTTAGCTAACGGGAAAAATGTTGGTGTTGGTGAACCGTTGAGAAGTATAACCAAAGTGACTCTAAGGCTTTGTTCCAATAGCTAATTGAAACTTTGTTCATCTGCATTCACTGATTTTGCTTAAATTTTGGAGGCTATGTGAAGCCACATGCTAAATTACTTGTCAGTAGGCTAGTCATTCAGTCACTAAATAATGACAAGCAGGTCACACTGTATAGACAAAAGGGATATATGTAACCTATTATACTGACTAGGGTCTCTGCTTAAAACACTTGGGGCTTAAAACACCAAATGCTGACATTCACCAGAAGTTGTTTATTGCACATTATACCAGAGATGCAAAGTCAGATGATGTTGCACTACTGTGTTGCAACAACTAGTACTGCGACTACTATGCTTGTTTGTGAATTAGGAGCCAACATATGGGCTTGTTATTTGGAGTGTTATTTTGGGACACCAGTTTTATGGATTGTACTTTTGAAGTGTTAAACGATGTTTGCTTCGTTTGTGAACATTAAGACCAGGCAGTTTGTGTCTAGATGGTTGTAGTGAGCAAGTGGCAAAATCACCACTGTCATGGAGGGCACCTAATTTATGAGGCTTACAATCAAAACAAGGGTGGCCACGATGTCTCAACAAACCAATAAACACACACTCATACTGTTCAAAACACAAGGGAGAAAACTCTCCAATGTCATGACACACAGTGGAGTAGGCTAGTGCTAAACTGGAATAAACCAGAAGGAAAATAAAAGGCCTCCAAAATAATGAATCCATGTAAATCGGTTCTGATAATGTCTAATTGTAGGCTGTTATTTCAGCTGTTTAAGACACCGACTAAGAGAGCAGACCTTGTGGGTAGCACACAGGTCATAGATCTTGCTCTGATTCATACTCTGCACACTCTAAATTAATAATTTGTGTATTCAAGCTGAAGATTTTGGCTTGCTCCAATACTTTTAAACATATTTCAAAGAGTTTACAGCGAGTTGTATCAAAGGTGTAAGATATGTATCCTAACCTTGTCTTGCACATTTATAGGCATTTATAAGTCACTTATAGGCTTGTTAGATAAAACATATATTAGGACGATGAAAAATGTGATTAGGGTTAAGAAACTGTCTATTAGGACGAGGCATTTAGTGGGAGTTTGAGTGTATACACCTGTGCCTTGTTCTTTCTGCTGTATTTAAAGATTTAAAAGTCTTTCCCCTTTGCAAGCAGCTGGCAGAGAGAGGGCTTTTTAAATGTATGCTGAGTCTGTGAGAAATATACTGCTGAAAAGCTGCTGTACTTCGTCTAACTAGAGGAAATAGCTAAGAACAGCTAAGGTTTTTAAGGTTGTGCCTGGGTCACCTTTAGCTTGTCAGTCCTTCTTGCAGATACACAATGTGATATACTCCTTCAGCAAAGAGTAAGTGTACTGCAGGTTCTGCTGTTCTGAGTTTATTTGCCACTCATAATTAATGAGCAAAACATGCAGTAATTAGTAATGAGAGAATATTCTGGTACACAGGGACCGGTTATTGCAGACTGTCTGTTTCAGATGGTTGATGACTAGGGGTGTAATGATGCTCTCAGCCCAATATTTGATTCGATCCATAACGTTAATGTTCTCATGACACCTTAAACAAAACCTGAATGACAAAAAAAGGATGACTGTTTAGTTGTGGGAGGAGTGTGGCCCATGGCATGAACGTTATTCAAACTATGCAGTTGCATCAGGTATCATAATTAATAAAATGCTCCCCCACAGTGTATTGTCCACAATGCCGAATAACAAATTGTAATATCTGTGAGCTGCTGCATTCAACAGGTCTCAGTTCAGTTCAATACAGGATGCACACAAACACAAACTGTATGATTTTGGAAAAGCTTCCCTGTCCCTAATAAAGCTGAAAGGGTGTAAATCACTCCCTAATAGACTGAATTGTCATCGCTCAAAGGTCCTGGGGCTCTCAGCCACTGACAGTGATGCTTATTTAGTAAGCTGAAGCAGGAGTTACAGGTCCGTCTGGGGAGATGAAACCGTGTCTGTCTTCGGTCAGAATGCCCAGCGCACACTTCTAAACCCCACAGAACCCTGACCTCAGATCCTCTGGGGAGCTGGAGTTTGGCAGAGCGTGAAAACATAAGCAGCGTCTGCAGGCGGCCAGCAGTCCGTGATGGAAAACGATACCGCTGTCTGGGACATTCCAGGAAGCGTGCCCAGCTCACCGCCATGACGGATCACCCTTGGTGATAAAAAATGAAACCCGCCCCGTCGTATCCGAGGTGTCAGAACGGGTGAAAAATACAATCAAAATACAGCACTGCTTTATATGCAAAGAACAGACCTAATACCAGAGAAATGTAGTAATAATAATTATTTTCATACAGACAGTGTCTCATTCAGCTCTGCACCTGCACCTCTTAGTGGATAGCATTGGCTTAGACATTACAGCTGAATAATCTGGAGAGAGCATTTACCGAATGAAAGTGAAAGGACCAAGAACAAATACTTGAGGGACACCATCATTAGTTCTCAATTATGGAATCTCCTCCATGAATCTCCTCCATGAGTTTTGGCCAAGGAACTGAGACGTCCAATGCAAAAGCTTGATTTTCTGGTTAGTGTATCAGTTTTGGTCAGGATTTGTAGGCACGCTCTGGATTACTTTACAGCTGGAGGACTGAACCCTGACCTAGTTCTACCTTCCAATTTTCCCCACATACCATGCACCACATAATGCATGTACAAAACCACCAAACTGTCTGCAGCTAAGTGGCCAAAACTTTTTTGCTGTGACAACCAGACTGGTTAGTACTCACTGAGGTTACCTGAACAGTGCCAGACAACACAGTACAGGTTTTATTTAGATTTAATTGATGCTCTGAAGAAACACGTGTAAATGATAATAAGCTAACATCTGAAAGAGTAAAGTCGAGTGAATGGTGTTCAAGGGACCAAAAGCTAAAATCAAACCTGTGGTGTCTTGGCTAAGCTAACCTCAGTTCAGTTATGAGGCCACACACTACAGAACAGACTAATTTCCATTCAAAACATAGTTCATGTGATAAACAGTAAAAAGATTCAGTTTGTTTATCACTCGTACTAAGGATACGGTACTTTTCTGCATGACCTTGACTCTTTCATACCACACCCATGTGGTGGTGGTGCAAAAATCCCAATATTTGCCTCCTCTGACTGTAGGACATGATTAAAATCAGAGCCCATTCCAGTCCTGTTTAGCAAACTGCTACCACTTATGTTTTTGATTTGACAACAACAGAGGCTTTCTTCTAGGAAGCCTTCCAAATAGTTCGTTGGCATGAAGGTGGTGTCAAATTGTAGGTTTGGAGTCTTGGTGATGCCACAATACAACCAACTGCTGCAGCTCTCCAACTGTGATCCTTGAAGCTGGTTTTGCCAAATCATTCTCCTCACTATGAATCGGGGCAAAATACATTTATATGCCCTTACATGTGGGTTGAACACTGCTTTTAATTGTATAAAATATTTAAAATAATGTCTCAGTAATCAAGACGGCTGGTTCTAAAGCTATGTTTAATAGTCATTAATAGCGTGTTTATTCATGTCTGTTACCTTTTGTCTAATTTCTTTTATGTCAGTGCTGATGAGTAAGTATGGGTTTGGTCACTTCGTATTTGTATTCAAATGAAACAGAAGGATAAGGGTAAGAATCATGACTTTTTAAAAGAAATTATGGATGAAAATATATGATAAGGAATTTACAAAAATGCCAGTGATTTCTAAGAAATAAAAATTTATTTTTAATTTAAAATCAAAGGTTAGATTTGCGTGACATTAAGCTGATGAATATTCATGAGAAATGTAAAAAGGCTTTTTCTTATATGTACCAAGAGTGATTAAACACTGATAAATCATTGATGACTTAATAAATCATTTTATGGATCAGTATCCACCACCAATAAAGCAACACCACAGGTGTAAAGTTACATAAAAAATGAAAAGTGCACCATACAACTATGCAAAAAGTAAATATGCTAACAAATCTAAGGATGCTTAAATTGATTTTATTGAGACTTAATGCAGTAACATCTTCAAAAACTAAAGGGGACACATTTCAATAAAAAAAGTTTATTTAGAAAACATATTAATGAACTAAGTTTATTATTTATATATAGCAAAGTCTACTATATATAATTATGCACACAGAAAAAACTATTATACATGTCTGAAATTCACAACAAAAGCTCGTATCTCCACTCCGAGGTCACTGTAAGTTATTCCCCATGGTTTTCGTCAAAGAATCACATCCAGAGGAAGAGTTCAATCTGTGTAGGAACTGGCCAGTTCTTCCCACATTAACTCCTTCGTATTTACGCCAGGAACTCAAATACCACCAAAAGAGTCTGAACAAGCCCATTGTATTTGGCCTCTTCCATGCATTTGTTTACAGTGATCTCTGAGATAACGTGCCAGTCTGTTTCCTATGCAAAACAATGGGGACTGTGTGAAATGTTTGTGTGTGTGTGTGCCAAACATACCGACACATTCACACGTTACTGTGTCTCAAACCTTAGGATTAGAAACTATAAAAACTCCAAAATACAATGCACTATTTTTGCATGCCATGATGTCATAAATAGAGCAGGAATTGGATTGTGGACAGGGAGGCATGAAGTCTGTGGGCAGCTGAACCTCAGACAGCTCTCATTGTTGCTTTATTAGTATCATGAGGGCACAAATTCCTCCACAGTTGTACAATGAACTTTAAAGCATTCATGTTCAGGTGCAGATTACTCACACAATGAGTAATGATATAAATCCTGTTCATGTAATTCAAGCACACCGATATGAAGCTGAATTTTAAACCACATTATAGTGTCCGTTCTGTCGGCCTTGTTTACTCACTTTGCTCTTTGCTGGCTTTTTCTAATTGCTGTTTTCATTTTCTTTGTGATAACCCATTATCAACCATTTTAATCTAGGAAACCAAGCCGCAAAGATTCAGTGTCTTATGCAGGTATTGATAATGAAGGTCAAGACAGTCTCTGGAAAGTTACTGACATCCAAACTCCGTCAGTAAAAAGCCCAGTAGCCACCCACCGTGCTCTTCATGCATCTTATTCCCAAGTCCTCCTGTCTTTCTGAGCTCATTCCAGCTACCAGGGCCAATAGAGCCATTCAGTCTCTTGTAAACTCATGCCTGTCACTAAATACAAGCCAAAACATAGTCAATAACATACAAATGCATATTTTTATTGCAACGCAAACTGGAGTCATTATGCCCCACACTGAAAGCAACACTGAAAATACCAAATCCATTTTTGGTAAACAATGTGTTTGCCAGGTGGATTATTTGCACAGACAAGTGGTAAGTACCTTAAAGCTCAAAGCGTAGCAAGTATAAAACAACTTGACAAGTTATGAAAATACATATTTTTGGTTTCCTGTAGGCATCTATAGATTATTTTCAGAGCTTCTGTATTGACAAAAAATGTTTTTTCAAAATTAAATGTGTGGATGTGTACAGCTCACTCAATCATTCATGCTTGTATAACAGTCTAGCCGTTACCATGCAAGTCACTGTTAATTTTCTAAATCAGTTGACCCTAAAAAAGCATATAAGACAGAATAGAGATATTGTCTAAGCTGAAGTTTGTGAGGGAGTTTGCTTTATTCAGTTTCCTTTAACAAGGAAATATTTATTTGCGGTGCTTTGGTCTTCCAGTCCTTTTGTTAAATTGGTTTCCACTTCCACTAATCGGCCAAAACTTTATTATTGTTCTGACATCATGCTGATTTGGTCTAATCATGCTGATTTAGCCTTTTATTGGTTATTAACAGGATGCAAATGACCTACTGATCACATTAGTAAAACTGAATCAGAAAATTACTGCTCTTTGAGTTACTCTGCTGCGTAAAGTTGTAAAGTGAATGACGATGGTCTGGAGGATGTGAGTGGCATCAGGAAGAAGATGAGACAAAGGAAAGCCTGAATTCATAATCACAAGTGGACCGCAATATCCTGCCGATGAACGGTGTGAGTATTCCCACAGTGCCGTACGTCTCAGGCAATAGGGTGCATCTGATTGATGAATCATAATGGAAAGAGTTGCAGTGAAGGAATTAAAGGATACCAACAAAGCCAACCTCTCACCAAATTAATGCCTCTGAGGCTTAACCGGCCAGATACCTTAAAAGCAATGTGATGTCACCCTGGGATGAAATTCTGAATCACGGATGAGGAGATTTGCAAGAGGACAGCAAGAGGATGTTTCGGATTTCCCGGACTTGAAAATGCATTCCAGCTCTGTGGCTCACAATCTCTTTCCTTTGGCCAAGATTCACTGCAGCGTAAGCCGAATCCAGAGACGAAGCCAAGATGCTGATTTGGAGCGAGTCGTTTGTGTATATCCGTTTGGCCACTGCCAGCCTTCTGAGCCATTCTGGATCACGCAGCTGGAACTCCTCGTCCAAAAAGGGAATTCCTTATAACCTTCATCACAAAGACTTGAGCCAGGTTCATCGTACTGCAGTTTTCACACTGTTTCAACACATTCCTCGCTAAATTACTCAATCAAAACCTTAAACTTTCACTGTTTACTGAAATATAAAAAACCCACATTTGTTTTTGATTTCTGAAGAGCGAGCTCCAACAAGAATTTTCCACCAATAAAACTGTGCTAAAATGTATAATGGAAGGTGACATATACCGCTCAAAACTATTCAAAATATCCTGAAGTTCAAGAGGTGACCTAAACACGTCAGCCCAAAATTCTGGAAAAACAATGTCGTAATAGGCATGCTGTTAGCCCTCAGTTCTTCAGTGATATCACCGAAAAGTATCGCCAAGCAGTTTAAAGGTGGAAAAGTATAAGATTCTCTCCCAGTCTAAATTATTCACTCTTATGAATGACTGAAATAGTCGTGTTGCAGTCCAAAGCAGCAAGACAAAAGAGAGAACACAGACAAAACTGACTGGTCTTTGATGCTATAAAAAGAGGGACTGTTTTAGCAGTTTAGCAAACAGTCAAGTGTGTTTCATTTCATGGACAACACACACACGATCAGCCACTAAACTACAAACTCTGAGTGAAGCAAATAACTCTAATCGTGCTGCTACAGTGGGACCTATCAAGGAGTGGATATATCAGGCATCAAAAGAACAGTCAGTTCTTGAAGTCAGTGTGTTGAAAGAAGAAAAATGGGAGAGTGTAAGGATCTGAACCCAACTGTGATGGTTAGATAACTGGCTCAGGGCATCTCCAACTAGTACGGCGTGTTTCCGGTACACAGTGGTTAGTATCTATGAAATGAGGTCCAAGAAAAGATGAACCAATGACCGGGTGATGGGTCCCCAAGATTCCACAGAAGAGAGATACTGTTGCACAAATTGATGAAAATGTTCATGTGGGACCACACAGTGCATCACAGCTTGTTACGTATTAGGCTGCATTGTTGCAGATGGGCCAAAGTGCCCGTGTTGACCACAGTCTGCCACCCAGAAGTACCTGTAACTGCCATATCAGAACTGGTCAATGGAGCAATGGATGAATAACGTTTTCTTTCCATCATGAGGCCGCGTGTGTGTGCCTTGCTTAGCTGAGAAAGAGAGATGGCACCAGGATGGAGGAGACAATCTGGTTGAGGATGTGTGATGGTCTGAGCGATGGTCTGCTGGGAAACTTTGGTTCTCCTGTATTCATGTGAATGTTACGCTGACATGTCCTATCTACCTATCTACCTGTTGCAGATCACCTCTTCATTGTTTGAGTATTTCCTAATCTTTCAGCAGGAGAATGTGCTCTGCCACACTGCAAACATTGTTCAGGAACGGTTCGAAGAGCATGACAAGGAATTCAAGGTGAACATTTGGCGTCTATATTCCTCAGCTCTTAATACAATCAAGCATTTGTGGGATATGCTAGTAAAACTCGTCTGATTCATGGATGTGCCTCTTAACAACTTACATGACTTAAAGGATCAGCTGGTAACATCTAGGAGTCTGATTCTTACACAACATATCACTTAAAATATTGTTTCAGGCTTATTTGCCCTGACATTTTAAGGTGCATCCATTTGGGAAATTTGGACTGATAATGATATCTGCTATTGTATTTTTCAAGTACTACAAATTCAGCTAAATGAATAAAGTGTCTGTAAATGACGGTAGCCCAGAAACACAGATGTTCTGCTCTTCTGTAGAACAATAAAAAGGTAATGAAACATTAGACTGAAAAATCTGCCAAATCTAAACATCCATCCAAAGTTGGTTATTCTTTAAACAATCACCCGCTGACACTACGACTGGCCCAAGCAGCACTTAACAGGCTTTGAATACTAACGTGTTTTTTTCTAAACGTGCTCAAATCTCAACACTTCCCCTTAAATAACAGTATTCACATTCCATAATTAGCCATAATACTGTATTAAGGAACAAAAAACAAAGCTTCCACATAGTAAATAAGGAAACCAGCAGATGGAATGAACACCTGTCGAGGAAAGCTCTGTAGTGAAGCAGTCTGATTTAATAGATTTTAAATCTGATGTAATCCAGTCTATTTAATAAAAAAAAACAAACAGGGTTTCTACTAAACAAACACACCAGAAAAGCGCTCCACATATCAAAACTGTGATACCGAATCCACTGTGAAGTGCAGTAGCAGGTCTGTAGGGTTCGAGAAGCGCAAACACAGGATCTGCTCCAGACAGCACTTTGATCCTTGAGAATGAGGCTCCAGAGACGAGGGCCAAGTACACTGCCTTCTTGAATGAGTGCTGAGTTTGACAGCATGGACTCTAATAACTTGGATCTGAAAAATGCAGACGAAACGCATACCTGAAATGGTGATGGGGATCGACATAAGGCCTATGGCGTGATTAGGGTTCCAGAACTACCTAATAGAAATTCTGGAGTTGCCAGGCAAGACCCTGGCCTGGTATTAACTGGAGAAAATGCAGAAAGAGGAACCAGAGAACACTCAGGCTTTCAAACGCACCTCTTTAAAATCACCAAATCCGCCGGTTTTGCTTTCCATGGTCAACTGAGCTGTCCTCCAGAGGCAAAGAGTACAAAATATGAGCCCCATTAAATGTTATAATACAGCTCATAATGTGATTCTACACCCCCAAACCTACCCAGAAGTGTCCTCATGCACTGACTCACACACACACACACACATCTCTGGGTCCTCCGAATGGAAATGGTTTTTCCAGTCTTAAGCAATGCCTGCTGGACCCATTAAGAAAAGCCAGCGGCATCAGTTACAAAGCTCAGCCTGTCCTGTGCTGACAAATAGTGCTGTCAATAAAAAAGGATCCAACTTAAAGTCAACATTAAGGACTGTGTAAACTGATTATTGTTACAGTAACTGTAACATAAATTGAGGTTTACATAAAAAACTGAATTAATGACATTTTTGAGGATATTTCTATAAAGCATCTTATATTCCAAAGCATCTTAGCAGAAGTCTTGTTCCAGACCCTTATTGAGTGAGCCAATGCCAGGGAAAAAATCTCAAAAAGGAGAATAAAGCTGCACCCCATTCTCCACTGGGTCTCAACAAACTATGAAGTTATATTTGTATAACTGGACTATAGAAATGTGCTATTATTGATAAAAATTATGATGATTTTTGTTGTTTCAATTAGGGCTGGGCGATAAAACGATAACGATATGTATCGCGATAGACACGTGATTGATATCAATAAAAAACGTGTTCGATAAAACGTTCGATATTTTTTATTCTTCCTCAGAAGAAACCAGAGGTAGCGATGCTAGTTTGGTTGCTAGTTTGGATCCGTGCCGGAAACACAGCTGTCATAAATGATCATATCACAGCAAAACAACTCCTTTTATGGAAGTTCTGCCTTTTTTTGTGAATCACTGTCACAGCTGCCTCGCCTGCCCCTCCCAGACACCGCCCTCCTTCTCCTGAGTATTGAGTCTGTCCTCCCGTTTC
>JBBPDH010000144.1:1844707-1854930 GCA_037974565.1 Clupeocharax schoutedeni
CCCTTTCTCTCTCTCTCTCCCTCTCTCTCTCTCCCCCTTTCTCTCTCTCTCTCTCTCTCTCTCTCTCGCTCTCTCTCCCTCTCTCTCTCTCTCTCTCTCTCTGCCTCTCTCTCTCTCTCTCTCTCCCCTGCCTGTCCTGCTGATAGCTTTATACAGTGCAGATGATAGCAGCGGCCTCACGCTGCTGACTTCACGCCTTCCACACATCCGCCTCCCGTCAGCGCCGCACCTTGTCTAACCTCGTTTGTTAAGCAGCACTTCTGCAGGTCGCCGAGCGCCAGCGCTGCATCTCCTGCACTCAATTCTTTTCCTTCTGTTGTTCTTACCTGACAGCCTAGAGAGCCCCAGTCCGACCTGCTGATAGCTCCATCATTTGTGTGACTTAATCTGCGAACAATCGTAAAATAATGCTGCAAACATGAATTTTTCGACAGTCAATTATTTTTGTGACTTAACTGACAAATAAGATTTAAAAATTCGCATCACGTGAGTTGATTATTTGTGTTGCTCAGCCGACAAGCGATGCAAAAAATGAATAATCTGTGTGACTTAATCGACAAATTATGCAAAGTCTGAATATTTCGACAGTCGGCTGTTGGTGTGACTTTACAGACAAATAATTTTTAAAAATGCTACAAAACATAAATGACCTGCTGATTATTGGAGTGATCTAATGCCCAAATAATGCATAAACATTAATAGTTTCAATTATCGAGATTGTTATTATATTATTTATTAATTATCTGAATCTGTTTATGTATGATGATGGACTGTACACCACACTGTGCAAAAGTTTTGGCACCTGAGAACTGAGTAGTCGTGTTAAATCAGTGTTAAATTCAGCTCATTAAATAGCAGCATCAAAAGAAATCTTGATACTTTGTACCACTTTCTTGTTTGTTTGATTTTTTTCTGATGTGTTTTAGTGTCAGAAAGAAACCCACTGGTTTTATAATCGACTTTCGTGGTTCCTAAGACTTTGCACAATAGTGTAAACAAACTCGAACTTAACGAGGAGAAGTGTGTGGAAGTGTGTGGACCACTCTCCATAATAAAGGTGTCAGAATGGGCTGACGATGTTTGCTATAGAAATGCAAACATCGTATGTTATCAGTGTTAATAAAACCACATATTAAAGGGATTTAGGGCCAAATCAGCAGTTTTTTTATCACTTTTTCATTCGTTCTTACGTGTTGAAACACAGAAAGGTGTGAAAATCTTAAGCGATGCCCAGCTGTCGCCCTCTAACACCCCGGCGCTGGCAGAGCGGGAGGCCGTGGGTCTCGGGGGACTTTTACATTACAGTTATTACTGATCTCCCGGTGACAGGCTCTGAAGAGAAAGAGAGACAGAGAGAGAGAGAGTGTGAGAGTGAAAGAGTGAGAGAGAGAGACAGAAACTTAGAGAGAGAGAAAGAGACAGAGAGGGAGAGAGATAGAGTAAGATATAGATAGATAGAGAGAAAGAGAGAGAGTGAGGGAGAGAGAAAGAGACAGGGAGAGAGAGTGGGATTGGATCTGCAGCACAGACTGGAGCAGCAGTTGTCGCTTGTTCTGGTGTGAGATGGAACATGACATACGGCTGAGCGGGACCTGATGGCATATGCGACGCCGGCCTGCCAAAAGAGTACGCTGGCACTCCTGTACCGCGCAGCACTTCTCTTTTTTTACACCATTAGTCACATTTTCCTCTTGGCTTAGTTTCTCTCTCTCTCTCTCTCTCTCTCTCTCTCTCTCTCTCTCTATCTGTCTCTCTCACACACTCTGTAGGATGTTACTTGAGCTGTGTATGGATTCACTTCATCAGAATTACACCGACTGTGAGGGACTTTTGGTGGATTTTATAAGAATTAAGTCATCAGATCCCCCCAAAGCCCACCAGAGTCCACTCTCGCTTCCACACACTGGCCACTTTATCGTAAAAACCACCTTGTGCCTTCACACACTGGCCACTTTATCAGAAACACCCACCTTGTGCTTCCACACACTGGCCACTTTATTGGAAACACCCACCTTGTGCTTCCATACACTGGCCACTCTATTGGAAGCACCACCTTGTGCTTCCACACACTGGCCACTTTATTGGAAACACCCACCTTGTGCTTTTACACACTGGCCACTTTATCAGAAACACCACCTTCTGCTTCCACAAACTGGCCATTTTATCAGAAACACCCGCCGTGTGTTGGTGGCGGTGTGAGGAACCTAAGCAGGTTCTAGGTGAGCAGATGTCGAAGAATGATGGTGTTTCTATGGCCTTGCCGTATTTATAAATCAGCTCCGTGTCTTTTTTGGCTCCATGTCTTTGGCGTCCGCCTTTTCCTCAAACGCATTTGTTTCCCAACTGCTCCGAAAGCAGTTTCTGTCTGAGAGGCAATTACCTCAACGCGGAACTTAATTAATGTCATAATGCACTTGCATGGCCGGGCTGTTTTGCCTGTGTGTAATATGATATAAGGGCATAATTGGTCTTTGCTGTTTTTAGAGTTGCTGTGTCTCTCTTTTCCCCCTTCGGTTGTCAGTTGACAGATTACTCATTACGTCTCGGAGGGCCCGAATTAGCGCCATGTTTAACTGCACTAACACAATTGAATCCCTTAATGATACCCCAGAGTGCAATGTTCTAGTAATAATACTGGACATCTCCCTCTCCCACCATCTCTCTCTCTCCATTCCTCTCCCTCTCTTTGACTGTCTCTGTGTCTCTTGGCCTAGATAGCATCTCGCATTTGGTAATAGCTAGCATTAGCTGATGGGGACCCTTTTGTCGCTCCATCACGAGATGCTTCCTCAAAGAGCATTTGCCGCATCCTCATGGCCTTCGCTTTTAAAGGGCCCGTGTTTGGCGTCTTTCTCGCGTTCAAGACTCAAGAAGACTGGCTTTGTTACTCCAGTGCTTTGTCACAGTTAATGATGATGAAACATAGTTGCATCAGTAGGACGGCTACAGTAACCGCGCTGCCCCTCTACTGCGCTACGGGGTTATCCGTAAACCACATTCTCACACAAAGCTGTTAGTCGATGGGCTTTACAGAGATAAAACAGGTATATAGGCGTAAAGTAAACAAAAGTAAAAAATAAGTATTTACATATTTACATTTACATTCATGGAATTTAGCAGACGTCCGTATCCACAGTGACGTACATCAGTGCTCATGTCGTCCACATCTGGACTCAAATCAACATCCGCTATTCAGCTGAGTCACTGCCAGTTTAACACCTTAACAAACCTCAAAGAAACGTCAGAGGTGGAAGTTTTTGACTGTAACTACGTAGGGCTGGGTGATTAAATGAAAAGTAATCGATATCGACATTCAGAACTTATAATCCATCGAATGTTTCCAGGTTGATTATTTCGATTACTTTCCCTTGTGACCCCGCTCCGTTATGTTACGTTATTCCTCCGACATGTCGAGCAGGGAGAGCTTAAACACTGGTACAACTGCGCAACTTGTCAGTGAACTATGAGGGCAAAATAAATAAATAAATTAATTAATTAAATAATCGTTCATTAATCGTAATCGAGTTAAAATGTTCAATTAATCGAGATTTTGATTTTAGGCCAAACCGCCCAGCCCTAGAACTACGTAACATTTCTAAATGCTCTTCTTACCTTTGTTCGTTTAATAAGGTTCAAACTTCAAAAGTCTACTTCAGACATATTTAAAGTCTGAAAATAGTTTCTTGTCTTTTTATGTTACACAGATATATTTTTAAAACTACTTTTCTTTACATTCACTTACATACTCACACATTATTATAGCTGAGGCTTTCCAGAATATAAGAATATTGGTCACTTTGGCGTAGATTACTTTAGTTAGATGCAATACTTGGTTAGCAAATTGCCTGAATGTGCCAGAAAGGCCTTGGACCTCAGAGGGTTAAAGTAAAAATACAGACAACATGGAATTTTGTTAAATTGAGGGGGAAACATGAGTAAGGAATGACAAGTCCAGGTCAAGTCTCAAGTCTCAAGTCTTTGAGCTGCAGTGTTTACAGACGGTGACTCCAAGGCCTCGCTTACACTGTCAGTTAAATGAGACCCAATTCCGATTTTTTTCTCGTATGTGACACAGATTGGATCTGTTCTATGACAGTGTAAACAGGAAAAGAATGCATGCATTATTATGAGATCGGTTTCAGGCCTCGTTCATATGTGGAAATAAATCAGATATAGATCAGATATGCGGCTGTCGTGTAAACAGGCAGATCGGATTTTCCTAGGCATTGCGTTCTGTACGTCATTAACATTAAGCCGCTGACTATCAGGTACACTGATGCGCTGCTGATCCCAAACAGATTTGCCAATGTGTGATAGCCCGCACCTGCTGCAAGTCACCAGAGAGCAACCCCCGAGGCACATCTGCGAAGGGGCGGCCGGCGAAATGTTGTCATTGTAAGAGAGGAATGCGGACAAACATTGACGCAGCAAATCGAAAGGTGCCTCATTCTAAAATTTCAGACCCATTGCTCCTCGCTTAAGCCCGCCACAGTATTCTCCCACCAATCCTGAGATCTCTCACGCACCCAGACGTTCCTCTGAACGGTCGAGGCCATAATAACGGAAGCAGATGCGCAGGCTGCAATAATCGCCTTTTTCCTTCTTCTTAAATTCATCACAGAACCAGCATTAAGCATACTTCGCATTCGTCCATCTTGGCTACTGTGTGGTGTAACAACCCCCCTTTGCTATAGCAAGTGTAAACAAGCGAATCGGATTTGTGTCACAATTTTAAAAAACGTGTAAACAGGGTCAAAAAAATCGGATATAGACAACAAATCAGAATTGAGCATCAAGACCTGCGGTGTAAACGAGGCCTAAATGTGGGATGTTTGAGCTCTAAATGTTTAGAAGATATGCTATGTGGCCACACCCCACCATTACAATTGGCTGTTGCTTAGCAGGGGGCGGGGCTGCGTGCTGTGATCTGCCCTCACCAACATGGCGGATTTGCCTTAAATGATCTTAAATCTAAATGTTAAATATAAAAATATATCTCTCACTCTAAATGTGAGACTCCACAGTTAGATGGGGCTCGGTGACTCCTTTCCATCGACCCCTCGAAAACTGTTATTAGATGAAAGCCGCTCACCTCGTACAAAAGTAATGGGACACCGGGGCGAGGTGAACGGTTTTCGGGTCGTTGAAAAGAGTGCAAGATATAAATAAATAATTCCATGAAATCAACTTGGTTTACGAGTTTTGACTCATGAGTCACAGCACCGAGTCCGAGTCAAGTCTCGAGTCGCTGAGGGAAGTCTAAAATGGAGTCCCCATGGCGTCCTGACCAATCACAGCTTTCCATGTTTTTAATGCAAATTATTAACAGTCAGTTTAAATCAAAGTACTTATTTACTAATTTACTACTTATTTGTTTATATGTCTATTTTCTCGCAGTTCATTGAAATATGAAGGGTTGTTTTGTTTGTTTGGTTCTTTCATGGCTAAACGCTGCTCTATTCTTCTTTTTGCTGTTGTGAGATCAGTGGGGAGCTCAGAGGAAGAGTTAATTCTTTTACAGCAGTAAACAGAGGGTGGGAGAACGCCCCTCCCCCCCCCCCCCCCCCAGAGACAGTGGACCCCTGACCACAGATGGCTGGGGCATCGCCGGGGTTCAAACTCATGACCTCCTGAGGACGGGCCGACACTCTGGCATAATGTTCCGAACTCTCAGTCGATTCCATCTCTGAACAAAACGTGAAGAAATTTCCTCCTGATTTTAGACAATCGCTTCATGTCTAATCAACTTTACCCTGGTTTTGTCATTAAACGGACAGAAAAAAGTTAGAAGCAGACCTGGACCAGTCTGTACAGAATTCACGTCTCCTTTATTACACACTGATGGAGTGAATGGTGTGTATGTGGTTCTGCCATTTTTTACACCTTTGGTAGGCAGTATAATCCCTAAAGCTCTTATTTTATCCATATTGTGCAGCTCTAGTCAACACAGAAAAACCTTTTAAAGAGAGAGAGGCGGAGAGAGAGAGAGAAGAGAGAGAGAGAGAGAAAGTAAGGAAGAGATGGGCAGAGAGAGAGAAAGAGAGAGAGATGGACAGAGAGAGAGCATCAAAGATAGCTGCAATCAACATTCAAACAATTTCACCCTCTCTCTCTCTCTCTCTCTTTCTTTCTCTCTTTCTCTCTCTCTATCTCTCTCTGTCTGTCTTTCTCTCTCTCTCTATTCTCTCTCTCTTTCTTTCTCTCTCTCTCTCTCTATTTCTCTCTGTCTGTCTTTCTCTCTCTCTCTCTATTCTCTCTTTCTCTCTCTCCCTCTCTCTCTCTCTCTCTCTCTCTCTCTCTCCCTCTCTCTCTCTCTCTCTCCTCCTGTCTTTACCAGGCCTTTTTTACTACATACACACACGTGTACGTTGTATCTATACTGTATTCATTCTGAGCGCTGCCTGACTGACGGTCTGGTGAATAATAAGGCTGGAGATGTTCTGAGGGGCTCCTGCAGGTTTGGAGGATGTGGTTGGATTTATGTTCCTCTTTAACTGCGTTCCTGTTCGTTTTCCATCTCGCAGTTCGGTCACGCTCTCTGGCCCTCTCTCTCACTGGCTCTCACGAGCGCTGCGATCAGTTTACCGAGGTCTCGCCGCTCCTCGGCGCGGACCCTCAGACATGTGGAAGTGAGGCTCTGTGGAAATCAGGCCGGTTTGGTGTTGAGCTCGCATTTATCCACTCAGAGCTGAGCTGAAGTTTCTGAGCGCTGATGTTTGATTTGGTGCTGGCCAGGTCTAAACCTGACCCAAACTGCAGAGCCGGGCTGCGTAAGGGGACGCCGGGCCCTGGAGGGCCAGACGGGGGGGTGTATCACACACACACACACTCAGAGAACACAGTAATGATCATGTTTCCTGGCGGGGGCGACACAATCTTCCCCCGATTGGCTCCACATGAGCCCCTCACTCTGTTTTTCATTTTCCTCCCTCTCTCCCAAACTCATAGAGCAATGGGACTAAACCCGGCCCCGCCTCTCAGCCAATCAGACGAGCCACTTTTGATGTTTATGCCTCTAGCTCTATGAGGCCAATGTGTCTGGAAGCTTCTATACTTACGTCCTTACTTATGCGGTTTTAGACACAGTATGACTTTCTGTTGTCTGTAAACGTGGACTGAAGTGCGTCACCTCCGTCAGACCTGCATTCTCTCAGGGAAATGCCAGCGTGGGCTAATCGCATAAGGAGTCTCAATCGATTAATATAATGAACCTTAATTAACTGCGTTAGTTTCCATAGTTAAGCGCAACCGATCACTTTCGCCTGCGTAGAAAACAGTGCAGTGTGTTAAAGCTGGAGCAGTGGATCAGATAATCTTCATCAGATTATATCCATCACTTTCAAGAGCACTGTGTTTGCGGTGGAGGCCCTCGAGGGGAACCGGAGGGTCTGGTTCCATGTTAATGTTGTGAGTTTACTGACAGTATTCTTCCAAAGGTGCTGGAAGTTTCACTTTAAAAGCTGCATTTGCATAGAGGACCACAAACAACACGCGCCGCTACAGACGGGTCAAACCTGGAAGAACGTGTTTAACCCCTTTTTACAGAAACCAGGAACCGCATACATTTATAAACAGTATTTATAAACAGACTTCACAGTCTCTCACTCCAGCCCTCGAGTTTTCAGTGCATTTGAACATTTTTGTTACATTTAAACATTATTTCAGAATAATTTACTGTTTCAGCATTTAGCATCTCAGTCAAAAGTTATAGTCAAAGTTATAATTTAAATTAAAATATTTGGATTATGTTAATAAAATAAGAAGTCAGTTTCAGCGGATTTTACAAAATTTTACATCGATGAGTTTAGACTGAATCAAGCAGGGAAGAATTTGGCATCACATGTTTTGGAAGATTTTTAATATTTTTTCTTTCAAATTCAACTGTTATTATTATTATTATTATTATTATTATTTTATTAGTAGTACTAGTAGTTATTTATTATTGTTATTATTATTATTATTATTATTATTATTATTATTATTATTATTATTGTTGTTGTTGTTAGTTATTTATTATTATTAGTAGTAATAGTAGTAGTTTTCATCTTTTACTTAATTTATTATTTTTTTTATTTCCATCAAATTAGACTGAAATAAACAAGAAAATTCAGAAGACACTGTAATATTTTTGTAATTACTTAGTAATTACAATAGAAACTGTGAAATTCTGTGGAATGGGGTTTTAAAACCAGGTCTCTTTAATTTTTTATTTTGTTTAAAATGGACTCCACTGATTTTATATGAATGATCTTTGACTGAAACAAGCAGGAATCTGTATAGAAAGCTCAGCACCATGTTTTGGTCTCATTAGGACTTGAAATTGATCTTTTACTTTCATTTTTGATGTTTCCTTCAAAATTACACCAAAACATGCAGGATAAGGTCAGAAGACTCAAGTGTTTTGATACATTGTATGTGTTTAATTACTTCTGAGTCACTATGATACAGACTGTGAACTGTGTGTCAGATGTAGAGGGGAAGGTCCAGACGTCCACGGGTTAAAGTGTCCCCATCCTTCTGGTCCCGTCTGTTTATTTTTAGCCTCTAAGTGTTTAAATGACATGCTGTACACCGTGTCAGTGGAGGCCGACGCCGCGTGCTAAAGTAAAGCTAAGTGCTTCATGTTATGCACTCAAAAATTGATTCCATTCTTTCGTGAACCGGTGTGTGTGTGTGTGTGTGTGTGTGTGTTGCTTTTTCTCTCTTTTTTCCTGGAATAACTGATTTCCCAGGCCGCTCCCGCCTCCAGGGCTGATTCAGGGCACATCTGAGGAGCTCTGGAGGAAAATAAAACACGCTTTGTTGGGATTCTGAACCGATGACTAATTTCCCCGGGCGGCAGGTACACGGCCGCTCCGCCGCAAACTTTTTATTTCGTTTTTACACGTATCGATTCAGCCGTGAACCCCTCGTCATCACACGGCCGTCCCGTAATGTCCACGCGGACGCCAGTCTGAACATGCGGGAGATGAGAGCATCCACACACACACACTCACACACTCACACACTCACACACCGGCCTGTCCTCAGGGTGGCTTCCGAATGCTGTTCGTTTCAATCTAGCGCACACACACACGACTCCCAGTACCGCTGGATGGATTTTGAGTTATCGCTTCATTAAACGCACTGACACACAGACTTTGGCAGGACCTGTAAAAAAAAAGAAAAATACCACAAAGCCGAGAGAGCCTGAGACTTCAGACTCTCTTATCCGTCTCCACCAACAGGGAACAGGTTCTGCTTTGGTTACGTACCAGATATTTTTTTACCACACTACATTCAGGACACGAAAAGTCGGTTCCCCGCTGGAACCTTGAGCGCGTCACTCTACCGTTCGGAGAGCGGTTTTTACTCAAACCTGGTGGAAACCAGACGGTACTCATGGTTTAACCCTCTGGGGTCGGGGGATCCATTAATGGATCCTTTTCAGTTTTCCAAAACAATCATCTAAAACTCTGTGAAACATATGTGACACCACCAGAAACCCTGAACCCTCTATTTTTTTCAAATATGTATGTTTTAAAATATATATCAAAAAATATATAAAAAATATATTTCAATGGCATTTTGTAAATAGGATAAAAAGGAAGCATACGATTTTCTGTCTCGCTGCACACTGTAGCCACGCCCCTCACATATTCAGATGTAAAACAGCAATCTGAATGAATGCATAGCAGTGGCATGATTGGCTCATTGTGCAGCAGGGGATGGTAATGACGCCCCATTTCACGCAGTAAACAAACACACACACTCGTTCCACACGCTGTAAACGGGGTTTAGAGACAACGAGGATGAACAGAGGCACTTGGAGCTTCTCTTGATTGAGTAGCCTAATATCTGTTTACTAGCTGTTGGTGGTGCTTTTCCGGTTAGCTTATGAAGCTATATCTGGTCTTTTGCTGGCCATATGGCTAAAACCCACACTGTGTTGTGCTCAGACTTGTGTTTACTGTATCATGAATTCGGTTCAAGAGAGAGAGAGAGATATTGTCAGACTCAAAGTGTGTCATGAATTTTCATGTAAAGCATTTAGATACAGCATGAATTCTCTTCTTCACAAACTAAAACAATAACCAAAGAACAGCGCACCCTCTAAATGTACACTACCAGTTAAAAGTCTGGACACACCTTCTCATTCTCTGATCTCCTCTGTGTTTATTCTGGGCTACATTGTAGATTAACACTGAAAACATCACCTGTTGCTCTGATGCAGCTTTGCACAC